>JAANYP010006079.1:0-410000 GCA_020465985.1 Centrapalus pauciflorus | reverse complement strand
TGTGTATGAAAATGTGGCCAATTCATGCAAAGCAACAAAGAGAATAATAAACTCTATCAATGTCAACAAAACACATGTGCAGCCGCCAACCTTTCTCAGAATATATTCAATTGAAAAGGTTTCAAAAGTTACAAAACCCTGGGTCAAAGTTGCCTTTTATACCTAGATCTTAAGGTTGAGGGGTTTACACAAAGTACCCCTCAATTTAAGAGAAATTACATAGAAATAAATAACAATTACACGAAAATAAAATAGTTACACTTCGTTACAAAATAAATCAACGGGATTGAAATAATAAATCTAACAAATTGTTTCGATGTCACAGGTTACAAAGCCTAATCACAATTTTTGATGATAAAGAGCAGATATTCACATTCTGAGGGGGAGTAAGTGTGAAGACCTGTCCTTACGGAGCAGTCCTCAGAGTCTAGGTCCCACATCTTGCAATACGATATCAATCATAACTAAGATAGAGTAATTAAGTTGCGGAAATTTCAAATTACAGTAAAAAAAATATTAGATTAGTTTAATACAGATTTTAGTATGAACAACAATTTTTCAAATTAAACTTATAAAGGCACAAGACTAATCTAATTCATGTCATCATACATTCAAATCAAATCTACCCAGACCACCACAATCCAAATCTGCCAATCTGTACCGAAGGGTTTGTTGAGTAGTGGTCTATGAAAACTTCAATCTTGATCTTCTAAGACCTAAGAACTAGGTCCAGCAGGTGACTTTCCTTTATCTTTTCCTGTAAAAGGTGTAAACAACATCTGTAAGCAAAGCTTAGTGAGAATATAGATTTTCAGATTACATGCATTAATCAAGCGGAATATGGGTCAAAGCGTGATATGTCTGGACTGTCGCTACAGCGACTCATGATTGAGACATAGTAGTCATAGAGTCGGATGATGTTCAGCCCACGCTCACGCTTTTAGTGAAAGCTATCCAGTTATGCTGGGCTAGCTACCAACGGTCTTCATGGGGGAACATCGGAGTATCAATACCAAGTTCAATAGAACTGGTGACATAGCTAGGTCTAGAACAATAGACCGACAAGGCTAATCATGCTAAGCTGAATTGATATGTCAAAGACGCGATCAATAAGGAAAGCATAGCATTGAAAGTCATGATAGCAATAATTTCATAGCAATATCTGAAATGAACTGTAAATACAATGTCTTGCGGAATGATAAGTCAAATAGCTATCATGATCCACAGGTCATCACCGAACCATGGTGAGCACAGGTCTCAATCCAGCTGAACATGTATGAATGTCAAATAATCTATCATCAACAATATGTCTTTACCGGAAGTCTAGCATGAATAACTGAATATCTATAACTCCCTGGTTCTTGGTCTTTTTCAAGCAGATTTAAAATCCACCACCTGAGTTATCCCAGGATTTTATCTTTAATCTTGATCTATCTGATCTCTGGCTTATCTTTTCAAATCAGTGACCCACTTTCAATATCTTTCAATCTTTAGTTCTTTGTTCAGAATTTAACTGAACCTGTTCAAAATCATTCCATAGCAAGAACATTTTAGGTCTAAATCTTTATCTGATCTGATTCTGATAACTGATAACTCATTAATTATTTATTGGTTCATTTTCCTTGTTTCTTTGAATTCTCAAAAGATCTATATATATATATATATATATATATAATTGTAAATGTATAATATCAATTATTTATTATTTTAATTTATCAAAATAATACATTCGCATTCGGACCATCCGGATTCGGACTTGTCCGGATTGGGTCAACCGGATTCGGACCGGCTAGACCATCCAAACCAAGTGCCCGAATTCGGACCAGGCCAACCGAAATGGGTCATCCGGATTCGGATAAATCCTCATCCGAATTAAATTCCACTTTCAATCGAAGTAGGGCATCCGAATTAAATCATCCTGATTGGGACCGAAATGAATCCGAAATAACTAATCCGAATTAGGCTAAACTTTCATTCGAATTTATAGGATCCGAGATGGGATCCGAATTGGGTACCACATCCGAATTCGGTCCCAACCGTATTCGGATTCAAGACTTAGAAATTTTTCCAGATTTGTTCTTGGTGTTCTATGTCATATTCATACGGATTTTTACCAAAAATTCACTAAACAGATATTTATTAACATGCAACTTAAGAATAAGTTATATTATCATTATTGGGTTGTTTTATACAAATTTCCCTATCATTAACATAATTTATATGATCAAAATCATCCAAAATAAGCATTTTTGTCAAGAACACAATTTTACACAAAAATTCAGATTTTTAATACATTTGGACAATCTAACCATTAATTCTTGTTTCTATCACTTTTATATACTTCATTACATGATTATCTATCAAATATATACTCATGCAACCAACGAATTCCATATTTTAAATCATTGGTTTTGGTTTTTCTCCAAACCGAACCAAATTCATAGTTTTTTGAAATTTAAATCACATATTACCTCAAAATCTTGTTGTTTGATGATGAATGATGATTGTTGTAACTCTTTTTGTCTTCAATCTTCAATTTAATACACAATTATGAACTCTTTGATCAATTTGGTGAAGGTGCCGTAGGGTAGAGAGAGAGTAGAGAGAGAGAGAGAGAGTGAAATTTTTCTTTATGGTGTGATAATGAACATTAATTGAGATTATATATTTCATTTTAACATTATGTGAAATTAACCCACTTCCACTTTTGTATTTTACATCTCTTTTAAAATTTGATCATTTAAATATTTTATAACATTTATATAATTTAATTAAATATTTTCATTACTTAATTAAATTACATATCAAATAATGTAGTAAAATTACATTAGTGGTTCAAAATCAGATAACTAAGTTCAGTTGAAAGCTAGGTTGTTACAGAATGGGCTCCACCACGCACAAACTTCGTCCCTGAAGTTAGCTTTGTTCGAACAGACTTGGATAGGTAGCTTTCATGACATCTTTAGATTCTGAAGACTGATGCGAACCCTTGTGGTGTTTCCACTGGACGAGCACCATCTGTATTTCTTTATTTCGAAGCTTTTTGGTCTTCGAGTCCAGAATACATTCTGGCTCTTCAACCACTCGAAGCTTTTCATCAATTTGCACATTAACATGTGGTATTTGAACTTCTCTTTCATCTGCTAGGCTCTTTCGTAGATGACTAACATGGAATACAAGATGTATTCCCGCTAAGTCAGTTGGCAGTTCAAGACGGTATGATTGGTTTCCTATCTTTTCAACAATCTTGAACGGGCCAATAAATCTCGGAGCTAGCTTGTTTCGCTTTATGAATCAGACCACATTCTTCATTGGAGATACTTTCAGCATCACCCAATTGTTAACCGCAAAAGTTATTGATCTATGACGATTGTCATAATACGATTTCTGCCTACTTTGAGCTTCAAGGATGTTCCTTCTAACAAGTTCAATCTTCTCATGAGTCAACTGTAGAAGGGCATGACCTGCTATAGGCGATTCTCCTGTTTCGCGCCAATAGGTGGGAGTTCTGTACTTTCTTCCGTATAGAGCTTCAAAAGAAGCCATCTTGATCGTGGAATGATAACTGTTGTTGTATGAGAATTCGAACAAAGGCAGGTGGTCATCCCAGTTACCACCCAGATCAAGGATGCAGGCATGTAGCATATCTTCGAGAGTAGGAATAGTATGTTCACTTTGACCATCTGCATTAGGATGATAAGCAGTACTCATAGAAATTCGAGTACTCATCCCATCTTGCAGCGCTTTCCAGAATCTTGAAGTGAAACAACTATCACGATCAGAGACAATGGATCTCGGCACACCGTGACGAGAAATGACCTCGGTGATGTAAATCTGTGCCAATCTATCAAGAGAATAAGTCTCTTTCATCGGTATGAAATGAGCTGACTTCGTTAATCGATCCACGACTACCCAGATGGAGTCGTGCTGTCTCTTGGTTTTAGGCAATTTCGTGACGAAGTCCATGGTTATATACTCCCACTTCCACTCAGGAACTGGTAGTGGTTGCATATCCCCGAAGGGTTTCTGGTGTTCTGCCTTAACCATCTGACAGACTCTGCAGCTTTCAACAAACTGACCGATGTCTTTCTTCATTCCTGGCCACCAATAATCAGCTTTCATATCGAAATACATCTTTGAGCTGCCAGGATGAATGGATAACTTGGATTTATGGGCTTCCGATAGAAGAGTGTTGCGGATTGAACCATATTTAGGAATCCAGATTCGGTTTCCCTTGAGACATTGAAGTCCCAAATGATTCATAGATAGAAACTGAAGTTGCCCCTTGAGATTTTCAGAACAAAGATTCTCTTCTTTCATTGCTTCAGCTTGAGCAGATTTAATGTCTTCAATAAGATCAGAAGAGAATACTACTGGAGTCAGGGCATAGCAACACTTTTCTGGATAGACTTTTCTACTCAATGCATCCGCGACCACATTGGCTTTCTGGGATGATATAGGATCTCGCAATCATAGTCCTTGATAAGCTCCAAGGACTGACGTTGTTTCATGTTCAGATCCTTTTGAGTAAATAAATGCTTAAGACTTTTATGATCGGTGTAAAGCTGACACCGAGTCCCATAGAGATAATGCCGCCAGATTTTCAATGCAAAGGTAATGCCAGCCAACTCAAGATCATGAGTTGGTGCACTTTTCTCGTAGTCTTTCAATTGCCTTGAAGCATAGGCAATAACTTTTCCCCTTTGCATGAGGACACAACCTAAACCTGTACCAGATGCATCGCTATAAACAACGAAGTCATCATTGCCCTCTGGTAAGGCTAGGATTGGTGCTTGAATAAGATTCTGCTTCAAAGTTTCAAATGCCGTTTGCTATTTATCAACCCATACGAAATGTGTATTCTTTCGTGTCAGCATCGTGAGTGGCACAACAATCTTTGAGAAGTCCTTAATCAATCGTCGGTAGTAACCAGCCAATCCAAGGAAGCTTCTGATTTCAGAGGCATTGCAAGGTGTTTGCCATTTTTGAACGGCCTCGACTTTAGACGGATCAACGGAGATGCCTTTTCCAAATACAACATGGCCAAGGAATTGGATCTGTCTGAGCCAGAATTCGCACTTTGAAAATTTTGCGTAGAGTCTTTCTTTTCTCAATAACTCTAGCAATTGACGTAGATGAACAACATGATTAACCTCCGTTTTGGAGTAAATCAGAATATCGTCTATGAATACGATAACTGACTTATCCAACATTGGTCTGCACACGCGATTCATGAGATCCATGAATGCCGCTGGTGCATTCGTTAAACCAAATGGCATCACGAGAAATTCGTAATGACCATATCTCGTTCGGAAGGCTATCTTTGGAATATCCTCATCTTTAACTTTCAGCTGATGATACCCAGAACGAAGATCGATTTTGGAGAAGTAGCTGGCTCATTGTAGCTGATCAAATAAATCATCGATTCTGGGCAGAGGATACTTATTCTTGATTGTGACTTTGTTCAACTCACGATAGTCAATGCACATACGGAGAGTTCCATCTTTCTTCTTAACAAACAAGACGGGTGCACCCCATGGAGATGAACTAGGTCGGATAAATCCCTTCTCTAACAGATCTTGTAATTGCTTTGACATTTCCTGCATTTCTGCAGGCGCAAGTCTGTAGGGAGCTTTAGCGATGGGAGCCGCACCAGGAACTAAGTCAATGCCGAATTCAACTTGTTGTTCCGGTGGCACTCCAGGTATATCGTCAGGAAATACGTCTGGGAACTCACAGACGATAGGAATATCATATACAGATTTCTCGTTGGCTTCAGAGGCGGATTCAGACGAGACATAACACAGATAGGATTCATGACCCTTAGAAAGATATTTACGCGCTTTCTCAACAGATATGAAACAATGAGCACCTTTACGTTTGTCGCCTTTGATTTCTAACACTCGGCCGTCTGAAGTCTTGATTCGAATGATTCAGCGGTTGCAGACAATCGTAGCTTCATTATTCATTAGCCAGTCCATGCCGATGATGACATCGAACTCTTTTAACGGAATTGGGATAAGATCGAGGTTGAACACAACGTGATTGACAAGTAATGTGCAATTTCGGTAAACGGAATCAGCCATAACGTAATTGTTACTGGCTGTCTCTATATCTAGTATAACAGGAAGCTTTGAAGGAAATTTATGCAGTCTTTGAGCAAAAGCAGTCGAGATGTATGATCGACTTGCACCGGAATCGAATAACACACGCGCACGTATTGAATTTAGTAAGAACGTACCGGTAACCACATCAGGGGTTTCTTTCGCTTCCTCCGCTGTTATTTGGAATGCGCGGGTCCTTGCAGTTGGAGTTGCGGCTGAACTTTTCATTGTAGAACCTCCAGCTGATGATTGCGATTGACCTCGGTGTCCACTATGACACTGATACATGAAGTGTCCACGCTTTCTGCATTTAGCACATCCAAGACCTTGATGGGGGCACTCTTCTCTACTATGGCCGATCTTGCTACACACATAGCAAGTGACGTCCTGCGGATTACACAATCCCATATGCGATTTTCTAGATCTCTTGCAGAATCGTGGTTCATTTGTTAGAGAATAGGCTTGAGCTTTCTGAGGTGAGCTGTATTGTTGGGATTGATGAGGTTGCTGAGACTGAGATTTGTTGGGCTTAAAGAATCTGCCAAATCTCTGCTTCTTTGGAGGAGAAGGACATGTCAGATTCATTGATGGAGCATAGAGTTGATCACCGTACTCTAAATATCCCCTCTCAATCTTCCTTGCCGCTTCAACCATTTCCAGATAAGATTTATACTTTATTGCGCTCATTGGGTGTCGATATCTCGGGTTAAGTCCTCCACGAAATCGGTTCATTTTTCTTTCTTCAGTAGCTACCTGATACGAGGAATAGCCACAGAGCCGCGAGAATTCGTGCTCGTACTCGTCAACAGTCTTGGTTCCCTGAGTTAGCTGCATCAGTTGAACCTCCATCTTGTCTTGTTGGTCAACAGGACAATACTTCGCGTTGAACATTTCAAGAAACTGGTCCCATTCTAATGTTTAGATGACTTCCTCGCCATAAATATTTTTCTGGGTTTTCCACCAGGCACGGGCAGCGCCGACGAACAAAGCCGATGCATAACTCACTTTCTTTGACTCCAAGCAATCGGAAATTCTGAAAATTTCTTCAGTGTGGCTTATCCAATCCATCGCCTGGATTGGGTTGACTGTACCCTCAAAGTTAAGGGCACCGCTTGCTTTAAAATCTTTGAACTTACAGCCTTTCGGCTGCTCAATTTGGGCATTAGGGGTAGAGTTATCAGAATCAGATTCATCATTCTGGATTTGTTTATCTTTTCTCTTATTCTTTTTGTCAGCACGTCTTTTTGCTTCGGCCTCATCTCTAGCCTGAAGCTGTTCTTGCATATTCTTGTTTTGTTGTTCTGAATGTTGGGCTAATAATTGTTGTACCATTTCGACATTTGCTGGGGAGTCATGTTGTTGGGAATCTCACCTGATCCTGACATCTTTACTGAAAATTAAAATCATTTAACTATCAGTTTATAGACTTAGATCTATGTACCCTTTTTCCCATCCTAACAGTCTGTACATCCTATCTCAGTTCAAACCACCTGAATGATTGATACATATGTATTGCTTCAATTTGAGACCAAGTATTACTCACGTAATACTTGATTCACTCAAACTATGGGCTCTGATACCATCCTGTGAAGACCTGTCCTTACGGGGAAGTCCTCAGAGTCTAGGTCCCACATCTTGCAATACGATATCAATCATAACTAAGATAGAGTAATTAAGTTGCGGAAATTTCAAATTACAGTAAAAAAAATATTAGGATAAGTTTAATACAGATTTTAGTATGAACAACAATTTTTCAAATTAAACTTATAAAGGGCACAAGACTAATCTAATTCATGTCATCATACATTCAAATGAAATCTACCCAGACCACCACAATTATCATCTGCCAATCAGTACCGAAGGGTTTGTTGAGTAGTGGTCTATGAAAACTTCAATCTTGATCTTGTAAGACCTAAGAACTAGGTCCAGCAGGTGACTTTCCTTTATCTTTTCCTGTAAAAAGTGTAAACAACATCTGTAAGCAAAGCTTAGTGAAAATATAGATTTTCAGATTACATGCATTAATCAAGCGGATCATGGGTCAAAGCGTGATATGTCTGGACTGCCGCTAAAGCGACTCATGATTGAGACATAGTAGTCATAGAGTCGGATGATGTTCAGCCCACGCTCACGCTTTTAGTGGAAGCTATCCACTTATGCTGGGTTAGCTACCAGCGGTCTTCATGGGGGAACATCGGAGTATCAATACCAAGTTCAATAGAACTGGTGACATAGCTAGGTCTAGAACAATAGACCGACAAGGCTAATCATGCTAAGCTGAATCGATATGTCAAAGATGCGATCAATAAGGAAAGCGTAGCATTCAAAGTCATGATAGCAATAATTTCATAGCAATATCTGAAATGAACTGTAAATACAATGTCATGTGGAATGATAAGTCAAATAGCTATCATGATCCACAAGGCATCACCGAACCATGGTGAGCACAGGTCTCAATCCAGCTGAACATGTATGAATGTCAAATAATCTATCATCAACAATATGTCTCAACTGGAAGTCTAGCATGCAAAACTGAATATCTATAACTCACTGGTTCTTGGTCTTTATCAAGCAGATTTAAAATCCACCACCTGAGTTATCCCAGGATTTTATCATTAATCTTGATCTATCTGATCTATGGCTTTTCTTTTCAAATCAGTGACCCACTTTCAATATCTTTCAATCTTTAGTTCTTTGTTCAGAATTTAACTGAACCTGTTCAAAATCATTCCATAGCAAGAACATTTTAGGTCTAAATCATTATCTGATCTGATTCTGATAACTGATAACTCATTAATTATTCATTGGTTCATTTTCTTTGTTTTTTTGAATTCTCAAAAGATCTATATATATATATATATATATATATATATATATATATATATATATATATATATATATATATATATATATATATATATGTATATATATCATGGTATTGTAACTGTATAATATCAATTTTTTTTATTTTAATGTATCAAAATAATACATTCGGATTAGGACCATCCGGATTCGAACTTGTCTGGCTTGGGTCAACCGGATTCGGACCGGCTAGACCATCCAAACCAAGTGCCCGAATTCGGACCAGGCCAACCGAAATGGGTCATCCGGATTCGGATAAATCCTCATCCGAATTCCATTCCACTTTCAATCGAAGTAGGGCATCCGAATTAAATCATCCTGATCGGGACCGAAATGAATCCGAAATAACTAATCCGAATTAGGCTAAACTTTCATTCGAATTTAAAGGATCCAAGATGGGATCCGAATTGGGTACCACATCCGAATTCGGTCCCAACCGAATTCGGATTCAAGACTTAGAAATTTTTCCAGATTTGTTCTTGGTGTTCTATGTCATATTCATACGGATTTTTACCAAAAATTCACTAAACAGATATTTATTAACATGCAACTTAAGAATAAGTTATATTATCATTATTGGGTTATTTTTATACAATTTTCCCTATCATTAACATAATTTATATGATCAAAATCATCCAAAATAAGCATTTTTGTCAAGAACACAATTCTAAACAAAAATTCAGATTTTTAATAAACTTGGATAATCTAACCATTAATTCTTGTTTCTATCACTTTTATATACTTCATTACATGATTATCTATCAAATATATACACATGCAACCAACGAATTCCATATTTTAAATCTTTGGTTTTGGTTTTTCTCAAAACCGAACCAAATTCATAGTTTTTTGAAATTAAAATCACATATTACCTTAAAATCTTGTTGTTTGATGATGAATGATTATTGTTGTAACTCTTTTTGTCTTCAACCTTCAAATTAATACACAATTTATGAACTCTTTGATCAATTTGGTGAAGGTGTTGTAGGGTAGAGAGAGAGAGAGAGAGTAGAGAGAGAGAGTGAAAATTTTCTTTATGGTGTGATAATGAACATTAATTGAGATTATATATTTCATTTTAACATTATGTGAAATTAACCCACTTCCACTTTTGTATTTTATATCTCTTTTAAAATTTGATCATTTAAATATTTTATAACATTTATATAATTTAATTAAATATTTTCATTACTTAATTAAATTACAAATCAAATAATGTAATAAAATTACATTATTGGTTCAAAATCAGATAACAAAGTTCAGTTTAAAGCTAGGTTGTTACAGTAAGCTCCTTGCTAAGGGAATCTGAGAGGTCTTTAAGATAATCAAGATTCTCTTCATCATTGTAAGGGGGAGATTAATAAAGTTAAGAGAAATGACTAGAGATTATCAGGGGGATTAAAGCAATTCTTAAGAGACCATAGTGTTTGGTTGAAGAATTAAAGGGAGAGATCAGAGAAAGTTGAAGTGTTTTACGACGGCTCAAGAGTTCAAGAGTTTCACAAGGGTTTAAAGAGTTTCAAAGCTTCAAGTGTTTCAAGTTGAAGTTTAAAGATGAAATCTTTCTGTATTTTGAAGAAGCTGAAGTTTATTTTCTTGGTACTCATAGTCACAACTTTCCATTACAAGATCGATTGATGATTCTCATCAAATCCGAATATCAATTTCATTTCAGTTGATTGTTCATTAGAAGACTTATGTTTAAGGAGGTAGACTTGATCACAAAGGGGGAAATTGTTAGACTTATTTTGTTGTAATCGAGTCTAGGGTTCAATTTGTAATACTTTAGTATTTATGTTCAAATATTGTAAGGGCTTATTAGTTGAGTCCATGAGCTTTGTCCTATTAGGGTTTAGTATTTAAAGGTCTCCTAGGGTTTTGTGTGTGTAGCTCAAGGTGAAAGGGAAGTGTAGCCGTCTTGCTCTGTAGAGAAAAACCTTTGTTCATCAAGTGACAATATTGTATGTGTGTGACATATAGTGTGTTCTTGGCATTCTCTCACAAGTTTCAATACAATTTCTAATCATTTGGTTTATTGTTTTTATTATTGTGATTATTAATCTATTGAGTGACATTCATCATTGGGATTATCAAGCTACAAAAGGCGAGATGAACGGTTTGAAACGAAATGAAAGGGTATTAAATGCATATAGAGAATGTGATGTTTTCTATATTAATAATTTACCAAAAATAGTCATACGAAAATCAAAATTGATTTTTTAGATAAATAACTAATAACTAATTTGCCCTTCTTGTTGATTTAATGGTAGTGCCACATGGCAATCCGTTGTTCCTTCTCACCCGTTCTTACCATAAGATTCTTCTCACGTGATCCCACACACACACACAGACACAGATATACATATACATATATATATATATATATATATATATATATATATATATATATATATATATATATATATATATATATATATATATATATATACATACATATACATACATACATACATACATACATACATACATACATACATACATATATATATATATATATATATATATATATATATATATATATATGTATGTATGTATTTATGTACACACTTGTGTGTGCGTGCGCGCGCTAAAGACAAGCTCTAGCATGTGAAGAAATAGTAGTGGATGTCATAGCACATTTAAATCTTACAAACAACATACGTGGCTCCGTTCCAGATCCGAGATTTACTTCGTTCCATATCTAAATCTTAAAAACAACCTTCGTAGCTTCTAGAATTTGTTTTTCACCATCATATCTTCTAAATCGCTAGAAAGAGATGAAGAAAGAGAGAGGAAAAGAGTGTACTAGCAGTGGTTGGTGGTGGTAGTGGCGGCAATGACGATTGGTGGCGGCGGCGGCTCATAATATTGAGAGAAAAATGAGAGAATGATAAAATAAACAGAGAATAAAAATGGTGGAGAGAGAAATATAATTTTTTTTTTCCATAAATACCCTATTGATCTAAGGGCTCTAATGGGTTCCTAAGTTCTTACCATATTTGACACACACACACACACGCACAGATATATATATATATATATATATATATATATATATATATATATATATATATATATATATATATATATAGACACACACACACACACACACACTCACACATAGAGTCCTAACTTAGAGTGGAGTCTTGGAGTCTCATCTTATTTGTTTCAATAGGTTAAATGGTAGAATTATCAAACAATATTTTTTTTAACTAAATGCTAATTAAATTAAAATCAATCACCTAATAGTAGCATACCTTCAATAATAAACATTCCATAACATAAAAGCAAATATTCTCTCATCTTTCTCTTTCTAGTTCTTGTAACTTTATCAATAAACATGCATTTTAAATTGAAAATCATATCATATTTATTGATTTTTTAGTACCGAGATATATTACTATGTATGCACATGTTCAAATATGTATATGAACATGTGTAGTTACTGGAGGGTATGGTTTCATATATGAATTTGGATATGTTAAGTTGCTCCAAGTATATAGTTTCATATTTATTTTTAACAAAACAATTATAACATTACATTGGAATTATCTCTATGTACTTGTACATGTTCACTTCATATTTGTGTGTGTGTGTGTGTGTATGTATGTATGTATATATATATATATATATATATATATATATATATATATATATATATATATATATATATGTATATAGAATTAAAAAAATCATATCTTTACGTATGTATGTGTAACACAAAAAGGATTTCTTGTTACAACACCATCATCATTATTATTCAACTGTCTACATACTATGCTACTTATTCAATTTCATGTTATTTATTCACGTTCAAATAAACATGTGCGATATAAAATACAGATCGTTATACCTTTTAACCGTTTCCTTCAATACTTCCATGTATTTTCTGAAATGTAAAACAATGTTGATGGGACCTCTATGTTTGGCATTCATCATGAACATGTTCAATATGACAAGTATTTATTACCTTCAAGCCATTTTTTCTCAAGTAAATGAACATGTGCAAATGAAAAAAAAAGTATATACAAATTAAAAAACAAAGGACTATAATCAAGACTAATGTGTATTTACATATTCAAGTGAACATGTGCAATACAATCTAAACTAATTGGTTTTCTTGGCATTCAATCGAACATCTTGTGTGCGTCAACCTAATAACGAAAACCCCATAATATTTTGGGTTTTAAACAACAAACATCAGTAAATATCCAAAACATGACCAAATTATTTATTTTTCATCGAAAAAATAAATATGAAAACCAATTAACGATTGAACAAGTTCATATAATGTTTTAAAAAGATGTTGAGTTCATTCAATAGAATATCCAAATATATTAAACCAGTACACAATAACCCCTAACATGTACAACATCAACACCGATGCACAAACAAAAACACAAAACCATAATTGAAAACTCTAGACAATTAAATCCCGAAACATAGCAACTTAGAAAGACAAATACTGAGAATCATTTACCTTGTTCGATGCTTTCACCTATGGATCAGATTAGCTCTCGAACTCCTCTATCTTAGCATAGATAGAGATTCAACTTGTGGATGTATAATGAACTTCTTGATGCTTTAGGAGTCGTTTATGGTTGCTGAAGAGGAAGATAATGGTATTGATATGTGAAAGTTGGTTCTTCACTATGATTATTAGACGATTTGTGAGACTTTTTTGGGAATCCTTTGATGAGATAGAGGGATATTGTGGAGATACTCGATTGAAGATATGGTAATCGCTAAAGTTATAGATAATTATTACATTGATAGAAAAATGGGATTTTGATTTTGAAAGTTGTCAAACAAAAAATAAATATATTTGATACCGAACTACCCTTTTGTTGCCAATCACCCATATATTTAAAAAATAATCTTTATTGAAATTTAAGTCATAAACTAATAGTAAATAAGTGCCAAACAAGGGTGGACTCCATAACTCCACTCTAAGTTGGAACTCCATTGAACTTGAATATATATATATATATATATATATATATATATATATATATATATATATATATATATATATATATATATAGAGAGAGAGAGAGAGAGAGAGAGAGAGGTTCAATGGAGGAACTAGGATGTAATAGAGAAACTTGGAAACCAAAATGCATCGCAAAAAAATTACATAGTGCATCACATGAGATAATTTTGCATCACACGGTGATCATGCATCACATGGAAGGATTGTGTATCACATGAGAGAATTATGCATCACGCGAAGAGGTTGTCCATCAGACGAGGAAATTATGTTCCTAATGATCCCCTCATATGATGACTATCCTTCGTGTGGTTATATAGGTTCAATAAAATCACATGGAAGGTTGTGCATCACATACATTGTGGTTCTCCAAGGTTGTCCGATAAACACATGGTTCTCCATTGAACCTCATTATATATATATATATATATATATATATATATATATATATATATATATATATATATATATATATATATATATATATATATATATATATATATATATGTATACACACACACACATATTGTTAGTCCCAATAAATCAAGCATAAACATATAATAACGAATAAAATGAAACAATTATAAAGATAGTCGAATGATTAGATTGAACATTTATAGATGAACAAAGATTTTCTCTGTTAGATATTAAATTTCGATCTTGTGGAATTTATTTTCAAATAATTAATTAGTTTATTTCTATGTATTTTATTTCTAGCCTTTCCTTTATTTATAATTCTATTTAGTATTAGAAGTAGAGGGGCTATTTTGTAATACTTTGAAAGTTTCATTCTGAGAATATAGCCACTGCTTTTTCCTCATTCTCTCTCACATTGTTCTTACAATATTCATAGCAATTATTGAGTGAATATCATTCTTTTTGTCTTGTTCATTGCTGAAATTATTGCTAGAAATGCTGATTATTGCTGGGAATATATTACAACAATTGGTATCAGAGCCACAGCAGTGGATTTCAACTGATTTTGGATTCATCATATCGTGTTCTTTGTGTTCATCTTCGAAAACCATCGGTTTGATCTTAAATCCCATTTAAATATTTTGTTTTTCGTGTTATTTCATCCTATAATCATCTATTATTAATTCTGTATTGATTTAGAGACGTTTAAGTTCAGTCTTTACAAGTTATAATTAATTATTTTCTGAATTTCATCTTCGAATATTTGGGTTTTTTTCGGTTTTAGTTCAAAATTCCTAGATTTTTAGGTGTTTTGGTTAATAGTAATTCACAAAAAGTGTTTAAAACATTAATCCAAACAGTTAGAAATTATTTTTAGGCTGAAAACTACATTTTAATACATTCTGAAAAATCTGGAATTATTGTAACTGTTGAATTTCGGACCATCTCGGAAATCAACTCGGATCCAACTTCGGATCAATTCGAATCAAATTTCGGACTATTTCGGACCAAATTTAACAAGTCTCGGACCAAATTTCGGATCCACCCGAAATTCAGATCATTCGTAATTTAGTTAAAACATTTTTCGGGAAGTTAAAATTACTTGTGCTTAATTTTTTAACATTTTTGAAAACCAACTCGGACCATTCGAACTTCGGATCATCACTCGAATTCGGCTAATCAGAGTTGCATTTTTTCTAAATTCCCATCCGAGATTCTACTGTTCATCCGAATTTCGATCCATCCGAGTTCGTTCCATCAGAGTTCAGTCCATCAGATTTTCACTGTTCATCTGAATTTCATACCATCCGAGTTCCACTATTCGTTCGAATTCCAGCTCATCCGAAATCTTCAAATCTCATCAGAGTTCAGATCATCCGAGTTTCTGTTCATCCGAACAACAGTTCATCCGAGTTCTGTTAATCCGAATTTCAGTTTCCACTTCAAAAGATCTTCATTTTTTTTAAAATCAGCACTATTCATCATGTCCCGTGAAGCACTTGTTCTTGGATCTGAGAACAGACCACCTGTTCTCTATCCTAATGAATTTGAACAATGAAAGCAACAGATTCTTAAATTTCTTGGCATGCAATCCATGGGAAATCTGCTCCTTCAATCTTTAACAGAAGGACCGATTGTCTATTACTGGGAAATAACTGCAAGACCAGATGCCGATCCTCCAATCCTAGCATCCCGGACAGTTTGTGAACCAAACACCGAAGCAGAGAGGGATAGACAACAGGCTGACAAAAGGGCAGAATATTTCATTTACCAAGCCCTCCCTACTTAAATCCTGGTTGGAGTAGACAGTAAGATGTCTTCTAAAGAGATGTGGGATGAATTGGAGGTACAAATGCTTGGGGGCAGATCTCGATGACAGGTCTAAGATTGAAGAAGCCAAAGCTAAGTTTACTGAGTTTAGAGCCAAAGATGGGGAGTCTCTTCAGGGTACCTTCACAAGGTTCTGTGCAGTTCTGAATGAGCTAAACAAATTGCACATCAAGAAAGATAAGGATGACATCAACATCCAATTCTTTGCTTCCCTGACCCCAGAATGGCAAGTTGCGTGCCGAGCCACAAGACGAGTTCTAGACATTCCTAATGTTTCAATCAATGTGGTATTCAAGGAACTGAAGAAATATCAAGGGGATGTAGATCAACAAAACCAATGGCAAACACGTTGGCATCCCTGTTGCTATCAGCCAACTCAGGCATCAAACCAGCTGACTCTTTGGCCCTACTTTCCAGCAAGACAATATCTCCTGCACTCCAACCCAACTCATCTGCCGCACCATACTATGCTTAAGGTTCATCATCCTCCCAATGCAGATATGCATCACCACCGCATGAGCCATATGATGAAGAAGAGGCAACCATTCAAGAATAGATTACTGTATGGATAACTCGTCTTCAACAATGACGTTTTTCCAACAAGACAAACAATCAGGTTCGGTATGATACTGGCCCACGGAGGTATTCTGACGACAGACGTGATGTTCCCAGGGATGATTGGAGGATGGATGATAGAGATGACCGGAGATATGATGATCGGCGAGACTATCAAGATGATCACCGTTATGAAAGGCGTGACGATATACGTGATGATCGGAGAGACGATAAGAAAGACGATCGAAGAGATTACAATCGTCGGGATGATAGACGAGATGAGAGATGAGACGATCGAAGGGATTATGATCGCCGTGATAATCGAAGGGATGATAGCCGTGAACCTCGCCGAGCAGACAAAAGGCCGGCTGAACGAAGAGATGATAGGCTATGAGCTGATGAGCCGAAAGCAAATGATGAGCGTCTATGCTATAAGTGTGGGAAACCGGGCCACTTTGCTCAGGAGTATAAAAATCAGTTTGAACGTGATGTTGGCTACTATGAGAGGAAGCTGGAGGTAGGGAAGAAAGGATCAGATGCAATGACCCTTGTTGCTCAAGAAGATTATTGGGATGATGCGGATTCTGACGAGGAAGA
The DNA here is from genome assembly GCA_020465985.1 of Centrapalus pauciflorus. Lineage (NCBI taxonomy): Eukaryota > Viridiplantae > Streptophyta > Magnoliopsida > Asterales > Asteraceae > Centrapalus > Centrapalus pauciflorus. The sequence goes on along the minus strand of JAANYP010006079.1, from coordinate 392,645 downwards.
AGAAAAGGGAAAAAATTGCTACATGGTTGATCGCATTGGACTGGCTGACTATGCAACTACATCGAACTCAGAATCAAACACGGCTGTCGAGGGGGAGACAAAACAAGATCCAACAGCCTGTCTGATGGCCATGTCCGGGGATCCCGAATGTTCCATGTCAGATTCGGAGGCACATGAGGTACATTCCTTTTACATTCAAGAGCATGTAAATAATTTATTTGTACAAAATGAATGTAACTTGCACACAAAAATACGAGAGCTAGAAGCTAAATTTAATGCTGAAAAAGAAAAGTGTGACAAGGCTGAATATCTAGCCAAAACTTTAAAAGCATCATTTGATATATATGAAAAGAAGTGGCTAAACAATCATGAAGTCATAAAGAATATGTTAGTTGAAAAGATAGATGTTCAGGATAAGAATACGTACCTTGAATCTTTTATGGATAAACGCACTGCTGAAAAGAACTCTTTAAAATCAAAAATATCTGTTCTTTCAAAACGTTTGGAGTCTGTAACGCATGGAAAACATAGACAGTTTGGAATAATACAAAATGATAGAAGAAGAAAGGATAGGTTTGTACTCACGAATAAAGACCCTAGATGATAAATTTCTAAAATGGGGTCAAACTGAACAAACTATTCATTTAAACCAGCCCAAAGAGACTAGGTTTTATCATTCCAAACAAGGAATTGGTTTTAAAAATCCTAAGTATTTGGAAAAGGTTCAGCAAGTTTTACCTCTTTTTTATGACATGAGATATATGGGTGATGGGTTGAAGTCTTTAGTTTATCAAACATCGGAAGAAGTTTTAACCCAAGAAGATGAGAAATGAAATGAAGATAAAGAAAAAGAAATGCCTTTTAAATATGATGAGCTAAACGAGAGTTATCCCTATAGAGTACCTACTCTAGAAGTGGACTTTTTTGTCTAGGTATTTTGAGGCTGAAATGAAAGCAGAACCTGTCAAACCAATCCCTCATCTTTACATTCCTACAAAAGTTCTTCAACACAAAATCAAAGTTTTAGAAAAGGAATTAAAGACAACTCGAAAGAAAGCTCTTGATTATCAAGAAGCTCTTCTCAAGAGTGAGGAAAAATAGGCAAATCAAAATATTCAACAAAATGTAGAATTAACCATCTACAAATTTTTTTTGACATGGTTTCAGAAAGTTTAATTTCTCATTCAAAAAAACCAAAAGTTTCTCATTCCACCAACGCCCCTCTTACTTCATCGGAAAAAGGTAAAGCCAAAGTTGAAGTTTCTTCTGTCAGTTGTAAAGGTAAGTGTTCAAAATCTTCTAAATCTGAGGTTTCAAGGAAGGCTCAGAGTCATTCTAAGTCCTCCAAGAAACCCACTCACCAAGGAAAAGTAAATATTTCAAATCTAAGTCTTACATTCGTACTGACTCTCATCGTTTTGTTCCTACAGATCATGTGAGAAGAGTGCCCAAAACGACCATGCAAGATTTTTCATGTTTTTTTGTGAAGAAGGCTGTAATGCCAGATGAATTTGTTTCTAGAGATAGGTTGCATGTAATCTTTGAAAAAAATATCTGTAGTGATGTATTGAATTCTAGATCTTGTTTACAGTATTCGTTTGGTGACTTGTTTAAATTATGTCCAACTCGTTTTAGACATCAAGTACCTGAAATGAATGCCTTCGTGCCTTATCTTGTTAAAAGAATTCAGAAAAAGAAAATAAAAAATACTGCATCATTGGCCACAAAAATTGAGACTTGTACTTTGCCAAGGCCCAAACCCAAAGCAAATGTTAAACAAGTTTCAAAAAGTCCAAAACCGAAGGTAATTTCATCATCTAAGGTTTCAAAGCCTATTAAATCCAATCGTAAATGGATTCCAAAAGGCTCTGCATCTAGACCACACATAACTGCTAAATGGGTTCCTAAGACTGTACACGTGCCATATTCTTCTAGAACACCTAACCCTATAGGACCCATCCTAAGATGGGTACCCAAAGTTGTGTGATTTTAATGCAGATGGTTCTTGGTTACTTCAGATCAAGACCCGCACTTCATTGAATTGGCTTCTAGTTATCATAGACTAGGACCCATTCTTCTGCTTGTCGGTTGTGCTTAAACCGACATGTTTGGCTTCTGTGCACTCAGCTCAGGACCCGGTCTATAAAATCATCATGTTTTCTGAAAATCTCGGTTCAGATAACGTTTGCATGTTAATTTACGATGGATTTGTCTAATGCCTATAGATTTTCATTGTATACATTATTCTTTTCTAGAAAAATCCATCTGGTATATGGATTCGGGTTGCTCTAAGCACATGACTGGGAGGAGAGAGTTGTTGTCCAACATAGTAGAACAGTATTGTGGGACAGTCAAATTCGGGAATAATAATCATGCTCATATAAAAGGATATGGGGATTTAGTCTTGAATAATCTAGTCATCAAGGATGTTGACTCTGTTGAGGGGTTATCTCATAATCCCATTAGCATTGGACAACTCTGCGATAAAGGGCTAGAGATTACATTTAGGGCTAAGAACTGCAGTGTTAACAGTGTGGATGGAAAAGATATTTTATCCGGTTCCCGAAGCTCTAACCTTTACACCATCGACGTAGCTAAGCTTATGGTTAAGGATAACATTAGCCTATTATCAAAAGACTCTTGGTTATGGCACCGAAGGTTATCCCACTTAAATTTTGAAAATATCAACAAGCTGGCCTCGAAACAACTGGTTAAAGGACTCCATGAATTGAGATACGAAAACGATCATCTATGTGAAGCATGTGAGAAAGGAAAGATGAAAAGATCTTCTCACAAATCAAAACCCGAACCATCTTCAAAGAGAGTGTTGGAGTTACTTCACATGGATTTATGCGTCCCAATGCGAACACAAAGCGTAAATGGGAAGCGATACGTGTTGGTTATCATCGATGAGGAATAAAGCAAGACTTGTCACCAAAGGCTACTGACAGCAAGAAGACATAGATTATGACGAGACCTTTGCTCCAGTTGCACTAATAGAAGCGATCAGAATCTTCTTGGCGTACGCGGCACACAAAGATTTCAAAGTGTACCAGATGGACGTCAATACAGCCTTCCTGAACGGGGAACTTAACGAAGAGGTGTACGTTGAATAACCACAAGGATTTGTTGATGCACATAAAACTAGACCATGTTTATGTGCTACACAAAGCCCTCTATGGTTTGAAACAAGCACCTCGAACATGGTATGACAGTCTTTCCAATTTTCTTATCTCTGCTGGTTTCAGCAAAGGGGTGGTGGACACAACATTGTTCACTAAAAAGGAAGGCCAACACATGATGCTAGTCCAGATATATGTTGACGATATTATATTTGGATCCACTGACTGTAATTTCTGTAAGGACTTCTCATCCCTAATGGAGTCCAGGTTCGAGATAAGTATGATGGAGGAAATGAACTTTTTCCTTGGATTACAAGTCATACAACTTCAAAATGGAATTTTTGTGAACCAGTCGAAATATACTCTTGACATTCTCATGAAGTATAAGTCAGACTCTTGTATGAGTATTGCAACTCCCATGGCTTCAAACTGTAAGTTAGACACTGATCCTGCCGAGAAAAGTGTCGACAATACAACTTACAGAGGAATGATTGGATCCTTACTTTATCTTACAGCTAGTAGACCAGATATAATGCTTTCAACATGTCTTTGTGCTCGTTTTCAGGCCGACCCAAAAGAATCACACCTAACTGCGGTAAAACGCATTTTTCGTTATCTTAAGGGTACACCCGATCTTGGTCTCTGGTATCCAAATGGAACCAACTTTGGTCTTACTGCCTTTTCAGATGCTGATTTTGCAGGTTGTAGAGTTGATAGAAAAAGCACATCAGGCGGAATACATTTTTTGAGAGACAGACTGGTGAGTTGGTCTTTCAAAAAGCAGAACTGTATTTCAACATCCACAGCAGAAGCTGAGTATGTAGTAGCTGCAAGCTGGTGCTCTCAAGTGCTGTGGATGAGAACATAGCTACGTGATTATGGGTTCTCGCTCACCAATATCCCAATATACTGTGATTCTAGAAGTGCAATTGCTATTTCTTGCAATCCCGTGCAGCACTCACGAACAAAACACATAGATATCAGGTAACATTTCATTAAAGATCACACAGAAAAGGGAACAATTGAATTGTATGTTGTAGGCATAGAATATCAACTTGCTGATATTTTTACTTAAGTTTTAGACGAACCTCGTTTTCAGTTTTTAGTATCTCATATCGGCATATTGAATCCACCTTCTAGTTAAATTTAAGACATTTTCTAAAATAATTCTATTTCAAACATACCTGTTTGAAATTCCTTTATTTAAAAATATCTGTTATTTAAATTTAAAGGTTGTGTTACAAAATTAAGTTCAGTATTTCTTTATTTATGTATATTTTTAATGATTAATGATCCTGAAATTTGCAATGTGAATTGTTCATAATTGAGTGGGACGCTAATATTTCCAGGTTTGTCTGTATTTCAATGGGTAAAAAAGTTCTAGGATCTAGATCAGAAAAAATGTGTTTAATTAAGGGGGAGTATTTTCAGGATGTTAGTTTATGTCATCTTTGTTTTTAATTCTAATTTTATGTTAAGCAATATTTCAGAAATACACAAAAAGATTTTAATGTTTAATTTTAAATAGCTTGTTAATTTAACAAAAGGTCAAAAAGATTTTATTTTGTTTGTGTCTTAGTATAATTTTATTTCTTAGAATAATTTAAATAAAATCACAAAAATATTTTTTTCTTTTCTTTCTTCCTATTTTTTAAATTATTACCAGTTTTGTTAAATTAAACCTAATTTTCTCTAGTTAGTTTATCTTATCTTTGTGTTCATATTTAATCTAATTCAGAAAACCTAAAAAGATTTTTTTTGGGCCTTTTATTCATTTTATTTGGTTTTAATCAAAAAGATTTAAGCCCAATTGTGTTTAGTCTTTCTTTTGTTTGTTTTTTGAAACCGATTGGCCCATTTTCAAAGAAACGCGCGGATCCTTGACTGACCCGACCCGACAATTTAAATAGGCGGGTTTGGATTTCTTCTTCTTTAAGCTACTTCATCTTCTCTTCTTTTCTCTCCCACCGTCGCTTTCCAACTGCCATTAACAACCAATTTCAAACTCAAACACTCAGTTTCAAGCCGTTTTTCTTCCTGTTTCTTGCATTTTCTTCATCATCTTCTACCACGTAATCATTTTACGGCTTTATTTTAACTTCCAACATCTTATATTATGTTTTTAATTTTCGATGTTTTATAGGGTTTTATGATCGGTTTTTAGGTCTCTAAATCTGTGTATTTTAACTTAGTGTAGTACAATAAAATGCTCATTACATGTTTTGGCATTAGGATCTGCACTTTTATGCATTTTTAAGCATTTTTGGAACTGTTCACGTTGCATGTGCATGAACACATTAACTGCAAATTTGACTAAGTCCTCAACTCGGATCATCCAAACTTCGGACCATCCGAAATTCGGATGAATCCTACTTAGGCAAATTTTCAGTATTAATTGTTCACTTATATGGCCCCCAGTGGAATTTCGGATACATCCGAACTTCGGATCAATAGACAATACTTAGAAAATATACAAGTATATTATGTGTTTCAAGTGAATTTCAGACCATCCGAAATTTGGATGGACTCATATAATATCATTTGTAGGTTTTATGCAACTAAGTCTTTGTCTCGGTCCATCCGAATTCGGTTCTCATCCGAATTTTCCTTTCATGTTATTTTTTTCTAAGTGTTTAGATTCTAACCATCACTAGAATTCGAACCATCCGAATTCGGTCCCCATCCAAATTTTGTAAGTTATGTGTATTTTCTAAGTATCATCATTCTCATCATCCGAAATTCGGATCCATCCGAAATTCAGTTCACCAACACTTAGTCTCATACTTAGTTTTCATTTCATGCATCATTCAATCCGAATTTCTATCCCACCAGAAATTTAGATCATCCCATCCGAATTTCCCATGACCCAAGTTCGGATCACATTTAATCCGAATTTCGGTCCATTCGAAATTCAACACTTAGGATTTTTTTTTAAAATTTTTTCATTTTTGCATATTTCTAAAAATCAAAAAATCACATGAATATTCCATGTCCTATGCACCATTGATTAGAGTTAGGATAAGTGTTTGAGTGAAAATGTCTATTCTAACATTGGTCTCTTACCGATCGACTTTGGACTTTATTCAGTAGAATTTACATTCTACTGATAAAAGACCCGATGCTTTAAACAGAATAGACAGTTTCAAATTCACGCTTATTTCAGACTTAGAATCAATGTTTCATTCTTTCATGTCTGATATACTAACATTGTTGCATGTTTACAGGACTCATGGATCCTTAATTATCTTTAACCCTTCCGCATTCTCCGCTACCAAATAACAATGCACAACTACTCGAAGAATCTCTTCTTCCTTCTTCCCAGTTTATTGAGTTTGCCCCTCACAACTGGCAGCTCGACCTTTCTGCCCTTCGCCACGAAGCCGAGGATATCACGTTTGATATTCTTGAAGGCCACCCTATCTACTACGCCCTAACCACAACCAATTCTGTACCAACCATCTGCCTGCAACAGTTCTGGCATCATCTCACCTTCATCAGTGATGCCGAACCTCACTTTAGCACCAAAATCGGCTCTATTCCCATTAAACTCACCCAAGAAGCCATTCGCCACATTCTTTGACTTCCATCAGAAAACTTCTCCGTCACTAAATACGCCTTCGCCCTCATTCCTTCTCCAATCCAAATCCTGCAAGAAATCCAGACCTTCGGATATGATGGCCAACTCACCAGGCCATCAGAATTCCGGACCAAGCACCTCCGATCTCACTGGAGGGTCCTGTTTGACAACATAAACAAATGCTTCACTGGCAAACACTCTGGCCATGACTCGGCCTCCACTCAAGTACTCGCGATGTTTGCCGCCTTCGCCTATGATCGCCACTTTGATTATGTGGTATTCATCTTCGATGAGTTAAAGAGAGCAGTTTTAGAGAAAGGAACCAGAAGAGGACGCAAATACATTCCATTTCAAAGATTTCTTCAACTCATAATCCAATATGCAATGGCTCAGGACGAGGACATACATGAACGTCCCGAGGGTGATGTCTACTTGTAACACCATAACTCTAATTAACAATAATAGTAATATTAATCAATACTTCTAACAAAAATTCAGCATGACCTATCTGTAATATCAATAAACCATCCTGTATTTTCGGATTCAAAAATTACTACAAAATACATTTCTAATACATCAAATTCCAAAGTACAAAATTTTCAAAACAAATCAGAGGTTTATGCGCTTATACGCTCATGGATCTAACTAACAACACATAATGTGACCATCGCCCAATATACGCAAGCTCTAAGACCACCATTCCCACGTCATTACACAAAATGGAATTAAATACATCACCATTCATCAAGCTTATACCAATAAAGTCATGATGAACTATAACAAATGGTGATCTACTCCCTTCCCAAAATAAGACATAAGTAACTGTACCAAAAGAGTCTACCGATCACAGGCTTCTACTTCAACCCTTACTCGATTCAACCTTCTCTGTCTCTTTACCTTCTATTCATGAAAATGTAAATCAACTAAATGGTTAAGCAATAATGCTTAGTGAGTGACTAGATAAATAATTTACCATAGTAAATATCTAATTAATAAATGAACCTGCAATGCATGAATAATCGTATTAAACACCATTATATAAGAGGTATCAAAGGAGATGAGACACATCAAGAGGGAGACTATTGATAGTGTCACGACAACACTACACACTATGAGTACATCCAGGGAGTGTGTAGCACCAAAAATCATCGGGGCCCGCAGTACCCGGCATCGTACTCCCGCCAACAATGGAGTACGACATCATACTCCGAGATCATCGGTAGTGTGGCTATAATGTACATCACACACAGTAATGTACTATATCATAAGTAATGTAATAAACATGTACATGTAAAGACTACCCACATAAGTCAAATAAAGTATGAGCATAAGTATAAGGATCATGAACAAGTAATGAGATACAATGCCAAGGAATGAACAACATAAGCATATGAAGCAAGCAAGTGTTATGTCATAAGAGGTACATATTAACACTAGCACTCACAATCAATGCATAAAGGATCCCATAAATATCAAGCCAACTCAATATATAGGAATAGAGTTAGCACAAGCCTCGCCACAAGCTCCAAGTGTCGCCAAAATTCGCTACAATACACCTAGACACAACACGAGATCACTAAGCATGTTAAAAGCCAAGAACAACTCTTAAACTAAGCTTAAATTCACTTTAATGAACTTATAAATATGGTTCAAAGTTTATTACTAGAAGTGAGATTATCCCTTAACCATTGTTTAAAATCTAAAGTGATCAATGTTCATGTTTTAGTTTGCGATTGGTAATTCTAAGGCCTAAGCAATACCTTACAACACTTAAGTTGCATATATGCACATTTTCGGTTCCTTAAAGGAAGTTTCATACATCAATTGAAAGACTTATAAGTTCCCTATTTTGACTTTACAATACTCTAAACCCTTAATTTTGAAGTGCAAAAGACGTATAAGACCCAAGCCGAACTAACCGAAGCTCAAAATTACTTTTGCAAATCAGTGGGTTGGTCATGCCATGACTAGGGGAGGGTCACGGCGTCACCATCTGTCTCCAGCCCTGTTCTGCTCATTTTTCTTGACTGCACATCACAAATCTTGCCCAAAACTCCATTTTGCAACTTGTTCAACTTAAACCCTTTTGTATAGACTTCAAATACATAATATAAACACTTTAATACTCCCTTAAACATCTTTGATTCCATCATTTGATTCCCAATAAGTCTTAGGTTTAATCATCATTAACCAATTTGAGATGTTAAAGTTTCTTCATCCACATTACAATGGAAAGCTTCAATATTCAAGTTAGAGTTTCATTTAGCTATTATAAATTTGATTGGTCCTTATTTGATGGTCAAAAACTTATTCATTTCTTTTGTTTGCCATAAACCTAAAGCTTCCATTTTGAACCCAAAACATGAGAATCAAAGAAGAAGAAGAGGAGGATGCCATAACAAAGTAGAAGATGATGATGAAGATTCTTACCAATATTGATCCTTACTTCTTCTAACTTTCAGATCGATATGGAATTCCTCCTAGACTCAATGTTTTCGCTCGAAATTCGTGGGGAGGAAAAAGAAAGAAAGCATATATATAAATGTATGAATTTTCTTGACCAATCAGGAGATTTCTACATAAGAAATCTGATTTTTATTTTAAACATTAATGTTTAGTCCTTCTTTTATTTCATTCTAATGGATTGGCCACAAAGGTTTAGGTTATTATACTTATATCCTCATCTTATGTCAAAATCTTATCCTCAATTATTAAAGGCATTTATTTCTTTTAGTTCGAAAGGTACAAGCCTTTTAAGCACACTTATTATGTATATAGTTGCTTCAAAACCTTTGCTAAAATTATATACCTCATAAGATATTAATTATTTCAATACTAAATCAGGAATTTAAATTATATAAGGGTATCTAAAATAACGGATGTTACAATTCCTCCCCCGTTGAAAAGATTCCGCCCACGGAATCACTTCGAGGTAAACAGCTCCAGATATTTAGCCGTCATTTCAGTCTTTGTCTCCCATGTAAGATGTGCACCACGACGATGCTTCCATTTGACAAGAACCATCTCAATCTCATTATTCGGAGCTTTTTAACTTTTTCGTTTTGAATTGACTCGGGCTCCTCTACATATCTCAGCTTGTTGCCAAATTGGACATCAGTCATTGGCACAGCAGAATCTGGTTCAACAAGGCATTTTCGTAGATAACCAACGTGAAATACATTATGAATTCCCGCTAACTCTTCAGGTAACTCAAAACGGTAGGCTTGTGCTCTGATCTTCTCAAGGATCTTAAAAGGTCCAATGTATTGAGGTTTCAGTTTCCCCCGCCTTCCAAAACGAAGTACTCCTTTCCACCGGGAATCTTTCAACATCACATAATCATCAACTTTAAAATCAACTGGCCTGTGCTTCTTATCTGAATAAACTTTCTGCCGATCTTGAGCTGCTTTGAGTCGGTCTCGGATTTACTTGATCTTATCGTGGGTTAATTGAAGAATCTCGGGTCCGGACAATGGCTTCTCTCCTGCTTCTTGCCAACAAGTCAGAGTCAAACACTTCCGACCATACAAGGCTTCAAAAGGAGGCATCCCAATTGAAGAGTGATAACTGTTATTGTAGGTAAACTCAACCAACGGCAGGTGAGTATCCCAACAACCACCAAAATCAATAATACATGCCCGCAAAAGATCTTCAAGAGTCTGAATGGTGCGCTCACTTTGACCATCGGTTTGCGGGTGATACACAATACTCATTTTAATTCGAGTACCCAAGGCTTGCTGAAAGCTATCCCAAAAACGAGAAGTAAAGCGAGAATCACGATCTGATACAATTGACTTAGGAATGCCGTGGCGTGAAACAATCTCGTTGATATAGATTTGAGCTAACCGCTCAAGGGAATATGTCTCTCGAATAGGAATGTAGTGAGCTGTCTTTGTGAGACGATCCACAATAACCCAAATGCTATCATGCTGGCGCAAGGTCGTTGGCAACTTAGTAACAAAATCCATAGTAATATGATACCACTTCCATTCCAGAACCAGAAGTGGCTGCATACTACCATAGGGCTTTTGGTGCTCAGCTTTGACTTGCACACATACCAGACATTTCTCCACATAATTTCCGATGTCACACTTCAATCTTGGCCACCAATACTCCGCTTTTAAGTCTTGATACATTTTGGTACTGCCGGGATGATATGAATATCTGGAATTGTGTGCTTCTTTCAACAAAATCTCACGAAGTTTGCCTAGCTTCGGAATCCAAATCTGTTCCTTATAAGTCTTCAATCCAAGAGAATTATCGGTTAATAAAGACACTTGTCCTATAAGACGTTCGGCTTTGAGATTTTCAGCTTGAAGTGCTTCACCTTGCCATCTTCGAATATCATCAATGATCGACGGTCTAACCGATACATAATTAAGCACAAAGTGAAGAGCTTCTTTTCAATCTCTGTACATCTTTCTACTAAGAGCATCAGCCACTACAATGGCTTTACCAGGGTGGTAAAGAATTTCACAGTCAAACTCCTTAATCAACTCCATTGCTCGCTGCTGTCTCATATTAAGATACGGTTGATCAAAGATATACTTTAAACTTTTGTGGTCGGTATATATTTGACAACGAGTGCCATACAAATAATGCCGCCACAACTTTAAAGCAAAAACCACTGCCGCCAAATCCAAATCGTGAACCGGATACTTCTTCTCATCATCTTTTAGTTGTCGCGAAGCGTACGCGATAACTTTCCCTCGCTGCATAAGCACACAACCAAGGCCTGAACCAGATGCGTCACTATAAACCACCAAGTCCTCGTTTCCTTCAGGCATGCAAGGATCGGGGCATTCACCAAACAAGTATTTAAGGTTTGAAAGGCTTTCTCTTGCTCATCGGCCCATACGAAAGCAGATTTCTTTTTAGTGAAAGAAGTCAGAGGCACCGCGATCTTAGAGAAATCGCGTATAAAACGCAGATAATACCCGGCCAATCCGAGAAAACTCCTTACCTCAGATGCATTCTTTGGTTGCTCCCAATTTCGTATTGCCTCAACCTTGGCCGGATCAACAGATACTCTGCTTTCAGAAATAACATGCCCCAAAAATTGTACTTTCCACAGCCAAAAATCGCATTTGGAGAACTTGGCATACAACCGTTCTCTTCGAAGAGTCTCTAACATTTCACGCAAATGCGTAGCATGCTCGGCTTCGGAGTTTGAATAGATCAAAATATCATCTATAAACACAATGACCGACTTGTTTATCATGGGCCAGCACACCCGATTCATCAGATCCATAAACGATGTCGGTGCATTAGTAAGTCCGAACGACATTACAAGAAATTCGTAATGTCCGTACCGGGTCCGAAATGCTGTCTTCGACACATCTTCTTCTCTTACTTTCAATTGATGGTAACATGATCTCAGATCAATCTTGGAAAAGTAGGAAGCACCTTACAATTGATCAAAAAGATCATCTATGCGCGGTAGAGGATACTTGTTACGAATAGTGACCTTGTAAAGCTCCCGGTAATCAATACACATTCGTAGAGAACCGTCTTTCTTCTTGACAAATAAAACTGGCGCTCCCCATGGTGAAGTGCTCGGCCTAATAAAACCTTTGTCAAGTAATTCTTGCAGCTGAGTCCACATCTCCTTCATCTCTGATGGAGCTAGTCGATAGGGAGCACGAGCAATGGGAGCCGCTCCAGGAACTAAATCAATTCCAAATACAACTTGTCGATCTGGGGGAAGACCTGGCAATTCGTCTGGACACACATCGGGGTACTCTCGGACTACTGGCACTTCGGATGGGGCTGCTCATTCTTTGTGTCCACCACGACCATTAGATAAGTAGGGCATCCCTTGCTAAGGCAGCGACGGGCCTTAGCAACTGATATGAAATTCACACCTCCATGGCGCCTTTCACCGTATACAAACACTTTTTCACCTTTAGGAGTCTTCAATTGGACTATTCGTTTATTACACAGAATAGTTGCTCCATGAGAAGCTAACCAATCCATCCCGAGAATCACATCGAACTCTCTCATTTCCATGGGAAGTAAATCAACAGAAAACTCATGATGATCTAATTTAAGCAAGCCATTTCGATATACATTAGTAACATTAATGGATTTCCTGTCGGCTATTTCAACATCAAAAGGAACAGATAGCTTAGAAGGCATGGTAGTAAGCTTGCTAGTAAACGACTCAGATACAAATGATAAACTAGCACCGGAATCAAAAAGTACTTTAGCAGGAAAAGAATTTAGTAAGAAAGTACCCATGACGACATCTGGCGCATCCTTAGCTTCATCGGCAGTCAATTGGAAAGCTCGAGCCTTTGCTCGCGGTGAGTCGTCTCTCTTGGATTGGGATGAGACACCCCCGGCAATGGGCTTCTACACTGACCCTTTACTTTCATCAGGTTTGGGAGCTTTGCAGAGTTTGGCCAAATGACCGGTAAGACCACATCGGAAACAGGGATCATTTCTCTTTGGACACTTCTGTTTATCATCAGAAATCAACTCCCTTGCAAACTGGGATTTGGCATTATACTCCCTAACATACTCATCCACACTTCGAGTTCCTTGATGTAGATTGAGAAATTCCCTTATCAGCTTCTGTAGGGACACTTCGGGGCAGAACCGCTTGTTGAAGCGGGTTTTAAATTGTTCCCAAGTCATGGTCTCTATAAGATCAGCTCTAACAGTATCCGTAATGTCATCCCACCATACTAATGCTGCGCCTTTCAACAGGCTTGATCCATACTTGACTTTGTTCTCGTCATTCACCTTACTCACCCAAAACAATCTTTCAATATCGTTTATCCAATTGTGAGCTTTCTCGGGGTCAATACTTCCATGAAATTCAGGTGGTCTACATCTCATGAAATCTTTATACGAACAACCCTTCTTACTTGATTTGGAGGAGGATTCACGTTTAGACCTTTTCCTGCCTTTCTCTTGATCGTTACCTCCTTCTTTTTCCATGTTATTACTAAGCGTGGCTTGAATGCTCTGAACGTGACTAGCCATCATAGCTTCTTGACGGCGAGTATGCTCCTCTAACATCTCTGTCATCCTTCCCAGTAAACGTAATTCTCAAGCATTAAACTCTTCATTGTCAGAAGATTCTTCATGATCATCATTTTCGGGTCCTCGACCAATGTCTTGTCATTTTCCCAATTAGGGTCATTCTCCATCTAGCAAAATAGATATTAAGAGAAATGGGTTAAGAGTTTAGGAATTTCCTATTTACTACCCATCCTAGGCAAGTTCATTTACTTACTTATTACTATTAATCATAGCTTAGGCGTTTAGGTCAATATCATTACCAAGTTTAAGGCTAAGTACCTCAAAGATACTCAACTCACTTAAACCATGGTCTCTGAAACCAAACTTGTAACACCATAACTCTAATTAACAATAATAGTAGTATTAATCAATATTTCTAACGAAAATTCGGCATGACCTATCCGTAATATCAATAAACCATCCTGTATTTTCGGATTCAAAAATTACTACAAAATAGATTTCTAATACATCAAATTCCAAAGTACAAATTTTTCAAAACAAATCAGAGGATCCCATAAATATCAAGCCAACTCAATATATAGGAATAGAGTTAGCACAAGCCTCGCCACAAGCTCCAAGAGTCGCCAAAATTCGCTACAATACACCTAGACACAACACGAGATCACTAAGCATGTTAAAAGCCAAGAACACTCTTAAACTAAGCTTACATTTACTTTAATGAACTTATAAATATGGTTCATAGTTCATTACTAGAAGTGAGATTATCCCTTAACCATTGTTTAAAGTCTAAAGTGATCAATTTTCATGTTTTAGTTTGCGATTGGTAATTCTAAGGCCGAAGCAATACCTTACAACACTTAAGTTTCATATATGCAAATTTTCGGTTCCTTCAAGGATGTTTCATACATCATTTGAAAGACTTATAAGTTCCCTAATCCTATTTTGACTTTACAATACTCAAAACCCTTAATTTAGAAGTGCAAAACACGTATAAGACCCAAGCCGAACTTACCGCAGCTCAAAATTACTTTTGCAAATCAGTGGGTTTGTCACGCCATGACTAGGGGAGGGTCACGGTGTGACCATCTATCCCCAGCCCTATTCTGCTCGTTTTTCCTGACTGCACATCACAAATCTTGCCCAAAACTCCATTTTGCAACTTGTTCAACTTAAACCCTTTTGCATAGACTTCAAATACATAATATAAACACTTTAATCCTCCCTTAAACATCTTTGATTCCATCATTTGACTCCCAAGAAGTCTTAGGTTTAATCACCATTAACCCATTTGAGATGTTAAAGTTTCTTCATCAACATTACAATGGAAAGCTTCAATATTCAAGTTAGAGTTGCATTTGGCTATTATAAACTTGATTGACCTTATTTGATGGTCAAAAACTTATCCATTTCTTATGTTTGCCATAAACCTAAAGCTTCCATTTTGAAACCAAAACATGAGAAAGAAGAAGAAGAAGAAGAAGAAGAGGAGGATGCCATAACAAAGTAGAAGATGATGATGAAGATTCTTACCAATATTGATCCTTACTTCTTCTAACTTTCAGATTGATGTGGAATTCCTCCTGGACTCAATGTTTTTGCTCCAAAATCGTGGGGAGGAAAAAGAAAGAAAGCATATATATATATATATATATATATATATATATATATATATATATATATATATATATATATATAAATGTGGGAATTCTCTAGACCAATCAGGAGATTTCTACATAATAAATCTGATTTTTATTTTAAAAATTACAATTTAGTCCTTCTTTTATTTCATTCTAATGGATTGGCCACAAATGTTTAGCTTATTATACTTATATCCTCATCTTATGTCAAAATCTTATCCTTAATTCTATCCAAGCCACCACCCCTAATCCCAAAGAAACCCCACCAGTCCAAATTTCCCCCACAGTCCAAGAAATCCCAACAGCCCAATCAACCCTTCCAGCCCAAACAGCCGAGTCTTCAGGTCCAAGAACCAAGGACTGCTTTGATAATAGGCCTGAAGTAACTCCAATGCATTATATACACAATCTAGAATGGGTTCAATGGTATTCAAAGGGTGGGGTGCAGTATCTGTCTGAAGAATTAAAAGAAGAGTTAAGGCAGGACCGGAGGGGTCGGGTTTTGAAATTACTTGAAACTCCTCCAGTAAAGCTAGAAAAAACTCCGGTCCAAGGTTTGAAAGATTTTTTGCGATAATTCTCTGCTGAGGAATTTCAGAGTCCCTATCTTGAAGAAAGATTCAAGATGGTGTTCAGAAAGAAACTCGGGTCATATAGCAGACGTCTGTTGATGGTTTTGTCTGACGCATCCAAAGCTGAAGAAGCAGAATACAACCAAATGATGTTCAAAGACAAAAGGCCAAAGGAAGAATACTGGTCAAAATCAAAGATTGTGAAGATAAACAATATCCATATGTACAAAAGAGCTCGAGTATTCACTCCTGTATTTGAAGTACTCCGAGAAGATAGATCAGTACAGTTTTTACATGAAAATGACTTGAATTTCGTGAACATAGACGACATTGAGTTTCTGCACAACAAACTAAAGAACATAATCAAGAAATGATTAACTCATGTTATTGCTGTTGCCGCCTTGACTAAAAGCATGAATCGTCATTCCATCATTATGTGCTTAAAAGATTTTCAAATGGCTAAAGAGAGCTATATGGTGAAAGTTGGTCTAAAAGCACCAGAGCAAGATATTTTTCTACTAGACCATTATCCTGCTTACAAAGTTTTGATGGGGGGACAGCAGGGAACTATTTTTCTGAACAAGAAGGGACAGAAAAGGTACATGCGCATAGAAGACTTGTCTTGCTATTCAGATGGTACAATCAGATTGGTTTGAGTCGAGCTTAACAACCGACTACAAGAAGACGATGCTCAGCCAATCTCTAAACTCAAAAGAAAACCAAAAGAAATACAAGACATGCTCCGCGCCATTGACTTCTGAATGACAGGCTTCATCTTAGGCAAGTGACTCGACGATTTGAAGTCGTCCTTGGCCTCAGGGAACATGTAGAGGAAGCCTGTCATCGTCCACAATGATCGAAAAGGGGGAGATTGTTAGATGTTAAATTTCGATCTTGTGGAATTTATTTTGAAACAATTAATTAGTTTTTTTCCATGTAATTTATTTCTAGCCTCTCCTTTATTTGTAATTCTATTTAGTTTTAGAAGTAGAGAGGCGATTTTGTTATATTTTGAAAATTCATTTAAATGATGTAAGGGAAACCCCACCTAGGGTTTCCCACACACACAAAATCATTCTAAGAATACAGCCGCCACTTTTTCCTCATTCTCTCTGACATTGTTCTTATAATATTCATAGCAATTATTGAGTGAATATCATTCTTTTTGTCTTGTTTATTACTGAAATCATTGCTAGAAGTGCTGATTATTGTTGGGAATATATTACAGCATTCTCTCTACCAACACGATGGCTACACATTTCTTTCACCTTGAGCTACCTTACACACACAAAACCCTAGGAGACACTTTAAATAATAAAATGTTGATGGTTATAATAGATGCATATTGTAACAAGTGTAACATTGACCATATGATCGTACCTTAATAATCACGTAAAACTTCTTGATACACAACATTTGATGTGTAGACTCGACGATTGAATTTTTTGGTTGATTTGACCAGTACCTTTGTATTGTCACATGATGTGCCTCTAGACAGTGCCTCTAGACAATGCCACATAAAGTTGCCCATGTGAAAATACTGATTCTGGTATATAAACACCGACATTCAGAATTGTTTGTCCCTGAGCTTTATTGATTGTCATAGCAAAACTAAGTCAGACAGGAAATTGTTTTCTCTTCAATTTGAATGGGAACATATCTTCTTCAGATGGACATAAAGGAATTCTTGGCAAGAACACTGTTTTACTAGCATGCTGACCAACCACTATTTCTGCATCGATGACATTTTGCTGAAAACCTCTGCATATCAGTCTTGTGCCATTACACAATCCATTTGAGGGATCGATATTTCATAGAAGTATTATCGGGCATCCAATTTTGAGACGAAGATGATGAGGAGGCAAACCACTAACATTGAGAGAGTTTAAGAATTCTATCTGATAGAATTTATTCTTATCGTCTTCTGCTTCATCAAAACTATAGTAGCTTTTTTCCTCTCCCCAAAATCTGTTGATTAGCAAATCATTTATCTCGTCAACGTTGTTGTGCTTAGTCGATAAGATCGCCCTAGAAATGATATAATCTGAAGAGCTTCCATTGATTTGAAGAGACTAGAAAAAATGCATCGATCAAATCTTTCAGTGATTTAGCTTTATCAGTGTATGGTATGGTCTTGTCATCAGGTATGCGAATAAAACTTTCATCTATTACTTCCTCGTCTCCATCACCGACTCGTAGTAGAAAATCAGAAAACCACGGATCAGCCAGTGCTCTCATATTTATATTTAGTCGTATCTTTTTAATTGCAGACCAAAGAGGATACATTCGTAGGCTTGAGTCTACAATTTGTGCCCGAGTGGCATGTCTCACTACCGGCAACACCTGTCTAAAATCACCTCCGAAAACCATAATCTTTCTGCCGAATGAGAGTGACACCCCTATGGTGTCTTGTAATGTTCTATCGAGCGCCTCCACCGCCTGCCTTTTAGCCATTGATGCTTCATCCCAAATGATAATTTTGGCATCTCGTAGCAATTGAGCAGCCCCACTTTGTTTTTTGATGTTACACACTGAGTTGTTAGCAAGGTTAAGGGGAACCTTAAATTGTGAATGTGTCGTTCTCCCCCCTGGCATGTTATTAGCTGCAACACCTGACGAAGCAGTCGCAAGGGCTATAAGGCCACGTGATCGAACCTCATAAAGTAACGCTTTTACATGAATGTTTATCATTTTCCACCGTGACCATCTATGAAGAACACGCCTGGACGATCATCATCCACATGCTTCATTATCGCATCATACGCAGCCTTTTGATCAACATTAAGGGAGTCGTGGGCACGCAGGTGTTCTTTTTCAACAAAAATGGAATATTCCTCTTGCACTTCACGAGGCACTCTTGTTTGTAATAGTCTCATCATAGCATTAGGAAACTGAAATAATGATGCTTCTGTAAGGCATTGTGATAAATTGTCATCGGTCTCTATTAACCATCTCTCAAGTGCAGCTTTCCGAAATGTTGGATGAAATATACCATTAACTGAATACAGATCGTCAAAGCTTGTAGGTCCATTAACATGCGATAAAAGTAACCAAAGGTAGTAACGCTCACCTTCGACGGGATTAGCAGAAACCAATCTCCCTTTCATTAATCCTTGTTTTTGAGGATTCCAACAATGTGAGCTACCATTCCATGTGAAGTGTCTTGGAAAATCCTTATACAAATATTTCCTTGCAGTCTCATCGAATTTGTTTCTCTTGGAAAATGCAGTCAACATTGACTATTTATCTCTCTCCCTGTTTACAAAATCTGTCATTAAGTCATCATATCTGAATCTTATCATTTGCTTATTCGGGAGATGAATTCGCAATGCCATCACGTAAGGGTGAATTTGTGAAAGTGGGAAACTAAACGTCCGCCACATTGCCTTAGGTGGAGATTGTCACACCCCGTTACCCCGGTTGGCAATGGAGCGTGACGTCGCGAAAGCGTAACCATAATCATAACGAACGACCACTATATGGACGTTTTTCAAAAAATACATTGATTTAACTTCAAATATAAATATTGTTTTACATAACCAAAATGCAGCGAAAGTAGTTCTTAAAATACCAAGATTTAAATACACAATTTAATTTATCCGGAAAAATGCAAATGGATCTCCGAGTTTGAAAACGATGCGACTCCAAAATGAACGGAAGCCTTGGAATGCTTCCGATAAATGCGCATGCCTTAATCATCTGAAAATACATGCTAAAATACGTCAACAAATTGTTGGTGAGTTCATAGGATTACGCGAAAAGACCAGTTGTATGGACATTATCAGATGAGTTGAATTTATAAATCAAAAATTCCGTGTATGTATTACATAAACCATCATGCAACCAAAGCTTAATTAAATGAGTTTGCCCTATGCAGTATTCCCATACGTAATACCGTGTGTTGAACATATATGCACCTGCTGTTAGCCGAGCCGAACTAACCCGAATGGGGGACATGACTCCCGATAGTTCTATCCACAATATATTCGCGCTTACAAATAAATGCAATTAACGGTTCATGATTTGAGGGCTGATGGATCCAAACATGTAATACATATAAGAAATAAACAGTTTTGATGTCCATCTGAAAACAGTGCATGTATTTCCACCCCAATAGATAGTGAAAATAGGGGCTATGAAGACTCACCGCATGTTGATGGCAAAATGATCATAAAAACGACAATTTTCGTTGTTGATGAGTGATGACACCAGACGCGTTTAACCGAGTCCTAAATGATATAATGGATTTAATAACTCCCATATATGATAATATGTATGTATAAAAGATGTTATGTTTTAAATCACCCAACATTACAAGTTTATAAAAAAAACCCACTTAAAACGTCAAGTTTATATATATATTTTTTTGCAGCTTTTCGAAGGTTTTTCGGCCTACTTTGAGGCTGGTTTTGACCAAGCTCCAAAACGATCTAGGCTTTGGTTTTCTTGGACATTAAACTACTATATACAAATATTTTTTAAAGTCAATAACGGCCATTTTTGAGATGTTTTGGTTGGGGAAAAAGCTTGTTGAAAACCCTATGTTGGCCATTTTTGAGCTGTCAAACTTTCGGTTTCCCAAATACTTTCTGGAGGTCTTAAACTCCAAAATAAATTATGAAAACTTCCAGATCTATAGTTAAGACATAGATCTAACTTTAAGACAAGAATCAACTCATTTCGTTAAGTTATGAATTAGTTATGATTTTTCAAAGTCGATATAAATTTTCTGCCGAAAATCCGTAGTTTATAAGCTTGAAATAACTAGTGATTCTTGTTGTTTATTTCAAGACTACTTGTATAAAAGTTATAAAACAAATATATATCACTTTATTTCATAATATTAACACTTATATGATGTGTTTATATATTTATAAACACATTTGAAGAAAACAACTTAAAAACAAAACTAGAAATTTATAAACTTGAGTTTTTATGAAACTTGTTATTGTTGGTGATTATATATATTATGCAAGACTTATATAAACATAAATATAAGATGAAATAAGCTAGTATTTACTTACTTTGATGTATTTAGAGTATGAAATTGAGAAGGAGTTGAAATCCTTTAAAGATTGCACCAATAATTCTTGCAAAAACGAAGAACATTTGAAAAGAGATGTTGTGTGCATTGTGTGTGTGTGTGGCCGGATTTGATGAGAGAAAATAAGGGGTTTTTGATGTTTGCAATGTGTGAAATAAAGTGCATTTGGCCTTACGGTATACAACTGTGCTTCAATCCTTTGACCTTACGGTCCATGATTTCAACCGGCTCTTTGATGAAGCGAAGTTTATCAGTTAGCTGGATCTCTTCCAAGGGGGTAACAAGTGTCTCCTGTAACAAACACTTCTTCAGACTCGATACATGGAAGGTATTGTGCATGCTGTAAAGTTCTGGTGGTAGCTATAAATGATAAGCTACTAGTCCAATTCTTTTTTTAAGACCTTGCATCGTCCAATGTAATGAGGACTCAGTTATCCTTGTTCTTCCCTAAATCGTATCACGCCCTTCCATCGCGAGACTTTCATCGGTACTCGTTCTCCTAATTAGAACTCGAGGGATTTTCTCCCTACATCTGCATAACTTTCTGACAATCGTAGGCAACTTTTACTCAGTTCTGTATCTGTACTATCCTTTCGATAGTTTCGTGAATGATCTTAGCGCCAGTGATTTGGCTATCTCCTACTACTTCCCAATAAATCGGTGATCGACACTTTCGTCCGTACAGTGCCTCAATCGGAGCAACCTTAAGATGTGTGTGATAGCTGTTGTTGTACGATAGGTCTACTAAGGGCAAATGAGTATCCCAACACTACCCAAAATCCATTACACAGGCTCGTAACATAGGTCTGATGGTGATAGGAGGTACTTATGTCAAAGTTTGTACCCAAAGCTTGTTGTAATAAATGCCAAAAACTTAGATGTAGATCTGCTATCCATATCCGAAAAGATTATAATAGGCACTCCATGTCCGGAGATGACTTCCTTGAGGTACATTTGGACTATCTTATTCATCCTGTTGTTCTTCTTGATTGGTAGGAACGCGCGGATTTTGTTAGGTGGTCGACTATTACTCAAATGGTTTCTGATGTTGGTCTTAACTTTGGAGCATGTTAGGAATTTGTTGACATATGTGGCAATGTCATCCTTCATGATAGGCCACCCGTATAGCTCCTAAAGGTCATGATACATTTTATCGGATCCGGGGTGAACGACATATCTTGATTTGTGTCCGTCATCCGTAACCAGTTTTCTTACTCTATCAAAAACAGGGTAACCAGACTCTATTCGTGAATCATCGATTTCCATTAACCCCTATCCAAAACTATTTTATCCATTCTGTGCAGGGCTTCATTTTACATATTTTCCTCCTTAACAACTTCATGAACTAAGAAAGGAGGTTTTGGTTGAATGGTTATAACTAAGGCTGGCAATCTTAACGGCTTAACTTGTTTCTTTCGGCTCTGAGCGTCTGCAACCACATTAGTTTTCCTCAGGTAATAACGAATTTCACAGTTGCAATCACTAATTAGCTCTATCAACGATGTTACCTCATATTTGACTCTTTCTGGTTCAAGATGTGTAGGAGGCTCTTATGGTCCGTGAGTGTATACACTTCTTACCGTACAACTAATGTCTTCAAGTCTTAAGGGTAAAGACTACTGCTCCAAGATCTAGATCATGCGTTGTGTAATTCACCTAGTGAACCTTAAGTTTTCATAAAGTATAAGTTATGACCCTATCTTTCTATATCAACCCATTGTGTGAAGCATCACAGTAATCTACAAATTTCTTGCTTCTCTCGGATAAAATAAGTGCGCTGCATAGTTTGTGCTTTTATAATTGAAATGATGTCTCTTGATCATCGCCCCAATCAAAGTTACTGTCTTTTCGGGTCAGTTTTGTTAGAGCTCCGATGATCTTTGAGAAATTTTTGATAATTGCCTATAGTAAGTGGCAAGTCTTAATGACTGTCGTATCTTTATGGGGGTTCTAAGAGTTAACCAAAACCTGATAGCCTCGATCTTTGCGGGGTCGACTCGGATTTCTTTACTATTGTTCACGTGACCGAGGGATTTCACCTCTCTTAACCAAAAGTCAAACTTAGAAAGCTTAGCATATAGTTGTTCTTTCTCCAACAACTCTTAGAATTAGTCTTAAATGTTTACTCGTGCTCCTCCTTAAGATGTCATCCACGAGGACAATCACGAATTTGACTATCTAAGGTTTGCACACCTGATTTGTGAGGTCCATGAATGTTGTTAGGGCATTGGTTAATCCAAATGGCATTACTAGGAATTTACGATGATCGTAACACGATCTGAAGGCTGTCTTCAGAATATCTTCCTTGCGGACTCTAATTTGATGATAATCAGACCTCAGGTTGATCTTCAAATAGAAGCTTGATCCTAGGAGTTTGGTCAAACAAGTCATTGATCCTTATGAGCAGGTATCGGTTCTTTTAGTTTATTTAGCTCTCAGTAACTGATGCACCTTCTGAAGGTTCCATCCTTTTTTTTTAATGAACAAAACTGGAGCTCCTCAATGCGAGGAACTCGGTTGTAACATCCGGAACTAAACCAGGTTAGCAACAATGACCTAATCTGTATTTAATAGCCAATTATAACCTAATCAGTGGTCGTTAGAAATTAATCAAGTGATTAACAAGGTTTATTAGAAAATTCAACTCAATTAGAATCAAATTCGTCGTTGCAATGAATCGGGAAATCAATTAATCCGATCAATTTACGATATGAGGGATTAATTCAACTAAGTACATAATTAAATTATGATTAGTGACACTAATCAAACACTAATACAATTACTTAACATTAATTATGCAAGACTAAAACAATTCATTAAAACAATGCATCCATAAGTATTTATGAATTTACAAAAAAATAGAAATACAAGAATACATTTCTAAATACTTTTATACAAAAAAAAAGGAAAATACATGAGAAATACATAGGAGGCCGGCCCTATAGGGCATGTATTATTTAGAGGTTGACTTCAATGTTTTTAATATTACTTTAAACACAATCATTTTGTTTAAAAGTGCACACAACATCCTACCTTCCATGCCTTTCATCATTTGAAAGACCAAAAATTTCTCTATAAATTGAGAGGCATTTCATTCATTTTAATCACACCAAAAACATCTCTTCTCTCCCTCTTGCATCCGGATTCTCACACACACACATCACAAATCTTTTCATTCAAGTGTTCTTGGTGAAATTCAAGTGTTCTTGGTGATATTCAAGTGTTCTTGGTCCAAACCATGCAAAGATTTCAACTTCTACTAAAAATCATACTCTAAATACTTCAAAGTAAGTAAATACTAACTTATTTCATCTTATATTTATGTTTATATAAGTCTTGCATAATATATATAATCACCAACAACAACAAGTGTCATAAAAACTCAAGTTTATAAGTTTCTAGTTTTTATTTTTAAGTTGTTTCTTTAAATGTGTTTATGAATATATGAACACGTCATAAAAATGTTAATATTATGAAAACAAGTGATATATACGTGTTTTATAACTTTTATAACTTTTATACAAGTAGTCTTTGAATAAACAACAAGAATCATAAGTTATTTCAAGTTTATAAACTGCGGATTTTCGGCCGAAAATTTAAATCGACTTTGAAAAATCATAACTAATTCATAACTTAACGAAATAAGTTGATTCTTGTCTAGAACGTTAGATCTATGCCTTAACTATAGATCTGGAAGTTTTCATAATTTATTTTGGAGTTTAAGACCTCCAGAAATTATTTGGGAAACCGAAAGTTTGACAGCTCAAAAATGGCCAACATAGGGTTTTTAACGAGCTTTTTCACCAACCTAAACATCTCGAAAAATGGCCTTTCTTGATTTTCTAAAAATCCTTTGTATATATTAGTTTAATGTCCTAGGAAACCAAAGCCTAAAACATTTTGGAGCTTGGTCAAAAACAGCCTCAAAGTAGGCCGAAAAACCTCCAAAAAAGCTGGAAAATTGTATATATATAAACTTGACGTTTTAAGCGGGTTTTATTTATAAACTTGTAATGTTGGGTGATTTAAGACATAAAAATCTATAAATATATAGATTACCGTATATTAGACATATTAAGTCCTTATTATCATTTAGGACTCGATTAATCTCGCTGGGTGCATCATCCATCCATTTTCGCTAAATGGCATTTTTCGCTCGTTTTTGCCATCACACACTCGGTGAGTCCTCATAGCCCCTATTTTCACACTGTTATGTTTTGGGGTTGAAATACATGCTTCGTTTTTATATGGACACGAAAACAACTTCATTTCTATTATGTATTACACATGTGGTTCCATCCGCCCTTATATCATGAACCGTTAATTGCAATTATTTGTAAGCGCGAATATATTGTGGATAGATCTATCGGGAGTCATGTCCCCCATTCGGGTTAGTTCGGGTTGGCTAACAGCGAGTGCATATATATTCAACACACGGTATTACGTATGGGAATACTACAGTAGGCAAACTCATTTTAATTAAGCTTCGGTTGCATGATGGTTTATATGTAATACATAACATGGAATTTATAATTTTATAAATTCAAACTCTACTATTGTTGTCCATACAAGTCAGATTTACGTGTAAACCTATGAGCTCACCAACAAATTTTGTTGACGTATTTTAGCGTGTATTTTCAGGAAATTAAGGCAAGTATGCCTTCGGGCATATTTTACTTTCAAGCTTCCGCATCCATGGAGTCGCATGCATGTTCAAATTTAACGGAGATTTAGCAGCATTATTTTGGATATTTTAATTATGTAATTAAATCTCTGTATTGTGCGAACTTCATTTCTCATATCAGACTATGTAAAACATTGCTATATTTTAAAGTTTTAACGATGTATTTTAAAAAACGTCCATATAGTGGTCGTTCGTTATGATTATGGTTATGCTTCCGCTACGTCGCGCTTCGTTGCCAACCGGGATAACGGGGTGTGACATCGGTTTGATAAACCCCTTTATCTGATAGCTCCTACAGTTGGTTGGACGATTCCCACACTACTGATCGGGCTAATCGGTATGGTGCTCAAGCCACTGGTGCAGCACTTGATACTAGGCCGATTTTTGAATTTGACTTGCCTCGATGTTGGGAGTTTCAGGTAAGTGTTCTGGAAAAACTTTGGGGTAACCATAAATAATAAGAATATATTCGAGCCGCTTCTCCTTCGGCTCCTTCTCTGTCAACACTTCAGGGTCCTAATGCTGGAGATGATGTTTACTTTGGTATTTCTTGCTTTGCCTTGGACGGTAAGGACCTTCTTATCGACTAAGGGTATGTGAACCGACTTCTTGTTGCACACTATTTCCGCATGGTTTTTCGATAGTCAATCCATGCCTATGACCACATCACAACTCCCCAGTTTGACGGGCAACAAGTTTATTTCAAAGAGTTGCCCTACTAATTCTAAGGAGCATCCTCGACTTATATTATTTGTCCTAAGCGTCTTACTTTCATCAACCTTAATAGCATAATTGACATTTAATGGTGTAAGAATGGAATTTATCTGCTTAGTGAACTTAGTGGATATAAAGCTCCTATTAGTAAAAGTGTCAAATAGTAAAAATGCGTAAGTGGTATCTATTGGGATAAGAGGATAAGTCTATGGGTTTGAAATTTCTTAGGCAGATTGTCGTACTACATGTCCTCATGCACATAGTTATAGATAAAACTTAGTTCTTCATTAAAATGCTTGAAACCTAATCGTTGTACATGATATGGTGGGGGTTTTCCGATAAATTTTTAAGCCTTACATACCCTAAGATATATCAGATAGTAAAACCTAGAGAAATACTAGAAAATGGTAAGAGGGTACTAAGTATGAGATGCCTCATCGTACTTCAGTGCGTTAAGTCGTTGGGTTAGTTCTGCACTGCGGGCTTTGTGCTCTGCTAGCCGCAGTCAGAATTTGTCGATTCCGTCTTATTGAATCGCCTGGGTATTCTGGTTGGCCTAAGGTTTATTGGTTGTTTGCATTGCCTCCTGCTTAATCCTTGCAAAGATCTCACCGATCTCTTGGTGGATTTTGTCGAAATTGGAGGTCGTGTCTGGCGGCCCTTGCCACCAACAGGGGCATCATTTGTTACATAGGTTTCTGGGTAAGTGTCTGCACTTAAGAGGAATATGGTGTTCCGACTTCAAACTGGCCTTGGATCCTTTCCTCGTTTCTCCACTCTTGGAGTGTGTGAGGCATCCATCCCCACTTTCTTATGTTTGCCCGTTACTACCGCGGCAGGCTTGGCTGATGGGCAGGTACCGGGATAGACTCCTATTGTGCTAGTCACACCCTTTCCCTAGGGGTGAATTTCTTCAATGGTCCATTGGGATGGTTTCTGAATAGGGTGTAGGGTGGAATATGTGGTGGTGATGGTGTAGCAATTTGTGTTGCAGGGCCACAGTTGCCCTCCTTGTGCTTTAACCGGTTCATTACATCGTCAATGATTTGGTCTGGGTGGGTTCCCGATCCAAAGTACACCTCAGTGTCACCTTGGCTTCCTTGGTCCATGGGTGAGATTTCATCCTCTGAGTCAAAGAGGATAATAACCGTATTGTTCGACATGTTATTGTCATCAGGGTCCATATATGTGTTCACAGTTCTTGAAGAAAGTTTAGTTTTTGTAACAGTTATAATCTAGGTACTAATGCAACCTAGTTCACTATAACTATGGCTCTAATACCAATCTGCCACACCCCATTACCCCGGTTGGCAATTGAGCGTGACGTCGCAGAAGCGTAACCATAATCATTACGAACGACCACTATATGGACGTTTTTCAAAAAATACATTGATTTAATTTCAAATATAAATATTGTTTTACATAACCAAAATGCAGCGAAAGTAGTTCTTAAAATACTAAGATTTAAATACACAATTTAAGTTATCAGGAAAAATGCAAATGGATCTCCGAGTTTGAAAACGATGCGACTCCAAAATGAACGGAAGCCTTGGAATGCTTCCGATAAATGCGCATGCCTTAATCACCTGAAAATACATGCTAAAAATACGTCAACAAATTGTTGGTGAGCTCATAGGTTTACACGAAAAGACCAGTTGTGTGGACATTATCAAATGAGTTGAATTTATCAAGCATAAATTCCATGTATGTATTACATAAACCATCATGCAACCGAAGCTTAATTAAATGAGTTTGCCCTGTGCAGTATTTCCATACGTAATACCGTGTGTTGAATATATCTGCACCCGCTGTTAGCCGAGCCGAACTAACCCGAATGGGGGACATGACTCCCGATAGATCTATCCACAATATATTCGCGCTTACAAATAAATGCAATTAACGGTTCATGATTTGAGGGCTGATGGATCCAAACATGTAATACATATAAGAAATAAATAGTTTGATGTCCATATGAAAACAGTGCATGTATTTCCACCCCAACAGATAGTGAAAATAGGGGCTATGAAGACTCACCGCTTGTTGATGGCAAAATGATCGTAAAAACGACAATTTTTGTTGTTGATGAGTGATGACACCGGACGCGTTTAACCGAGTCCTAAATGATGTAAGGGATTTAATAACTCCCATATATGATAATATGTATGTATAAATGTTTTTATGTTTTAAATCACCCGACATTACAAGTTTAAAAATAAAACCCACTTAAAACGTCAAGTTTATATATATAATTTTCCAGCTTTTCGAAGGTTTTTCGGCCTACTTTGAGGCTGTTTTTGACCAAGCTCCAAAACGATTTAGGCTTTGGTTTTCTTGGACATTAAACTACTATATACAAGAATTTTTAAAGTCAAGAACGGCTATTTTTCGAAATGTTTAGGTTGGGGAAAAAGCTTGTTGAAAACCCTATGTTGGCCATTTTTGAGCTGTCAAACTTTCGGTTTCCCAAATAATTTCTGGAGGTCTTAAACTAAAAAATAAATTATGAAAACTTCCAGATCTATAGTTAAGACATATATCTAACTTTTGAGTCAAGAATCAACTCATTTCTTTAAGTTATGAATTAGTTATGATTTTTCAAAGTCGATATAAATTTTATGCCGAAAATCCGTAGTTTATAAGCTTGAAATAACTATTTCAAGACTACTTGTATAAAAGTTATAAAACACATATATATCACCTGTTTTCATAATATTTACACTTATATGATGTGTTTATATATTTATAAACACATTTGAGGAAAACAACTTAAAAACAAAACTAGAAATTTATAAACTTGAGTTTTTATGAAACTTGTTGTTGTTGGTGATTATATATATTATGCAAGAATTATATAAACATAAATATAAGATGAAATAAGCTAGTATTTACTTACTTTGATGTAGTTAGAGTATAAAATTGAGAAGAATTTGAAATCCTTTGAAGATTGCACCAATAATTCTTGCAAAAATGAAGAACATTTGAAAAGAGATGTTGTGTGCATTGTGTGTGTGTGTGTGTGTGGCCGGATTTGATGAGAGAAAAGAAGGGGTTTTAGTGAGAGAAGTCAGAGGCACCGCGATCTTAGAGAAATCGCGTATAAAACGCCGATAATACCCGGGCAATCCGAGAAAACTCCTTACCTCAGATGCATTCTTTGGTTGCTCCCAATTTCGTATTGCCTCAACCTTGGCCGGATCAACAGATACTCCGCTTTCAGAAATAACATGCCCCAAAAACTGTACTTTCCGCAACCAAAAATCGCATTTGGAGAACTTGGCATACAACTGTTCTCTTCGAAGAGTCTCTAACATTTCACGCAAATGCGTAGCATGCTCGGCTTCGGAGTTTGAATAGATCAAAATATCATCTATAAACACGATGACCGACTTGTTTATCATGGGCCAGCACACCCGATTAATCAGATCCATAAACGCGGTCGGTGCATTAGTAAGTCCGAACGGCATTACAAGAAATTCGTAATGTCCGTACCGGGTCCGAAATGCTGTCTTCGACACATCTTCTTCTCTTACTTTCAATTGATGGTAACATGATCTCAGATCAATCTTGGAAAAGTAGGAAGCGCCTTACAATTGATCAAAAAGATCATCTATGCGCGGTAGAGGATACTTGTTACGAATAGTGACCTTGTTAAGCTCCCGGTAATCAATACACATTCGTAGAGAACCGTCTTTCTTCTTGACAAATAAAACTGGCGCTCCCCATGGTGAAGTGCTCGGCCTAATAAAACCTTTGTCAAGTAATTCTTGCAGCTGAGTCCACATCTCCTTCATCTCTGATGGAGCTAGTCGATAGGGAGCATGAGCTATGGGAGCCGCTCCAGGAACTAAATCAATTCCAAATACAACTTGTCGATCTGGGGGAAGACCTGGCAATTCGATTGGAAACACATCGGGGTACTCTCGGACTACTGGCACTTCGGATGGGGCTGCTCATTCTTTATGTCCACCACGACCATTAGATAACTAGGGCATCCCTTGCTAAGGCAACGACGGGCCTTAGCAACTGATATGAAATTCACACCTCCATGGCGCCTTTCACCGTATACAAACACTTTTTCACCTTTAGGAGTCCTCAATTGGACTATTCGTTTATTACACAGAATAGTTGCTTCATGAGAAGCTAACCAATCCATCCCGAGAATCACATCGAACTCTCTCATTTCCATGGGAAGTAAATCAACAGAAAACTCATGATGATCTAATTTAAGCAAGCAATTTCGATATACATTAGTAACATTAATGGATTTCCCGTCGGCTTTTTCAACATCAAAAGGAACAGATAGCATAGAAGGCATGTTAGTAAGCTTGCTAGTAAACGACTCAGATACAAATGATAAACTAGCACCGGAATCAAAAAGTACTTTAGCAGGAATAGAATTTAGTAAGAAAGTACCCATGACGACATCTGGCGCATCCTTAGCTTCATCGGCAGTCAATTGGAAAGCTCGAGCCTTTGCTCGCGGTGGGTCGTCTCTCTTTGATTGGGATGAGACACCCCCAGCAATGGGCTTCTACACTGACCCTTTGCTTTCATCAGGTTTGGGAGCTTTGCAGAGTTTGGCCAAATGACCGGTAAGACCACATCGGAAACAGGGATCATTTCTCTTTGGACAGTTTGGATGAAGGTGTCCAACTTCCCCGCAGCAGTGACAGGTAGGATTCGCCAAATTACAAGATCCAGAATGCATTTCCCGCAAGTGGAACATGGACTTCGCGATTCAGATGATGAAGATCTGGCTTGAGATCTTGATTGAGACTGATTTTGTGGCATGCATTGAGATTGAGCAGGAATACGAAACTTAAAGGAATTCTGGGATGAACGATTAACATTCTGAGAAGTTTCATTCTTTGCTTTCTTAGGGGGTGGCAGATCAGGATCGACACGAGATACTTCATACTCACGAAGCAATGCAAACTCTACCGCTTTATCAAATGAAGGTACATCTCTATTCTTTACAAACTCAAGGATGTCCTTTCGAAGTCCCTCGACAAAGTAATAGGCCTTCTGTTTATCATCGAAAATCAACTCCCTTGCAAACTGGGATTTGGCATTATACTCCCTAACATACTCATCCGCACTTCGAGTTCCTTGATGTAGATTGAGAAATTCCCTTTTCAGCTTCTGTAGCGACACTTCGGGGCAGAACCGCTTGTTGAAGCGGGTTTTAAATTGTTCCCAAGTCATGGTCTCTATAAGATCAGCTCTAACAGTATCCGTAATGTCATCCCACCATACTAATGTTGTGCCTTTCAACAGGCTTGATCCATACTTGACTTTGTTCTCGTCATTCACCTTACTCACCCAAAACAATCTTTCAATATCGTTTATCCAATTGTGAGCTTTCTCGGGGTCAATACTTCCATGAAATTCAGGTGGTCTACATCCCATGAAATCTTTATACGAACAACCCTTCATACTTGATTTGGAGGAGGATTCACGTTTAGACCTTTTCCTGCCTTTCTCTTGATCGTTACCTCCTTCTTTTTCCATGTTATTACTAAGCGTGGCTTGAATGCTCTGAACGTGACTAGCCATCATAGCTTCTTGACGGCGAGTATGCTCCTCTAACATCTCTGTCATCCTTCCCAGTAAACGTAATTCTCAAGCATTAAATTCTTCATTGTCAGAAGATTCTTCATGATCATCATTTTCGGGTCCTCGACCAATGTCTTGGTCATTTTCCCAATTAGGGTCATTCTCCATCTAGCAAAATAGATATTAAGAGAAATGGGTTAAGAGTTTAGGAATTTCCTATTTACTACCCATCCTAGGAAAGATCATTTACTTACTTATTACTATTAACCATAGCTTAGGCGTTTAGGTCAATATCATTACCAAGTTTAAGGCTAAGTACCTCAAAGATACTCAACTCACTTAAACCATGGTCTCTGATACCAAACTTGTAACACCATAACTCTAATTAACAATAATAGTAGTATTAATCAATATTTCTAACGAAAATTCGGCATGACCTATCCGTAATATCAATAAACCATCCTGTATTTTCGGATTCAAAAATTACTACAAAATAGATTTCTAATACATCAAATTCCAAAGTACAAAATTTTCAAAACAAATCAGAGGTTTATGCGCTTATACGCCCATGGATCTAACTAACAATACATAATGCGACCATCGCCCAATATACGCAAGCTCTAAGACCACCCTACCCAAGTCATTACACAAAATGGAATTAAATACATCACCATTCATCAAGCTTATACCAATAAAGTCATGATGAAATATAACAAATGGTGATTTACTCCCTTCCCAAAATAAGACATAAGTAACTGTACCAAAAGAGTCTACCGATCACGGACTTCTACTTCAACCCTTGCTCGATTGAACCTTCTCTTTCCCTTTACCTTCTATTCCTGAAAATGTAAATCAACTAAATGGTTATGCAATAATGCTTAGTGAGTGACTAGATTAATAATGTACCACTAGAAAATATCTAATTAATAAATGAACCTGCAATGCATGAATAATCATATTAAACACCATTATATAAGAGGAATCAAAGGAGATGAGACACATCAAGAGGGAGACTCTTGATAGTGTCACGACAATACTACACACTGTGAGTACATCCAGGGAGTGTGTAGCACCAAAAATCATCGGGGCCCGCAGTACCCGGCATCGTACTCCCGCCAACAATGGAGTACGACATCATACTCCGAGATCATCGGTAGTATGGCTATAATGTACATCACACACATTAATGTAATATATCATAAGTAATGCAATAAACATGTACATGTAAAGACTACCCACATAAGTCAAATAAAGTAAGAGAATAAGTATAAGGATCATGAACAAGTAATGAGATACAATGACAAGGAATGAACAACATAAGCATATGAAGCAAGCAAGTGTTATGTCATAAGAGGTACATATTAACACTAGCACTCACAATCAATGCATAAAGGAACCCATCAATATCAAGCCAACTCAATATATATGAATAGAGTTAGCACAAGCCTCGCCACAAGCTCCAAGAGTCACCAAAATTCGCTACAATACACCTAGACACAACACGAGATCACTAAGCATGTTAAAAGCCAAGAACACTCTTAAACTAAGCTTACATTTACTTTAATGAACTTATAAATATGGTTCATAGTTCATTACTAGAATTGAGATTATCCCTTAACCATTGTTTGAAGTCTAAAGTGATCAATTTTCATGTTTTAGTTTGCGATTGGTAATTCTAAGGCCTAAGCAATACCTTACAACACTTAAGTTTCATATATGCACATTTTCGGTTCCTTCAAGGAAGTTTCATACATCATTTGAAAGACTTATAAGTTCCCTAATCCTATTTTGACTTTACAATACTCAAAACCCTTAATTTAGAAGTGCAAAAGACGTATAAGACCCAAGCCGAACCTACCGAAGCTCAAAATTACTTTTGCAAATCAGTGGGTTGGTCACGCCATGACTAGGGGAGGGTCACGGAGTGACCATCTGTCCCCAGCCCTGTTCTGCTCGTTTTTCCTGACTGCACATCACAAATCTTGCCCAAAACTCCATTTTGCAACTTGTTCAACTTAAACCCTTTTGCATAGACTTCAAATACATAACATAAACACTTTAATCCTCCCTTAAACATCTTTGATTCCATCATTTGATTCCCAAGAAGTCTTAGGTTTAATCACCATTAACCCATTTGAGATGTTAAAGTTTCTTCATAAACATTACAATGGAAAGCTTCAATATTCAAGTTAGAGTTGTATTTGGCTATTATAAACTTGATTGATCCTTATTTGATGGTCAAAAACTTATCCATTTCTTATGTTTACCATAAACCTAAAGCTTCCATTTTGAAACCAAAACATGAGAAAGAAGAAGAAGAAGAAGAAGAAGAAGAGGATGCCATAACAAAGTAGAAGATGATGATGAAGATTCTTACCAATATTGATCCTTACTTCTTCTAACTTTCAGATTGATGTGGAATTCCTCCTGGACTCAATGTTTTTGCTCCAAAATCGTGGGGAGGAAAAAGAAAGAAAGCTATATATAAATATATATATATATATATATATATATATATATATATATATATATATATATATATATATATATATATATATATATATATATATATATATATATATATATATATATATATATATATATATATATATATATATATATATATATATATATGTGTGTGGGAATTCTCTAGACCAATCAGGAGATTTCTACATAAGAAATCTGATTTTTATTTTAAAAATTACAATTTAGTCCTTCTTTTATTTCATTCTAATGGATTGGCCACGAAGGTTTAGGTTATTATACTTATATCCTCATCTTATGTCAAAATCTTATCCTTAATTATTATAGGCATTTATTTCTTTTAGTTCGGAAGGTACAAGCCTCTAAAGCACACTTAGGCCTTGTTTGTTTTTTGTTAGAAGATCTTCGAACCTCTTATGTCTGCGAACTCGAAGACGCGGGAATATGTATTATATGAAAGTGTGTTTGTTTTTTTCCGTCTTCCCGCGGCTGTGAACGTCTTCCGGCGTCTGCGAAATCGTCTGCGAATGTCTTCCCGCGTCTGCGAACCTTTTACCGCGTCTGCGGACGTCTGCAGACGTTTTTTCCATATATTCTGATCGCAGATTTCTACAGCTAAGTCCGCAGACCACAGACATCAACCTCTTAAAAAACAAACAACACCTTATTATGTATATAGTTGCTTCAAAACCTTCGCTAAAATTATACACATCATAAGATATTAATTATTTCAATACTAAATCAGGAATTTAAATTATAAAAGGGTACCTAAAATAACGGATGTTACACAACTTCACGGCCTCCATTCAAAGAATAAAGATCCCTACATCCACTGCAAATGTTGCGGTAATGGACATTCCATTATCGCTGCTTTATCAGGCCGTTCAAACAGAATGGGTAAGGGACTACATGAGGGCCATATATCCGGATGAGGCTCAGTCAGATTCGACTGAGCCTAACCAGCCCGAAGGAGAGGAGCGTATGAGTGAGATCGAGGGAGTAGAGGCTTTAATTGAAAATATTTTGGGTACTGGTGAGCGGGAGATGTCTGTTGTGAGGGAGGGTGTAGAGGGTGAGCAGGAAGAGGCGGTCGACTCTGAAAGGACCGTCTTTGTCCAAATGAGGGATAAGGGTGCTGCATCTGAGGGTGTTCTAAGCCCTATCAGCCGGACTACCCACTATAAGACGACTAGTCCAGTGGTCGAACTTACCCCAACCATCACCTCTCACTCGGACAGAGGTGGTGTTGAAGCAGGTTACCTGTCGCCCCCGGTGACCACCTTTCCTTTGCCCACAACTCACACCACACCCCCACACACAACGCACAACGCCTCTGTGGTGTCCATTCACGAACAATGGCGGCTCCGCAAACTTCTGGATCTGAGCTTCCCGCAGAGGAGCCAGAGATGACGGAAGGAAGACCTGGTGTTGACCAACAAATGCCATCAACATCAGGCCATCCCGAGATATCTCTCAAGACGCTAACAGCGGCTTTACTGCTGCTGGTTGTGTTACACGGGCTAATCTGGACGCCCATAAGGCAGCTTCCGAGGAGCGACACACCGCCCTGTTATCTTTTCTAAAGGGTAAGGGTGTTGCATCTGAGGAGCAACAACCAGGTACCCGCTCAGTCCAACATCAAATAGTCGAGCTCTCCAAAAAACGGACAACCATACACGCCTAATCCTTCAAGTCCAGGAGCAGCTGAATGGCCGAATGGACTGCCTGGAATCAGCTGTCATTGAACTTCAATGCCGTCCTCAGGCTAAATCCCTCAAAAGAAAACATGACGATCAAGACGACCCTGATTTCCATGAGGGGGAGAAATGCCAAAGGCTTCAGTCTGAGGGCGAGATATTAAACGTTGGGGGAGCAGTAGCGGAGCGTACAGAGCAACAAGGGTTTGGGGAAAAGAGTTCAGAGACTCAGGAAATGCTGGAAGATGCCCCTATTTTTGAAGGCCCCGCACCGTTAGATCCACTTTCGGCCATGATGGAGTTTGATCCCAATTTTGAAAAGGTTGAGGTCATATTAGTGTCTGATTCAGACACTGTTACTGACCAAGACTATCCTTCGATAACCTCCAAACCTCCAAGATTATCATCGTCTTTTGAATTCTTAAATTCCCCACCCCACGTTCCTCAACAAGAAATCTTATCTTCTATCCAAGCCACCACCCCTAATCCCAAAGAAACCCCACCAGTCCAAATTTCCCCCACAGTCCAAGAAATCCCAACAGCCCAATCAACCCTTCCAGCCCAAACAGCCGAGTCTTCAGGTCCAAGAACCATGGACTGCTTTGATAATAGGCCTGAAGTAACTCCAATGCATTATATACACAATCTAGAATGGGTTCAATGGTATTCAAAGGGTGGGGTGTAGTATCTGTCTGAAGAATTAAAAGAAGAGTTAAGGCAGGACCGGAGGGGTCGGGTTTTGAAATTACTTGAAGCTCCTCCAGTAGAGCTAGAAAAACCTCCGGTCCAAGGTTTGAAAGATTTTTTGCGATAATTCTCCGCTGAGGAATTTAAGAATCCTATCTTGAAGAAAGATTCAAGTTGGTGTTCAGAAAGAAACTCGGGTCATATAGTAGACGTCTGTTGATGGTTTTGTCTGACGCATCCAAAGTTGAACAAGCAGAATACTACCAAATGATGTTCAAAGACAAAAGGCCAAAGGAAGAATACTGGTCGAAATCAAAGATTGTGAAGATAAACAATATCCATATGTACAAAAGAGCTCGAGTATTCACTCCTGTATTTGAAGTACTCCGAGAAGATAGATCAGTACAGTTTTTACATGAAAATGACTTGGATTTCGTGAACATAGACGACATTGAGTTTCTGCACAACAAACTAAAAAACATAATCAAGAAACGATTAACTCATGTTATTGCTGTTGCCGCCTTGACTAAAAGCATGAATCGTCATTCCATCATTATGTGCTTAAAAGATTTTCAAATGGCTAAAGAGAGCTATATGGTGAAAGTTGGTCTGAAAGCACCAGAGCAAGATATTTTTCTACTAGACCATTATCCTGCTTACAAAGTTTTGATGGGGGGACAGCAGGTTATTATTTTTCTGAACAAGAAGGGACAGAAAAGGTACATGCGCATAGAAGACTTGTCTTGCTATTCAGATGGTACAATCAGATTGGTCAGAATCGAGCTTAACAACCGACTACAAGAAGACGATGCTCAACCAATCTCTAAACTCAAAAGAAAACCAAAAGAAATACAAGACATGCTCCGCGCCATTGACTTCTGAATGACAGGCTTCATCTTAGGCAAGTGACTCGACGATTTGAAGTCGTCCTTGGCGTCAGGGAACATGTAGATGAAGCTTGTCATCGTCCACAATGATATTAAATTATTACATATTGAACATAAATATTAAATTATTACATATTGAACCTTAGACTTGATTACAGTAAATAAGTCTAACAATCTCCCCCTTTGTGATCAAGTCTGGATCTTTCAAGATAATCTTTATCTTTTGATGAAGAATATTTATGATATTTGCGTTAAAATTGGACAACTTTCGGGGATTTCTCAATAGTGACAACTTCTACTGAACTTTAACTAATATTTAGCTTTGATGAGAATCTTCAGTCGTTCTTGAAATTATAAACTTTGGCACTTAGAGAAACACAATGATAAACTTCAATTTGAATTTGAATCTTCTTTGAAGCTTCAACATTCTTTGATCTCTATATGCTTTGAAACACTTTGAAGCTTCAACTTTCTTTGATCTCTGATTGCTTTATCTCTTTGACACCTTTCTTTGATCCATCACCCTTAATTCTTCAAACACACATGGAATTCTTCAGCATAGCTTTGCTCCCTCTGAATATCTTCAATCATCTCCTTAAACTTTTACGTATTCTGTAATCCCCCATTCATGATGATTAAGAGAATCTTGATACAAATTGTTTGTTCCAATAATCAAGCATAAACGATAATAATAACCAACACGTTGAATAAATATAAGGGTAGTCAGATGATTAGATTAAATCTTGAATGATGAACAAATGTTTTTCTCTCTAACAACACGACGGCTACACACTTTTCACCTTTAGCTTCCTTGAGTTACACGCACAAAACCTCAGGAGAACTTTTTAATAATAAATCCCTAATAGGCCAAGCCCATGGACTCAATTAAGCCCTTACAAAATATGAACATAAATATTAAATTATTACATATTGAACCCTAGACTTGATTACAATAAAATAAGTCTAACAAAGTATTTTGAGACTTATGTTGTTTGGTGGTGATTTAACATATAATTATGTAAATCATTGGTGGTTATTGACAATGATACAGTTTTTATCTATTTTTGCCGCTATATTCACTTTCATAGTTTGATTGTACGTCTTACTATAAAAGCAACATTACAAATGAAGGAATAACATTAAAAGGATCATTTTTCATTGATTTCAACGTAACATGGACCATTACATCCTCAAAAGAATCCACTACATCAAAACAAACCATTACATCAAAAGAAGCCATTACATCAAAAAAGGCAAATGAGTCCCAACATACTTGGCTAACATCTGCCTTTTTACTTACATCATAGCTACATAATTGGAAAATGCAATCCAACTAACTACCAACCACATCTTGAGCCTTGTAGCTTTACTTTTAGGTTGAAACCACAGGACTTCAACATTGTTCTTTGCTCACAAAAGACCAAGAATGATTCAGTTGAACGAGGACACACTGGAGGATCCACCTATCCAATAAAATTACAGTTTGACTCCTATACAACAAGAAAAAGGGTAAGTTTCAAAAATCATAAGTCTAATTCTATCATCAACCTTTTATATCTTACCACATCAGGACAACTCCAAAACCTTCTACCCAAATTACGAGAAGTCCATGATGTTCGTATGATTTCTACCCTACCGCAGCCGCACATCATGTTTGTTACTTGAATGAAGAAGAAAAGTAATTTAAAGTGAGCAGAGCGAGAGGTATGTGAACGGTGGTTGAAAGAAGAAAATGAAGCTTATTAATAGCCTTATCCCAAAAAGACTAAAATACCCTCGGTTGTCAGACGTCTTAAATGGAGAAATGGACGACAGTTAGTCACAGGGACCAATAGTGTTAAAGGTTTGCTATTTGGGACTTCTGGTGTAAAAAAAACTTTAAGGGACCAAAACCGCAAGAACCCCCAAACCACAGGGACCATTTCTATAATTTACTCTTTAGTTTATTGGTGTGTTTGGGAAAACTAGCTAGAGCTACGGACTAGAGCTTTAAGTAACTATAACTTTTGATAGGAGCAAGAGATTTTGGTTTTACGCATGTATAGTTGTAGCTTTTGTTAAAAAGTATAAAATGACAACAAAAAAAAAGACACACACACACACACATACATACATACATTCATACATACATACATACATACATACATACATACATACTAGTCTTGTACCCGCGCAAAGCGGCGGCGGCGACAAACATTTTTTGTTCGATGACTTGTTTTTAGAATGACAAAAAAGGTGGTTTTCAACGATGAATAATTTCTTTCAAATATACATACAATTTATATCATGATTAACTTTCAATTCCAATATGTTTATTCAAATAAAAAATACGAAATAATTACTTCAAATTTTTGTTTAACATCAAAGGAAAAAATAGTATTTAATCAACATTTGCAATACAATATAACATAAAACTGTACGATAGCAGAATAAAAAGACAACATATTTATGGAAAAAAAATTAAATTAATGTAGCATCTGTCATTATATATAGTCGGAGAGTCCAGCTGTAAGTAAATCCTGCAAATAATAAAATGTTGATGGTTATAATAGATGCATATTGTAACAAGTGTAACATTGACCATATGATCGTACCTTAATAATCACGTAAAACTTCTTGATACACAACATTTGATGTGTAGACTCCACGATTGAATTTTTTGGTTGATTTGACCAGTACCTTTGTATTGTCACATGATGTGCCTCTAGACAATGCCACATAAAGATGCCCATGTGAAAATACTGATTATGGTATATAAACACCGACATACAGAATTGTTTGTCCCTGAGCTTTATTGATTGTCATAGCAAAACTAAGTCAGACAGGAAATTGTTTTCTCTTCAATTTGAATGGGAACATATCTTCTTCAGATGGACATAAAGGAATTCTTGGCAAGAACACCGTTTTACTAGCATGCTGACCAACCACTATTTCTGCATCGATGACATTTTGCTGAAAACTTCTGCATATCAGTCTTGTGCCATTACACAATCCATTTGAGGGATCGATATTTCATAAATGTATTATCGGGCATCCAATTTTGAGACGAAGATGATGAGGAGGCAAACCACTAACATTGAGAGAGTTTAAGAATTCTATCTGATAGAATTTATTCTTATCGTCTTCTGCTTCATCAAAACTATAGTAGCTTTTTTCCTCTACACAAAATCTGTTGATTAGCAAATCATTTATCTCGTCAACGTTGTTGTTCTTAGTCGATAAGATCGCCCTAGAAATGATATAATCTGAAGAGCATCCATTGATTTGAAGAGACAGAAAAACTGCATCGATCAAATCGTTCAGTGATTTAGCTTTATCAGTGTATGGTATGGTCTTGTCATCAGGTATGCGAATAAAACTTTCATCTATTACTTCCTCGTCTCCATCACCGACTCGTAGTAGAAAATCAGAAAACCACGGATCAGCCAGTGCTCTCATATTTATATTTAGTCGTATCTTTTTAATTGCAGACCAAAGAGGAGACATTCGTAGGCTAGAGTCTACAATTTGTGCCCGAGTGGCATGTCTCACTACCGGCAACACCTGTCTAAAATCACCTCCGAAAACCATAATCTTTCCGCCGAATGGGAGTGACACCCCTATGGTGTCTTGTAATGTTCTATCGAGCGCCTCCACCGCCTGCCTTTTAGCCATTGATGCTTCATCCCAAATGATAATTTTGGCATCTCGTAGCAATTGAGCAGCCCCACTTTGTTTTTTGATGTTACACACTGAGTTGTTAGCAAGGTTAAGGGGAACCTTAAATTGTGAATGTGTCGTTCTCCCCCTTGGCATGTTATTAGCTGCAACACCTGACGAAGCAGTCGCAAGGGCTATAAGGCCACGTGATCGAACCTCATAAAGTAACGCTTTTACATGAATGTTTTTCATTTTCCACCGTGACCATCTATGAAGAACACGCCTGGACGATCATCATCCACATGCTTCATTATCGCATCATACGCAGCCTTTTGATCAACATTAAGGGAGTCGTGGGCACACAGGTGTTCTTCTTCAACAAAAATGGACTATTCCTCTTGCACTTCACGAGGCACTCTTGTTTGTAAATTGACAACTGTGTTTAATTTTGGAAGATCAAAGTCATCAAGATTCTTACCCATAGATAGTAGAAATACAGAAATGTCTGTCAGAACCATATCATGAACACGCTCAATATTTTCACACTGTCGACTGTAATCTTCAGAAAGTGATTCGAATGGTCTTCCCATAACTTTCGAACGTCTCCAGGCTCACCATAAATCAATATAGTGACAAATAGTCTCATCATAGCATTAGGAAACTGAAATAATGATGCTTCTGTAAGGCATTGTGATAAATTGTCATCGGTCTCTATTAACCATCTCTCAAGTGCAGCTTTCCGAAATGTTGGATGAAATATATCATTAACTGAATACAGATCGTCAAAGCTTGTAGGTCCATTAACATGCGATAAAAGTAACCAAAGGTAGTAACGCTCACCTTTGGCGGGATTAGCAGAAACCAATCTCCCTTTCATTAATCCTTGGTTTTGAGGATTCCAACAATGTGAGCTACCATTCCATGTGAAGTGTCTTGGAAAATCCTTATACAAATATTTCCTTGCAGTCTCATCGAACTTGTTTCTCTTGAAAAATGCAGTCAACATTGACTATTTATCTCTCTCCCTATTTACAATATCTGTCATTAAGTCATCATATCTGAATCTTATCATTTGCTTATTCGGGAGATGAATTCGCAATGCCATCACGTAAGGGTTAATTTGTGAAAGTGGGAAACTAAACATCCGCCACATTGCCTTAGGTGGAGATTGTCACACCCCGTTACCCTGGTTGGCAATGGAGCGTGACGTCGCGAAAGCGTAACCATAATCATAACGAAGGACCACTATATGGACGTTTTTCAAAAAATACATTGATTTAACTTCAAATATAAATATTGTTTTACATAACCAAAATGCAGCGAAAGTAGATCTTAAAATACTAAGATTTAAATACACAATTTAATTTATCCGGAAAAATGCAAATGGATCTCCGAGTTTGAAAACGATGTGACTCCAAAATGAACGGAAGCCTTGGAATGCTTCCGATAATGCGCATGCCTTAATCACCTGAAAATACATGCTAAAATACGTCAACAAATTGTTGGTGAGCTCATAGGATTACGCGAAAATACCAGTTGTATGGACATTATCAGATGAGTTGAATTTATAAATCATAAATTCCGTGTATGTATTACATAAACCATCATGCAACCGAAGCTTAATTAAATGAGTTTGCCCTGTGCAGTATTCCCATATGTAATACCGTGTGTTGAATATATATGCACCTGCTGTTAGCCGAGCCGAACAAACCCGAATGGGGGACATGACTCCCGATAGATCTATCCACAATATATTTCGTTAAGTTATGAATTAGTTATGATTTTTCAAAGTCGATATAATTTTTCTGCCGAAAATCCGTAGTTTATAAGCTTGAAACAACTAGTGATTCTTGTTGTTTATTTCAAGACTACTTGTATAAAAGTTATAAAACACATATATATCACTTGTTTTCATAATATTTACACTTATATGATGTGTTTATATATTTATAAACACATTTGAAGAAAACAACTTAAAAACAAAACTAGAAATTTATAAACTTGAGTTTTTATGAAACTTGTTATTGTTGGTGATTATATATATTATGCAAGACTTATATATACATAAATATAAGATGAAATAAGCTAGTATTTACTTACTTTGATGTATTTAGAGTATGAAATTGAGAAGGAGTTGAAATCCTTTGAAGATTGCACCAATAATTCTTGCAAAAACGAAGAACATTTGAAAAGAGATGTTGTGTGCATTGTGTGTGTGTGGCCGGATTTGATGAGAGCAAAGAAGGGGTTTTTGATGTTTGCAATGTGTGAAATGAAGTGCATTTGGCCTCTTATTTATAGACGAAAAAAGTTGACGAAATGATGAAAAAGAGATGGAGGTTGTGTGCACCTTTTAGCAAAATGATTATGTTTAAAGTGGAAATGGGATTTGTAATAAAATATTGAAGTCAACCTCTAGTATGTGTACTAGAGCCCGTCCTAAGGGGTATTTCCAAGTATTTTTACTTTTTTTTGTATAAATGTATTTAGAATGTATTCTTGTATTTCCCTTTATTTGTAATTTCATAAATACTTTTGGATGCATTGTTTTAATGAATTATTTTAGTCTTGCATAATTAATGTTAAGTAAGTGTATTAGTGTATGATTAGTGTCACTAATCATAATTTAATTATGTACTTAGTTGAATTAATCCATCATATCGTAAATCGATCGAATTAATTGATTTGTCGATTCATCGCACCGATGAAATTGATTCCAATTGAGTTGAATTTCCTTATGAAAATTGTTAATCACCTTGATTAAATGCTAATGACCACTGATTAGGTTATGAATTGCTAATAAACACTGATTAGGTCATAGTTGTTAACCTGGTTTAGTGCCGGATGTTACAGTCTCCCCCTGTTAAGGGAATTTCGTCCCGAAATTTTATCTTATTTCCTCAGAGGTCTTGTTACTTAGGATTAGGTGAGGGTATCTTTGGTTAAACTAGCCTTTGCACGAAGTGAATTCTGGTCCATGTCTAAGATTCCATCTGACCTTGAGGATGGGTATACAACTGTGCTTCAATCCTTTGACCTTACGGTCCATGATTTCAACCGGCTCTTTGATGAAGCGAAGTTTATCAGTTAGCTGGATCTCTTCCAAGGGGGTAACAAGTGTCTCCTGTAACAAACACTTCTTCAGACTCGATACATGGAAGGTATTATGCATGCTGTAAAGTTCTGGTGGTAGCTATAAATGATAAGCTACTAGTCCAATTCTTTTTTTAAGACCTTGCATCGTCCAATGTAATGAGGACTCAGTTATCCTTGTTCTTCCCCAAATCGTATCACGCCCTTCCATGGCGAGACTTTCATCGGTACTCGTTCTCCTAATTAGAACTCAAGGGATTTTCTCCCTACATCTG
The DNA here is from genome assembly GCA_020465985.1 of Centrapalus pauciflorus. Lineage (NCBI taxonomy): Eukaryota > Viridiplantae > Streptophyta > Magnoliopsida > Asterales > Asteraceae > Centrapalus > Centrapalus pauciflorus. The sequence goes on along the minus strand of JAANYP010006079.1, from coordinate 347,987 downwards.
CATAACTTTCTGATAATCGTAGGCAACTTTTACTCAGTTCTGTATCTGTACTATCCTTTCGATAGTTCCGTGAATGATCTTAGCGCCAGTGATTTGGCTATCTCCTACTACTTCCCAATAAATCGGTGATCGACACTTTCGTCCGTACAGTGCCTCAATCGGAGCAACCTTAAGATGTGTGTGATAGCTGTTGTTGTACGATAGTTCTACTAAGGGCAAATGAGTATCCCAACACTACGCAAAATCCATTACACATGCTCTTAACATAGGTTCTAGGGTTTGAATCTTTCTTTTATTTTTGCCATCGGTCTGATGGTGATAGGAGGTACTTATGTCAAAGTTTGTACCCAAAGCTTGTTGTAATAATTGCCAAAAACTTAGATGTAGATCTGCTATCAATGATTATAATAGGCACTCCGTGTCCGGGGATGACTTCCTTGAGGTACGTTTGGACTATCTTATTCATCCTGTTGTTCTTCTTGAGCGGTAGGAACGCACGGATTTTGTTAGGTGGTCGACTATTACTCAAATGGTTTCTGATGTAGATCTTAACTTTGGAGCATGTTAGGAATTTGTTGACATATGTGGCAATGTCATCCTTCATGATAGGCCACCCGTATAGCTCCTTAAGGTCATGATACATTTTATCGGATCCGGGGTGAACGACATATCTTGATTTGTGTCCGTCATCCGTAACCAGTTTTCTTATTCTATCAAAACCAGGGTAACCAGACTCTATTCGTGAAGCATCGATTTCCATTAACCCCTATCCCAAACTATTTTATCCATTCTGTGCAGGGCTTCATTTTTCATATTTTCCTCCTTAACAACTTCATGAACTAAGAAAGGAGGTTTTGGTTGAATGGTTATAACTAGGGCTGGTACTCTTAACGGCTTAACTTGTTTCTTTCGGCTCTGAGCGTCTGCAACCACATTAGTTTTCCTCAGGTAATAACGAATTTCACAGTTGCAATCACTTATTAGTTCTATCAACAATGTTACCTCATATTTGACTCTTTCTGGTTCAAGATGTGTAGGAGGCTCTTATGGTCCGTGAGTGTATACACTTCTTACCGTACAACTAATGTCTTCAAGTCTTAAGGGTAATGACTACTGCTCCAAGATCTAGATCATGCGTTGTGTAATTCACCTAGTGAACCTTAAGTTTTCATAAAGCATAAGTTATGACCCTATCTTTCTATATCAACCCATTGTGTGAAGTATCACAGTAATCTACAAATTTTTTGCTTCTCTCGGATAAAATAAGTGCGCTGCATAGTTTGTGCTTTTATAATTGAAATGATGTCTCCTGATCCTCGCCCCAATCAAACTTACTGTCTTTTCGGGTCAGTTTTGTTAGAGCTCCGATGATCTTTGAGAAATTTTTGATAATTGCGTAAAGTAAGTGGCAAGTCTTAAGGACTGCCGTATCTTTATGGGGGTTCTAAGAGTTAACCAAAACCTGATAGCCTCGATCTTTGCGGAGTCGACTTGGATTCCTTTACTATTGTTCACGTGACCGAGGGATTTCACCTCTGTTAACCAAAAGTCAAACTTAGAAAGCTTAGCATATAGTTGTTCTTTCTCCAACAACTCTTAGAATTAGTCTTAAATGTTTGCTCGTGCTCCTCCTTAAGATGTCATCCACGAGGACAATCACGAATTTGACTATCTAAGGTTTGCACACCTGATTTGTGAGGTCCATGAATGCTGTTAGGGCATTGGTTAATCCAAATGGCATTACTAGGAATTTATGATGATCGTAACAGGATCTGAAGGCTGTCTTAAGAATATCTTCCTTGCGGACTCTAATTTGATGATAATCAGACCTCAGGTTGATCTTCGAATAGAAGCTTGATCCTAGGAGTTTGGTCAAACAAGTCATTGATCCTTGTGAGCAGGTATCGGTTCTTTTAATTTATTTAGCTCTCAGTAATTGATGCACCTTCTGAAGGTTCCATCCTTTTTTTTAATGAACAAAACTGGAGCTCCTCCAAAGCGAGGAACTCGGTTGTAACATCCGGCACTAAACCAGGTTAGCAACAATGACCTAATCTGTATTTAATAGCCAATTATAACCTAATCAGTGGTCATTAGAAATTAATCAAGTGATTAACAAGGTTTATTAGAAAATTCAACTCAATTAGAATCAAATTCGTCGGTGCGATGAATCGGGAAATCAATTAATCCGATCAATTTACGATATGAGGGATTAATTCAACTAAGTATATAATTAAATTATGATTAGTGACACTAATCAAATACTAATACAATTACTTAACATTAATTATGCAAGACTAAAACAATTTATTAAAACAATGCATCCATAAGTATTTATGAATTTACAAAAAAATGGAAATACAAGAATACATTTCTAAATACTTTTATAAAAAAAAAAAGGAAAATACATGAGAAATACATAGGAGGCCGGCCCTATAGGGCATGTATTTTTTATAGGTTGACTTCAATGTTTTTAATATTACTTTAAACACAATCATTTTGTTTAAAAGTGCACACAACATCCTACCTTCCATGCCTTTCATCATTTGAAAGACCAAAAATTTCTCTATAAATTGAGAGACATTTCATTCATTTTAATCACACCAAACACATCTCTTCTCTCCCTCTTGGATCCGGATTCCCACACACACACATCACAAATCTTTTCATTCAAGTGTTCTTGGTGATATTCAAGTGTTCTTGCTCCAAACCTTGCAAAGATTTCAACTTCTACTAAAAATCGTACTCTAAATACTTCAAAGTAAGTAAATACTAACTTATTTCATCTTATATTTATGTTTATATAAGTCTTGCATAATATATATAATCACCAACAACAACAAGTTTCATAAAAACTCAAGTTTATAAGTTTCTAGTTTATATTTTTAAGTTGTTTCTTTACATGTGTTTATGAATATATGAACACGTCATAAAAATGTTAATATTATGAAAACAAGTGATATATACGTGTTTTATAACTTTTATAACTTTTATACAAGTAGTCTTTGAATAAACAACAAGAATCATAAGTTATTTCAAGTTTACAAACTGCGGATTTTCGGTAGAAAATTTAAATCGACTTTGAAAAATCATAACTAATTCATAACGTAACGAAATAAGTTGATTCTTGTCTAAAGCGTTAGATCTATGTCTTAACTATAGATCTGGAAGTTTTCATAATTTATTTTGCAGTTTAAGACCTCCAGAAATTATTTGGGAAACCGAAAGTTTGACAGCTCAAAAATGGTCAACATAGGGTTTTTAACGAGCTTTTTCACCAACCTAAACATCTCGAAAAATGACTTTTATTGATTCTAAAAATCCTTTGTATATATTAGTTTAATGTCCTAGAAAACCAAAGCCTAAAACATTTTGGAGCCTGGTCAAAAACAGCCTCAAAGTAGGCCGAAAAACCTCCAAAAAAGCTGCAAAATTGTATATATATAAACTTGACGTTTTAAGCGGGTTTTATTTATACAATTGTAATGTTGGGTGATTTAAGACATAAAAATCTATAAATATATATATATTACCGTATATTAGAGATATTAAGTCCTTATTATCATTTAGGACTCGATTAATCTCGCTGGGTGCATCATCCATCCATTTTCGCTAAATAGCATTTTTCGCTCGTTTTTACCATCACACACTCGGTGACTCCTCATAGCCCCTATTTTCACACTGTTATGTTTTGGGGTTGAAATACATGCTTCGTTTTTATATGGACACGAAAACAACTTCATTTCTATTATGTATTACACATGTGGTTCCATCCGCCCTTATATTATGAACCGTTAATTGCATTTATTTGTAAGCGCGAATATATTGTGGATAGATCTATCGGGAGTCATGTCCCCCATTCGGGTTAGTTCGGGTCGACTAACAGCGAGTGCATATATATTCAACACACGGTATTACGTATGGGAATACTGCACTAGGCAAACTCATTTTAATTAAGCTTCGGTTGCATGATGGTTTATATGTAATACATAACATGGAACTTATGATTTTATAAATTCAAACCCTACTATTGTTGTCCATACAAGTCACATTTACGTGTAAACCTATGAGCTCACCAACAAATTTTGTTGACGTATTTTAGCGTGTATTTTCAGGAAATTAAGGCAAGTATGCCTTCGGACGTATTTTACTTTTAAGCTTCCGCATCCATGGAGTCGCATGCATATTCAAAATTAACGGAGATTTAGCAGCATTATTTTGGATATTTTAATTATGTAATTAAATCTCTGTATTGTGCCAACTTCATTTCTCATATCAGACTATGTAAAACATTGCTATATTTTAAAGTTTTAACGATGTATTTTAAAAGACGTCCATATAGTGGTCGTTCGTTATGATTATGGTTATGCTTCCGCTACGTCGCGCTTCGTTGCCAACCGGGGTAACGGGGTGTGACATCGGTATTGTTGGTGAGCTCATAGGTTTACACGTAAATCTGACTTGTATGGACAACAACAGTAGAGTTTGAATTTATAAAATCATAAATTCCATGTTATGCATTACATATAAACCATCATGCAACCGAAGCTTAATTAAAATGAGTTTGCCCAGTGCAGTATTCCCATACGTAATACCGTGTGTTAAATATATATGCACTCGCTGTTAGCCGACTTGAACTAACCCGAATGGGGGACATGACTCCCGATAGATCTATCCACAATATATTCACGCTTACAAATAAATGCAATTAACGGTTCAAGATATAAGGGCGGATGGAACCACATGTGTAATACATAATAGAAATGAAGTTGTTTTCGTTTCCATATAAAAACGAAGCATGTATTTCAACCCCAAAACATAACATTGTGAAAATAGGGGCTATGAGGACTCACCGAACTTGTGATGGCAAAAACGAGCGTAAAATGCTATTTAGCGTAAGTTGATGGATGATGCACCGGTGAGTTTAATCGAGCCCTAAATGATAATAGGGACTTAATATCTCTAATATATGATAATATATATATATATATATTTATAAATTTTTATATCTTAAATCACCCAACATTACAAGTTTATAAATAAAACCCGTTTAAAACGTCAAGTTTATATATATATAATTTTCCAGCTAATTTGGAGGTTTTTCGGCCCACTTTGAGGCTGTTTTTGACCAAGCTCCAAAAGGTTTTAGGCTTTGGTTTTCTAGGACATTAAACTACTATATACAAAGGACTTTTAGAATCAAGAACGGCCATTTTTTGAGATGTTTAGGTTGGTGAAAAAGCTCGTTGAAAACCCTATGTTGGCCATTTTTGAGCTGTCAAACGTTCGGTTTGCCAAATAATTTCTGGAGCTCTTAAACTCCAAAATAAATTTTGAAAACTTCCAGATCTATAGTTAAGACATAGATCTAACTTTTTAGACAAGAATCAACTCATTTCGATAAGTTATGAATTAGTTATGATTTTTCAAAGTCGGTATAAATTTTCTGCCGAAAATCCGCAGTTTATAAACTTGAAATAACGTAAGATTCTTGTTGTTTATTCAAAGACTACTTGTATAAAAGTTATAAAACATATACATATCACTTGTTTTCATAATATTTACACTTATATGATGTGTTTATATTTTTATAAACACATTTGAAGAAAACAACTTAAAAACAAAACTAGAAATTTATAAACTTGAGTTTTTATGAAACTTGTTGTTGTTGGTGATTATATATATTATGCGAGACTTATATAAATATAAATGTATGATGAAATAAGTTAGTATTTACTTACTTTGAAGTGTTAGGAGTATGAAATTAAGAAGAAATTGGAACTCTCTCAAGATTTGGACCAAGAACACTTGAATTTCACCAAGAACACTTGAATGAAAATGTTTGTAGTGTGTGTGTGTGTGTGTGGGATCCGGTTTTTAGAGAGAAAAAGAAGATTTTTGGTGTGAAAATAATGAAAGGGAAGCTCTCTATTTATAGGCAAAGTCTTGGTCTTTCAAATGGAGGTGGACTGTAAGATCTTCTTTGAATTGAAAGTAGGATGGTGTAGAGGGATTTGTTGTAGAAATGTTGAGTAAAAAAATATTTATCAAGTCCTTTATGTACCTCCCATGGGCAGATTTTTGAAGATATTATCTTGTATTTTCATTGTTTTTTGTATTTATGTATTTAGAATGTATTCTTGTATTTCCCTTTTTATGTAAATTCATAAATACTTTTGAATGCATTTGTTTAATGAATTGTTTTAGTCTTGCATAATTAATGTTAAGTAAGTGTATTAATGCATGATTAGTGTCACTAATCATAATTTAATTATATATGTAGTTGAATTAATCCTTCGTATCGTAAATCGATCGGATTAATTGATTTCCTGATTCATCGCACCGATGAATTTGATTCTAATTGAGTTGAATTTCCTTATGAACATTGTTAATTACTTTGATTAATTTCTAATGACCACTGATTAGGTTATAATTGGCTATTAAATACAGATTAGGTCGTAGTTGCTAACCTGGATGAATACCGGATGTTACAGTCTCCCTCTCTTAAGGGAATTTCGTCCCGAAATTTGCTCGTGTTCTCCACTGCTTGAGTATCTGAGAACAGCTGAGGGTATTTTTCTCCGAACTGGTCTTCGCGTTCCCACGTAAACTCAGGACCAAAGTCGATAACACATGCCCTTAGCATGTCTTCCAAAGTCTGAATCGTCCTTTCACTCTGACCATCCGTTTACGGGTGATAGGTTGTGCTCATATCTAGACGTGTACCCAGTGCTTCTTGCAACGATTGCCAAAATCTTGATGTGAATCGGCTGTCCCTGTCTGATATAATTGATACTGGCACTCCATGCCTTGAGACGGCTTCTTTAAGATAGATTCGTGTTAGCTTATCCATCTTATCAGTCTTCATGATTGGCAGGATGATAACGACGTTGTAATCGCTAAGCAGCTCAACCCAACGACGTTGCCTCATATTTAACTCTTTCTGATTCAGAATTTGCTGAAGGCTTTTATGGTCTGTGAACACCGTGCACTTAGTTCCGTACAGGTAGTGTCTCCATATTTTAAGAGCAAACACCACTGCTCCAATCTCCAAATCATGAGTCGTATAGTTCACCTCGTGGATTTTGAGCTGCCGTGATGCGTAAACAATGACTTTATCCCTTTGCATGAGCACACAACCTAATCCATTGTGTGAGGCATCACAGTAGACCACAAAATTTTCTGTCCCTTCAGGTAAGGACAGAATTGGTGCACTACACAATCTTTGCTTTAATTCTTGAAACGCCTTTTCCTGCTCTTCACCCCAGATATACTTTACATCTTTCCGAGTCAGCTCTATTAGGGAACCTGCTATCTTTGAGAAGTTTTCAATAAATCGCCTATAATAACCGGCAAGTCGTAGAAATTGGCGGATTTCTGTGGGAGTTCTAGGAGTCGCCCAGTTCTTTATGGCCTCGATTTTTGATGGATCAACTTGGATTCCCTGGCTGTTGATCACATGTCCAAGGAATTTAACTTCTCGTAACCAAAATTCACATTTTGAAAATTTAGCGTATAACTGTTCATTCTCTAGCAACTCCAAGATCAGCTTGAGATGTTGTTCGTGCTCCTCCTTACTTCTAGAATAGATGAGGATATCGTCTATGAACACTATTACAAATTTGTCCAGATATAGTTTACACACTCGATTCATGAGGTCCATGAATACGGCTGATGCGTTGGTCAAACCGAATGGCATCACCTGGAATTCGTAATGTCCATAACGAGTTCTGAATGCTGTCTTAGGAATGTATTCTTCTCGAACCTTTACCTGATGATAACCGGATCGCAGATTAATCTTAGAGTAGAAGCTAGATCCCTGTAGTTGATCAAACAGGTGATCAATTCTGGGAAGGGGGTAGCGGTTCTTTACCGTTAATTTGTTTAGCTCTCGGTAGTCTATGCACATTCTGAAGGATCCGTCTTTCTTTTTCACAAATAAGATCGGAGCTCCCCAAGGTGAGGAACTTGGTCGAATGAGTCCCTTATCCATCAACTCTTGTAGTTGATTGGATAGCTCTTGCATTTCAGAAGGATCAAGTCTATATGGGGCTCTTGCGACCGGTGCAGCTCCCGGCACCAAATCGATTTGGAACTCCACTTGCCTAGCTTGCAGAAGCCCAGGCAAATCTTCCGGGAAGACCTTCGGATAGTTACAAACCACTGGAATATCCTCGAGTCATTTCTCCTCCGACTCTTTTTCTGCAATCTGTACTAATACTGCATGGCAACCTTTCCTAAGGCACTTTAATGTTCTTAGGCCGGATATGACATTCAGCTGACGGTTCTTTATTTTCCCTTGGACTGTTAGGACCTTCTTCTTGTGGAGTGGTATCCGTACCACTTTCTTACCGCACAAAATCTCGGCATGATTGTGTGACAACCAATCCATACCAATTACTACATCAAAACTTCCGAGTTTTATAGGCATCAAGTCTATCTTAAAGGGATGATCTGCCAGCATCAGTGTGCATTCCTTAATAATACTACTTGCCTCTATTATTTTGCCGTCAGCCAGCATTACAGTATAAGAGTTGTCTAAGGGAAAAGGAGTGGCATTCAATTGCTTACTAAACTTATCAGATATAAAGCTCCTATCAGCGCCAATATCAAAGAGTACGTAAGCGTAAATGTCATTTAAAAGAAACGAACCTGTTACCAAATGGGGATCCTGACGAGCGTCACCTGCTCCTAATACAAAAGCTCTCCGCTGAGCTCCTCCACCATTTTTCAACTTCGGGCACTCACTCCTGAAGTGCCTGGCAGCTCCACATTCATAGCAGCCTCTCTGATTGCAGCCATTGTTACTCGGGGTACCAAATTTACAGTCCTTGGCCAAATGACCAAGACGTTTGCATTTTCCACAAGGGGTTGGGCAGGGACCCTTGTTGTGATGATAGGTGCATTGGGTGCAGAAAGGCTTTGTACCTGTGTAGCCTTTCCTTGTCTCGACTCCCGCTACATAAGCCTTGATGGTTTCGGGCTTCTTGGATTGTGAGCCCGTATTCTATCCAGACTTGTCCTCCCATTTCCTCTTGTTTTCCCCGGCCTTGGCTTCGATTCTCCGGGACACTTGATCCATAAGGTTGTTGGCCATTCTGATGGCGTCCTGAATGGTGGTTGGGTTGGAGGCAGTGACATTGCCTTGAATTTGAGGAGCGAGTCCCCAAATGTATCGCTCAATTTTCTTATATTGAGGGGTTACCATCTGTGGGCACAGAATGCTTAGTTCGTGGAATCGGTTGGTGTACCCAGCTACATCCGTTCCTTTCATAGCCAGATTCCAAAACTCTGACTCCATCTTCTGTAGTTAATTTCTCGGGCAATACTCGTCGGTCATCATTTGTTTTAACTCGGTCCAGGCGAGTTGGTATGCTGCATCAATCCCCACAGACTGGGTATACGAGTTCCACCATGTCAAGGCGCTACTTGCAGAGTGTGGGTGGCGAATTTCACCTTGTCTCCTTCAATACATCCGCTAACACGGAAGACAGACTCCAATTTTTCGAACCATCGTACCAATCCGACGGCTCCTTCAGTTCCGTTAAAGTAACGGGGCTTGCAACTTAAAAACCCCTTAATTCCACAACCCTTTGGGTGGGTTTCAGTACCTCCCGTGGTGCGGCTAGCACCACCATCTCCATTAGCAGAACTGTTTTGGTTGGTCTCATAAGTGGCTATAGCGGCGGCCACTCTTTGTGCGACTAATTCCTCGATTTCTACAGCGTTCATGGCTCTTCTTGGCGGCATTATCTTAAAGTTTAAAGAAAAGAGCATAGTGTAAGAAGTTGAATCTTAAAGATTTAAATTTTTCTTAAGGCACAACACTATAATCATCAAACACAATTTCATAAATAACTTGCAATATTCATTAATCATTCATAACTTTCTTACAATGGGCGGGTTATTACCCGAAAATTTTGTCCTACACTATTACATAATATTTTTCCTAACATTACAAAGATAGATAAGGGGTACTAGGTGTGGGAGTGATCAGGGGTCTCTCCCTTCTCCAACGCGTTGAGGCGCTGAGTTAGCTCCTCGTTCCGAGCCTCGCTTTCGGCTAGTCACTGCCGAAGCTCATCCAGGCTATCCTGTTGGATGGTGAGGGTGTGCTGGTTAACCCAATACAAATTGGAGTTCTGAATCTCCTCCCGCTGCAAACGGGCAGTCAATTCTCCAATATCGTGGTTAAGTAACCGGATTTGGAGATCGTGCCTTGTAGACCGTGCTACCAAGAGTGGTACGGTCTGTTCGGCGGGTTCTTGGGTGAGCGATGAGGTAGCTGCGGAGGATGGTTCTCCGATCTCGAAGTGGGAGGGGGTTCCCTCCTCCCGCCTCCATTCTTGGAGGGTCTCGGGCATCCAGCCCCATATTCGGGCATTTGCCCGTCGTTGCTGTGGTTGGGGATTTGGTTGAGGAGTCGGGGTGGAAATAGACTCCCGCCTCGGTGTGATCACCCTCTTTCGGGGTGTAGACAACATCTTTGGGCCGTTTGGGTAGGGACGGTACGACTTGAACGATGGAACCGCTGGGTGGTATGGAGTGCGGGCGGGGATCACCGGGGATGGTGGATCTACTCTGGCGTTGTCCTCTTCCATCGGTTCTTCTTTGTCTGATTCTTCCATTGGATCCTCGTCCTCCGAGGGGTCTTCCTCCTCGGTCGAGTCCTCCTCAGAAAACACTGTCGGGTTGTATGGGCTGGTAGGGGTATACTCCTCTTCTGAGTCGGACAAAATGATTATCTCTTGGTGGGACATGTTTTCTGCTATCAAGGTCCATACATAGTCTTTTAGTTAGTTAAAAAATATTTAGTAAAACTTAAGTGCAGTTATAGTCTAGGGTACTAATGCAACCTAGTTCTCTATAACTATGGCTCTGATACCAATCTGTCACACCCCGTTACCCTGATTGGCAACGAAGCGCGACGTCGCGGAAGCATAACCATAATCATAACGAACGACCACTATATGGACATTTTCAAAATACATCGTTAAAACTTTAGAATATAGCAATGTTTTACATAGGCTGATATGATAAAAGAAGTTCGCACAATACAGAGATTAATTACATAATTAAAATATCCAAAATAATGCAGCTAAATCTCCGTTAATTTTGAATATGCATGCGACTCCATGGATGCGGAAGCTTGAAAGTAAATACGTCCTAAGGCACACTTGCCTTGATTTCCAGAAAATACACGCTAAAATACGTCAACAAAAATTGTTGGTGAGCTCATACGTTTACACGTAAATCTGACTTGTATGGACAACAACAGTAGAGTTTGAATTTATAAAATCATAAATTCCATGTTATGGATTACATATAAACCATCATGCAACCGAAGCTTAATTAAAATGAGTTTGCCCTGTGCAGTATTCCCGTACGTAATACCGTGTGTTAAATATATATACACTCGCTGTTAGCCGACCCGAACTAACCCGAATGGGGGACATGACTCCCGATAGATCTATCCACAATATATTCACGCTTACAAATAAATGCAATTAACGGTTCATGATATAAGGGCGGATGGAACCACATGTGTAATACATAATAGAAATGAAGTTGTTTTCGTTTCCATATAAAAACGAAGCATGTATTTCAACCCCAAAACATAAGATTGTGAAAATAGGGGCTATGAGGACTCACCGAACTTGTGATGGCAAAAACGAGCGTAAAATGCAATTTAGCGTAAGTTGATGGATGATGCACCGGGTGAGTTTAATTGAGCCCTAAATGATAATAGGGACTTAATATCTCTAATATATGATAATATATATTTATAAATTTTTATGTCTTAAATCACCCAACATTACAAGTTTATAAATAAAACCCGCTTAAAACGTCAAGTTTATATATATATATATATATATATATATATATATATATATATATATATATATATATATATATATATATATATATATATATATATATATATATATATATATATAATTCTCCAGCTTTTTCGGAGGTTTTTCGGCCTACTTTGAGGCTGTTTTTGACCAAGCTCCAAAACGTTTTAGGCTTTGGTTTTCTAGGACATTAAACTACTATATATAAAGGATTTTTAGAATCAAGAACGGCCATTTTTCGAGATGTTTAGGTTGGTAAAAAATCTCGTTGAAAACCCTATGTTGGCCATTTTTGATCTGTCAAACGTTCGGTTTCCCAAATAATTTCTGGAGGTCTTAAACTCCAAAATAAATTATGAAAACTTCTAGATCTATAGCTAAGACATAGATCTAACTTTTGAGACAAGAATCAACTCATTTCGATAAGTTAGGAATTAATTATGATTTTTCAAAGTCGAAATAAATTTTCTGCCGAAAATCCGTAGTTTATAAACTTGAAATAACGTAAAATTCTTGTTGTTTATTCAAAGACTACTTGTATAAAAGTTATAAAACACATATATATCACTTGTATTTCATAGTATTTACACTTATATGATGTGTTTATATTTTTATAAACACATTTGAAGAAAACAACTTAAAATCAAAACTAGAAATTTTTAAACTTGAGTTTTTATGAAACTTGTTGTTGTTGGTGATTATATATATTATGCAAAACTTATATAAACATAAATGTATGATGAAATAAGTTAGTATTACTTACTTTGAAGTGTTAGGAGTATGAAATTGAGAAGAAATTGGAACTCTTGCAAGATTTGGACCAAGAACACTTGAATTTCACCAAGAACACTTGAATGAAAATGTTTGTAGTGTGTGTGTGTGTGTGTGGAAACCGGTTTTTATAGAGAAAAATAAGATTTTTGGTGTGAAAATAATGAAAGGGAAGCTCTCTATTTATAGGCAAAGTCTTGGTCTTTCAAATGGAGGTGGACTGTAAGATCTTCTTTGAATTGAAAGGAGGATGGTGTAGAAGGATTTGATGTAGAAATGTTGAGAGAAAAAATATTTATCAAGTCATTTATGTACCTCCTATGGGCAGATTTTTGAAGATATTATCTTGTATTTTCATTTTTTTTTGTATAAATGCATTTAGAATGTATTCTTGTATTTCCCTTTTTATGTAAATTCATAAATACTTTTGAATGCTTTTGTTTAAGGAATTTAGTCTTGCATAATTAATGTTAAGTAAGTGTATTAATGCATGATTAGTGTCACTAATCATAATTTAATTATATACTTAGTTGAATTAATCCTTCGTATTGTAAATCGATCGGATTAATTGATTTCCCGATTCATCGCACCGATGAATTTGATTCTAATTGAGTTGAATTTCCTTATGAACATCGTTAATTACTTTGATTAATTTCTAATGACCACTGATTAGGTTATAATTGGCTATTAAATACATATTAGGTCGTAGTTGCTAACCTGGATTAATACCGGATGTTACACCACCCATTTATTGTCTAGACTACTACGACGTGCAGTCACCATCATTCCATTATTTCTCCTTCGATACAACGGATATGAATTATCTCCATGGGTCGTTCTCTCATCAAATTGCTTGGGATATTTGGAACGACACTGTCCTTTCTCATTCTGCATACAAGGGCTGGATGGTCGTAAGTATCCACAAGGACCATGCCTCATGTGTTTGGCGACCAACTCATGCAATTGTGGGTACTTTATGGGGTCTAGAATTTCAGCACACACCATCTTATCATAGTGGTTTGGATTAGTTATCTTGTGCTCTGGTCTCATTATCAAAAGGAAGTGTGCATGCGGCAAACCACACTTTTGAAAATCTACAACGTAAACGTATGCCCGGACTACGCCAAAGATATGCCTTTTGAAGAGTTGTTCCTTGAATTCTTCTAATTTGGCACGAAAAACTCTCGTCACAAGGTCTGGACGATCTTGTGCCGTCTGGCCTGGAGAGAGCTCATCATCAATCTCTGGCCGCATTGGGTTACATGTTATGGTAATAAAAAAATCAGGCTTCCTGTCATCTTGAACCAAAGTCATCGCATCTAAAAATCTACGATGCATGTCACGTAGAACTCTAATGAAACTCGCAGGCAACACAACTCGTTGTCCGACTCTACTTGGTCGAACCTCACCGGAATTCACGCAATCCACAACACCCTGATACAATTCTTCTCTTATTTTGGACTGGTTTAGTTGACAAAAAACCAACCTTGAAGTCTCAATCTTGATATATGTATCTACCACAAACTGTTGTAACAATCTCCCTCCAAATAGAATCACGTTCTCATCAGAGCGGATTTGAAATTTGTAACAATAATACTCTCTCATAATTATAGTATTCCTACCTCTTCTTACATTAGACTCTGCATAATATTATTGTTTTAAAAATTACAATTTTTCTATATGTATATATTTCATAATTGTGATTAATTTATCAATTCTATAACTTGTGATACATTACATACCTTTGAACTCTTCCTCGATGTGTTCATTATCATTAATGATCTCATCAATAAACACTCTATGTCTTGGTATACGTGAATGCCATCCAGACTCGCCATTGGGAAAGAACATTGGATACAACAGTGGATCGTAACAACCAAAGTACGGTTGAATTTTTTTACTATGTCCGGGCCTACCATACAAAAATACTTCTTTTGTATGCAGTGATGTTGTCATTTCCTTCAATCCAAATACCAGCAACCAATCCATGAAAAATTCAATGTGGTGTCTAACACATTTTATTTTGAATAAATAAACTCAAGTTCTTATATTCAAACCTCAGATGTAGTCGGCCGATTGTACACTCGCTGGTCAAGTTCCACTGATGCATTCAAAGTGACACTATACTTGTCGAGCGGTCCCAGCTCAGCAAGGCTTCAAAATGTTCTCACATACGGGTTTGAAGCAAGAACACGGGTCAATATTTGAATGATGCGTCTATCAAGATTTGCCCATTGTGTTCTATGTGAATAACCAGATTCAGAATCATAAAAATATAACTGTAAGATCTTGATTTTCCATCAGTCAAAACTAAATTATCGAGTTTATGATATATCCCTCCGTACGCACGAAAAGTATATACTCCAAATGTCATATTAGTTGTTGTATCATCAAATTTTACACCCATGGACGTGAATGAAAAGTTCGTGTTGTACGCACGTATGTTGTTCCTAACCATTTCACCCTCTTTAAATTGGGAGGTGAAGAGATGATACAACTCTTGGGGAATAGGTGAATGTGCCAACTTTGTCTTTCCATTCATGCAACAGAAGGTGGGGAATTCAAATTGCAAGTGTCTTGCTCCACAATGAACACATTAATTCTGTACCTTCAAGACACGTTCTTTAGGGATATCATCGTAAACAAAGTCATATGGATCCTCATTATATATCTCATCTTGAATTAATTTGTTGGCATTTCAGTACAACTACCTACATCCATTTCATTAATTGTATAAGTGTTATTCTTAAACATAAATCTTAAAAAAGATATGTTTCTTTATTTGAACAAAATATTTGTTAGGCACAAAAAGGCCTCAGTCAAACCTGCTGTACATCTGAGGGGGAGATTTTTAATCAAACCTGTTGATGCACTTGAAGGTTGAATTTAAGGCCTGTTATATGCCTTATTGAAACCTGAAAGTGATTTGCAATATCAGCCTAAAGCTGTTTACCATGTTGCATAAGTTGCAACAAAGGCAGTATGTCCAAACTGTTCTATTTGCTGAACAGGCTGAACATGAACTGTCTACGCTGCTTTGTTCTCTTGAGCAGCTTGGGCAGTTTACAAGTGTTCTGTTCTTTGTGAACAGAACCTGTTCTTTGTGAACAGGTTAAACACTTTAGGGAATATCTTTCCAAGTCCTCATGTATTGTCTTTGGCTACAAGATCAGTTTACAAGTCGAAGACAAAGTGGAAAACAGAACTGCACAGCCTGCCCACGCTGTTCTGATTACATGAAGACAAACGGATATTTGAAAAGGGTAACAGAACTTTTCTTATATCAAAATGGCATTAACAAAATAAGAAAGATGCAAAGTTGACATTCCTCTTTTGGTTAAAGCCTTATGCAACAGTGACAAAAAGGAAAAGACAAAGATTCTGCCATGTGAAGACAAAGATACTTTATCAGAACGTGCAGAAAGGTGTTTTGTCCTTTTGGAAAGACTTTCCACTATCTCATCTGTCCAGTGAAGAAGCTTCACTGAGATTCACCTTTTGAGTATAAAAGGAAGCTTCTAAAGATTATGAGATATCAAGAGTGTGAAATCAGAACGTGCATTGAAGTGTGTTATTCCATGCATGCAAGTCTGCTTATATAAAATAGTAGAGTGTGTCTAAGGTGTTCTTGTGTAAGTTGTCCATCTGAGTCTTGTAAAAACAGTGAGTGCATCTAAGTGAGCATAGTCATTGTATCTAGTCTGAGTGTGTCTTAGATTAGTTGAACAACTGTTGTATCTGTCATCTCAGCTTGAACCTTTTCGCATTCAAGCTTGTTTGTAATTAACACTTGTTAATAATATACATAAACATTGAGAAAAAGATTGTTAAGTTTTAAATAGCTGTATTCACCCCCCCCCTACAGCTTAGAACTATACACTTGGGAAACCTTTTGGGACCTACAACTGGTATCAGAGCAGATAGAGTGTGTGTCATCTCTAGATCTCTTATTTTCCCAAATTTTCCATGGACAACAGTGCTGCAAATTCCTCATCCTACTATGACAATGGGTCAATGGCCAAACCTCCAAAATTCAATCATCAGAACTTCTCTGGTTGGAAGTGCAGAATGATGTTCTACTTAGAGAATCTGGATGTACAACTACCAGAGATAGTAATGGAAGGTCCCTATGTGCCAACCTCTGTTACTACCATAACTCCTGCTGTTGAAGGAGCTGCCTCTGAAATCAGAACCTTTGAGAAGGCTAAAGCTCAATGGTCTGATGAAGACAAAAGATTGGTTGCTCTGGATGCGAAGGCCAAGAATAACCGGGTTATCTCTCTGCCTGATGATGTGTTCAAACAGGTTGAGAAGATGAAGACTGCAAAGGAGATGTGGGATACTTTGTGTACCCTCTATGATGGACCCACAATCACACTGGACAACAGGATTAACAATCTTGTTAGAAAGTATGAACTCTTCTTTGCAAAACCAAAGGAGACACTCACAGAAACCTACACCAGGTTTACTGCTCTTGTTAATGATCTCAAAGCTGTTGGGATCACAAAGGACAGTCTGACCCTAGTGAACAAGTTCTTGGACATCTTGCATGAAGAGTGGAACTACTTTTCTACCATCTTGAGAAATTCAGGTACCATCAAAGGTATGGATCTTGTAAACTTATATGGATCGTTACTAAATGATGAGCAGTCAAGGCAGCAGAAGAGAAATGCCTTGGAAATGTCCAAGAGAGGTGTTGCCTTAGTGGCCAGCGTGAGACAACCTGTTGGGCAGGTATGGGATGTGTTCACACAACCTGATCAACAGGCTGATGTTGAAAGAGAGGAAATATCAGATGAGGAAGACAGTGCAGATCTTGCTGAGCTTGATGATGAGTAGATGATAGCCATGGTTATCAAAAGGTTCAACAAGAAGAGGTTCGGAAGAAATATGTTGCAGGGGAACTCAAGTGCTGTCAAGAAGAAGGCATTTGATAAATCTAAAGCTGAGTGCTTCGAATGTGGCAAAACTGGCCATATAGCTGCTGACTGTGTGTCAAAAGCTGTCGGACAGTCTTCCAAACCATACAAGACTAACAGGGACGATGGCTATAGGGTTAAGTACCTTATGGCCATGGCTAAGCTGAAAAAGTTGGAAAACTCTGTGGCTTCCAACAAGCAAAAGGGGCTGATGGCAGAGACATGTGACTGGGAGGAGTCTGATTCATCCTCAGATGAAGAAGACAACAATTGTCTGATGGCCAATACTGATGTTCCATCACCTAGCAATTTCAAACAGGACTTGGCTGAGGATGAAGCCTTCAGCAGCTTGGAGAACTGGAACCCTACAATGATGTACAAGGTACAAAATTTTATGGCTTACAGTTCTGATGAAAAAGTAAAAATGTTTGAGTATATGCTGGTTGATTTAAAAGCTGCTGTTGAGAAGCATAATGTTTTACTATGTGAAATCTCTAAGCTTAAAACTGATCTTGAAATTAAATCTGGTAAACTGGACAGCTTTCATAAGTTGGAAACTGAGCTTGATGAACTAAAACACATCAACTCCATTTTACTGGAAGAAAAGAGAGAAACAGATGTAAAACATGCAAAGCTTCAAAAGATAGTTGACTCTTGTTGCCAATCAGCACAAAAAGTCAGCCATTGCATAAGTCAGCAGATCCCTGCACAAATCCAAGCCCATCTTGGAGGGGATCTTGACACATCAGCTTCTATTGTTGAGATCAATAATCTGAAAGATGACTTATCCACTCTTGGTGAGCTTCCCAGTACTTTCATCCAGAAAGTTAATGGAAAGCTGGTCTCAACAAACAGGTTTGTTAGGCCTCAAAATACTGACAGCTTGTGTGAAAAAGGCCCAAAAGCTAATGATGGAATGTGTTCTCCATCAAATCAGCCTGCTAAGTGCTCTGCTGATTCACACAAGCAAAGGAAAGGAAAACATGCCCAAGCTGCAGCAGTGGATACCAAACCTGTTGACAAAACAGGCTCTGGGTCCAAAGCTGATGGTAAGAAACATGTTAATCCTTTTGATGCTAAACATTTTGAAAATAAGTTTTCAAGAGGTAAGCAGCCTACTTTCAACAAGGGTAAGTCTCATGTTGATAGCAAATCTGCTGTGGTTTCAAATAAGTTTTCAAATCATAGTGGAAAACTGGTTATAAATGAAAATAAGTCTTTCAAAACCAGAAACAGTGATTATGTTGATAGGCAGCATCAATCACATCTCAGTAAGGGCAAAGGCAAAGCAATTGCTCAGCCTGAGAAATCTGGGAATAAGTTTCCCAAACCCGTGGAAGGTCAAAAACCAATCAAGCTTCCTATTTTTGACATCTGTCCTCCCAAAAAGAGGAAAGAAGAAACAGGCAAAGCTGTTGCTAATGTACAATCCACCCAAACTGTTGATTCAACGAAAAATTGTAATAAGTTTGCTAAACCTGCTGATAAAATCAACAGAAATAATTCAGAATGTGTTTCTGAAAGCTCTTCTTCCAAAAAGGCTAAAAAGAGAAAATGCTATAAATGTGGGAAGAAGACACATATGGCCAAAGACTGTCCTGAAGCTGAGGACATAAGGCCTGTTGACTCTGCTAGTTCCATCATTGCTAAAACAAGCAGTGTTGGAAGTAACTTAGTCAATGAGAGTGGTATCCAAACTGATACCATTCAAATAGGAAATATTAATGTGGATATTACTAGCCCATCAACAAATGTTGATGAAGTAGGAGAACTTATCTCTGTGATGAGTTCCCTTAAATGTAACTAATATTTCCTATGACATTCTGCAGGACAAACAACCATCCCAAGTTTGGTACTAGGACAGTGGCTGCTCAGGGCACATGACAGGTTGCAAGGACCTGCTGAATGATCTAAGGCCTGAAAAAGGGCCAAAAGTCACTTTTGGTGACAGTGTACAGGGATCCACTGAGGGATATGGAACTCTTAAAGCTGGTGTTGCAGTGTTCAAAAGAGTAGCCTATGTGGTTGGGCTGAAACATAACCTTGTTTGCATAAGTCAACTGTATGATGCTGGCTACAAGGTTAACTTTGATGAGCACCTGGGTTACATATTGGATCCCCAAGGCAAAGTTGTGCTGTGTGCTCGACGAAAGAAAGGTGTATATGTTGTGGACATGAAATCAGCAGATCCCACAACTGAAACCTGCTTTCTCACAAGAACCAATGCAGACCTAAACTGGTTATGGCACAAAAGGCTGTCACACTTGAACTTCAAGAATATCAACAAACTCTGTAAGAAAGAGTTGGTAACAGGTTTGCCTTCTATGATACTCCTCTCTTCTTAATCCACATGGACTTGTTTGGACCAGTCAATGTCCCAAGTCTAGGAAGAAGAAGATACACTCTAGTAATGGTTGATGAGTTCTCCAGGTTTACATGGGTAATCTTCTTGAAGAGCAAAGGAGAGGCTGCTAGAGAAATCATTGGATTTGTCAAAAAGATGGAAATGCTGAACTCTGCTCAAGTGAAGCAGCTTAGAAGTGATCATGGTACTGAGTTAAGAAACAGTACTCTTGAAGACTTCTGTGAAGAAAAAGGGATCTCACAAAACTTTTCAGCAGTAAGAACTCCACAATAAAATGGAGTTGCTGAAAGGAGAAATAGAACCCTTATTGAAGCTGCTAGAACCATGTTGTGTGCATCTGGTTTACCTTCATCATTCTGGGCTGAAGCTGTCAACACTGCCTGCTTCACCCAAAACAGATCCTTAGTGGTGAAAAGGTTCAACAAGACTCCCTATGAGCTTCTCAAAGGGAGGAGGCCAAATATTAGCTACTTCCATGTGTTTGGATGTTCCTGCTTCATTCTGAATCAAAGGGATCAACTGGCAAAGTTTGAACCAAAAGCTGATGAAGGTGTGTTTGTTGGTTACTCTGCTATCTCCAAAGCCTACAGAGTGTACAACAACAAAAGAAAGAAAGGTGATAGATGAAATCATCTTTTAAGTCCAAACATAATTTTTCTATTGATACTCCTCTCTTCTTAATCCACATGGACTTGTTTGGACCTGTCAATGTCCCAAGTCTAGGAGAAAGAAGATACACTCTAGTAATGGTTGATGAGTTCTCCAGGTTTACATGGGTAATCTTATTAAAGAGCAAAGGAGAGGCTGCTAGAGAAATCATTGGATTTGTCAAAAAGATGGAAATGCTAAACTCTGCTCAAGTAAAGAAGCTTAGAAGTGATCATGGTACTGAGTTCAGAATCAGTACTCTTGAAGACTTCTGTGAAGAAAAAGGGATCTCACAAAACTCTTCAGCCGTAAGAACTCCACAACAAAATGGAGTTGCTGAAAGGAGAAACAGAACCCTCATTGAAGCTGCTAGAACCATGCTATGTTCATCAGGTCTACCTTCATTATTCTGGGCTGAAGCTGTCAACACTGCTTGCTTCACCCAAAACAGATCCTTAGTGGTGAAAAGGTTCAACAAGACTCCCTATGAGCTGCTCAAAGGGAGGAGGCCAAATATTAGCTACTTCCATGTGTTTGGATGTCCCTGCTTCATTCTGAATCAAAGGGACCAACTGGCAAAGTTTGAACCAAAAGTTGATGAACGTGTGTTTGTTGGATACTCTGAAATCTCCTGAATCAGTTTCAGAAGAATTCAACTTTGATGATCTCATGCATTCAAACAGTGAAGAAGACACAAAAGCTTCCACTACATCCAGAGTGGAACCTGCAAACCATGATGGACATGATGATGATTATGTTGATACACCCTGCGTGAATAAGTGTACTGACTTAATTACAACCTCATGCCCTGAACCAATCAATGCTGATTTTCCTGGATCCTCTGCTGATGTGTTCAACAATGGAGAGTCATGCTCAACAAGTGAACAGGTTCAAGACATCAGTGTGTCTGAAAATCTTGAAAGTTGTTCAACAGGACCTGTTGAAAATGCAAACAACTCAGGAGAATCCTTATTGAGAAATGATACTAAGTGGATTAGGTGTCACCCCAATGATCAAATAATTGGTGACATCAACAAAGGGGTACAAACAAGATGGGACAGCTTAGGGAACTTTTGTATGTTCTCTAGCTTTGTGTCCCTCATGGAGCCAAAGAAAGTGGATGAAGAACTTAAAAAGATGCCAATTCGATCACTGTCATGCAAGAAGAACTCAATCAGTTTGAGAGAAACAAAGTATGGAAGCTGGTCCCTGCTCCTAAAGGTAAAACTATAATTGGCACCAAATGGGTTTACAGGAACAAGATGGATGAGCAAGGTCATGTCATTAGGAATAAGGCAAGACTTGTTGCTCAGGGCTATAGACAGGAGGAAGGAATTGACTATGATGAAACATTTGCTCCTGTGGCCAGGCTAGAGGCAATTCGTTTGTTTTTAGCCTACGCCGCTCATAAGAGAATGATGGTATTTCAAATGGATGTGAAGAGTGCATTTTTAAATGGAAAGCTGCAAGAGGAAGTTTATGTCAAGCAGCCTCCAGGTTTTGAAAATGAACAACATCCAGGTCTTGTCTATAAGTTGGACAAAGCCCTCTATGGTCTAAAACAAGCCCCTAGAGCCTGGTATGACACTATTACTGATTTCCTTATGAGCAATGGATATTCCAGATGTAAAGTGGATACCACATTGTTCATAAAGAAGGTGAAGTCTGCTATTATGCTTGTTCAAATCTATGTGGATGACATAGTATTTGGTTCCTAATGAACAATTATGCAAGAATTTTTCATTACTCATGAAATGCAAGTATGCGATGAGTATGATGGGAGAACTTACTTTCTTTCTAGGATTACAGGTTAAACAAACTTCAACTGTAATTTTTATAAATCAAAGAAAGTACACTTTAGATCTATGGAAAAAGTTTAAATTTGATCAAAGTTCTCCTATTAAAACCCCAATGGCAACCAATGTAAAATTAGATGCGATTGCCAGTGGCAAAGCTGTTTCAGTAACAGCTTACAGAGGCATGATTGGGAGCTTGCTGTATTTAACTGCTAGTAGACCTGATATTATGTTTGCTACATGTTTATGTGGTAGATTCCAAGCTGATCCAAAAGAATCACATCTAGCTGCTGTGAAAAAAATCTTCAGATGCCTTAAGGGTACACCAGGTTTGGGTCTTTGGTATCCCAAAGACTCAAACCTGGAACTAACAGGTTATTCAGATTCTGACTTTGCAGGCTACAGGTTAGATAGGAAAAGCACAACAGGTGGATGTCAACTCCTTGGTGGAAAGTTGATCAGTTGGTGTAGCAAGAAGCAGAACTCAGTGTCTACTTCTACTACTGAAGCTGAGTACATTGCTGCTGGAAGCTGCTGTGGGCAGATTCTGTGGATGCAGTATCAGCTTGAAGACTACGGCCTTGTATATAGGAAAACTCCTATTCTATGTGATAATACCAGTGCCATAGCTATCTCCAACAATCCAGTGTTTCACTCCAGAACAAAGCATATAGAAGTCAGACGTCACTTCATCAGGGATCACATTCAAAAAGGTAATGTTGAGGTAAGTTTTATTTCCACAGATGAACAGCTTGTAGACATTTTCACCAAACCTTTTGATGAAAACAGATTTAACTATCTGGTAAGCAAGCTGGGCATGTTAAACAAAAGTGACTAAGTGTCCAAAATGTTCTAAGACATTATATGTCTCACCCTGCTCAAGTTTCGCAGAACAGCTTAGACAGAACAGGCTATGCATGTTCTATACTTAGCCGTATTCTGCAAAACTTAAACAGGTTGAGCGTATAACAGGTTTGACAAATAACAGCTTATATGGCAAGCCTGATCTGATGATCAACCTCCACCCTGCTCACTCTCTCAATCTGTCATACAAGACATTGTCTTGTAACCTGATCAGCTATTGAACACAACCTGTTCTTACATAGCTGAACAGGTTGATGGAACAGCTTGAAAAGTGAACAGCTTGTGATGACCCTGCTCATCACAGGTTTGACCATCAGCTTAGACCATCAGTTTAATTACCTTTCTTCACAATTAAGTTAATTTTTGTTTTTATTTAACTTAATTACTGCGGATAATGTGGGTTTCGTGTGTTAGTGTTTAAAAAGGGCTCACGTGGTCTGACAAACGGTCGGACATGGACAACCGTTCCGTTTTCCGTTAACGACCTTTTCAAATCAACCACCCAAATGTTTCTCTCTCATACGCACTCACATTCAAATCCTACAAATACCCCCTACTGTTTCATCTTCGTCTTCCTCACTACTTCCATAAACCTCCTAAGAACCCTAAAAATCGACTAAGTGTCCTGTGCTTCTGCTACTTTCACTACTTCCCAAATGGCTCAAAGAAACAACCCCTTTCTACCAGTTTTTGTGGGTGCTGATGTTCAGAATCATCCATCAGTCACCACAATGTTGACCTTGAAACCTACCAACTACCTTGCTAACCTAACCATCCCCAAGAACTATGTGAGGAAAGGCTATGAAGAAATGGTGGAGTTTTTGAAAGTTCATCCGTTGAACTATGCCATGACTGCCACTCCTGGTGTCCTGTACCAGGAGATTGTGTATGAGTTTTGGTACACCTGTGCCTACAACCTAGACACCAAAGTCATTAAGGGCACTATACTCAATGGGACTCAGACCATTAAGATCAACATTTGTCTGATCAGGGAAGCTCTTAGACTCCCTGTGGCTGAAACATATGATCAGCCACAGGCTGAAGATGAACAGATGAAGAACCTGCTGCACTTCTGTGGGGTAGCGGAACCAAAAGTTGGAGCTACGCTATTCAGAAAGGATTTGTCTCCTACTTACAGCTTTTTAATTGCCTCAGTGGTTATGTGCTTCAGCAGTAAGGTTGGTTCTTCTGACCAACTAAGTCGTGATGAGATTCATATAGTCCTACAGTTGGTGGATGGGACTACTATCAACATGGCCAGATGGATTTTCATGATTCTGAGCAATCTGGTGCAGCAGGAGACGCGTCCAGCTGCTGTTCGTTACCCCATATTTCTGAGCCTCATTTTCAAGCACGTTTTTGGTGAGCACTTGTATAACTCCCAGCCTTTACTCCGTACTGCTGTTTTTCCTATTATAGGAATAAAGTTTTCTATACTCCGGTTCTCCCAAATGAGCCTCCTCTCTCTACTCCAATGAGGAGGCTGCTAGGATTGGTGGAAGGGCCCTCTGATGTGAGGGTGGATCCAGAAGCAGCTCCCAGAAGAAAATCCAAAGCCAGGGCCAAGCTTGTTAAAAGGACCCTGGCAACAACTGAAGCTGAGGGGGAGCAGGCTACTCACCCTGGTTCATTTGTTGGACCTGAAGCCTCTGTGGCACCTGAGACTATGGAACAGGCCAAGCCACCTGTTTCTGACCCAGTCTCCAAACCTGTCCACTCTGAACCTCTCACCTCTCCACAATCCCCCACCTCATCTCTCAAATCCTACCAAAGAAAAACCCATACCAAAAAGAAACCAAAAACCAAAACAGCCCAAACTAGCCCCTCTGTTCCCTCTCAACAGGGTTCAGTTGGAAAAGAAGCTACCCCTGCTGCCTCTCCTATTTTGGGAGTAGGTTCTGAACAATTGGAGCCTGCTTCACTCCATCCTATGTCAGCCCTGAGTCAGCCTAGACCCTCTGGTTCCTCTCAACTGGAACCAGTTGTACAAATGGAGACAGCCACATCAACTATTCCAGCCTCCCAACAGGCTGTGAATATTGAAAGACAGGAGTTCTCTCTACTCCATACTGAGTCCACACTGTCCCCTCCTCATACTTCTCTACACCCTGAGTCTGCACGAGGTGTCCATGCTGCTGGCTTAGACCAACTAGCAGCTCAGCCTCAATCTTCTGTTCCTCATGATGCAGTTGTTCTACACCAAACAGCTGCTGAAGGACCAACCACTCAAGCTGATGAACCTCAAAGAATAGAACATCCCTTTGCTGAGGCTACTCATATTATGCAAACTCCATCAGCAGGTTTCACCACTGCTGATGTTGAAATGTAAATCCCATCTCCCAATGATGAGGTACCGTTAAACCAAGGTACTGCAGAGGGAACCCCCACTGGCCTTAATGAAGGTGCTGCAAAACAAGCATTGTCTGAAAGGCTACCATCCTCTACCCACTCTCCTGATGATGCAGCTACAGCCACTACTGAAGGACCCATTGATCCCTCCAAACTGGGCCACATTACTTTTGCCCAGGCTATGGAGCTTCTTTCCAAAATACCATCTCCCTCTACATCGCATCCCCATACACCAGCCTCATCCTCTTCATCTCCATCTACCCACTCCAAACAATCCACCCATACACCTCCATCCCCTAAAGTCCTGCCTTTGAAGGATCAGCTTTCCTTGCTGACCAACAAAGTTGGTTCTTTAAAAACCTCCATGTCTTCTCTACCCTCTCTCATTTCAGACTCTGTGTCTGACCAGCTTAAGGGATTCTTTGATGTGTTCAAGAATTCCTTTCCACCCACTCCTCAAACTGACACCTCCTCACAGCTGCTTGCGCTCACTGTACAGCTGCAAAATGTCTCCACTTCCCTCTCCTCAATTCTTTCCAACCAACAGGACTCTGTGTCCTCTATGACAGCCATTTCCCAACAGCTGTCCACTCTCCTCACCACTTGCAATAATACACTTCCCACCACCTTGGCCAGCCTAAACACTCTCATTGTTTCTTTATCAAACTCTGTGTCAGCAAACCTTGCTGATGTGCAGGACTCTCTTGAGTTACATCTTGCACAGCTCCAAAGTTTGCTGTTCACAGCTTCTGATAGGGAAAACCTTCCTAAGCTGACCACTCTTGCTGATTCCCAATCCTCTTCTCTTCAAACCTGTCTTTCCTAAATTGCAGAGGTGAAGGATAACCTGGCTTTCTTAGTGCATAGCCTGGTTGGTTCCAAGTCTGCTGCCAAAACTGCTTCAAAGCCTGCTGAATTTGTTTCTTCAGGCAGACCGGTTGTCGAAGGTGCTGGTCCATCTCCTTCAAAGGGGGAGAAGTTGTCTGCCTCTAAGACTAAGTCAAAGGGGGAGAAAACTTCTTCTCCTAAGGAGACATCAGCTCCTACTGGTCAAACAACAATGCATCTGGAACAGGTACTGGT
The DNA here is from genome assembly GCA_020465985.1 of Centrapalus pauciflorus. Taxonomy (NCBI): domain Eukaryota; kingdom Viridiplantae; phylum Streptophyta; class Magnoliopsida; order Asterales; family Asteraceae; genus Centrapalus; species Centrapalus pauciflorus. The sequence goes on along the minus strand of JAANYP010006079.1, from coordinate 321,334 downwards.
CCAGCTGAGGGTGCCTCTCATCTACTTGAAGCTGCTCAGCCTACTCAGGCTGAATCTCCAAACACTGCACAGTCTAAGGGGGAGGAATTCATCTTTGAGGACAGGCCAAGTAGCAGAAGGAGGCACCTCATACTGGAGGAAGAAGAAGAAGATATTCCTGAAGCTATTACTATAACAACAGCTAAAGGAAAAGAAAAGGCAGTGGTTGATCCTGACCACCAGAAAGCAGCAGAGCTTAAATTTGACAAAGCCAGGGCCAAAGAAATGGGTGTTCCTCTTGGGAAATACTATGAGCTCAGAGATGAACAACTCAAAGCCCTGGACATTCTCAGAAAAGAAGAAGAATCTGCCTTAGCTGCCATATCTCTTGCATTCAAAGAGGCAAGCAAAACCAAAATGCCTTCTTTGGATGTACAGAGAAAACTGCTGGAAGCTGCTAGAGAATCGGCTGGTGACAAGGAAAGTGTACAGGAAAAGGGTGCTCTGGTCTCTGTGACCAAACCAAAGCAAGCATCCTCTGCAAGAGCCCAATTCCATTTTGACAACCTGGCAAGGAAAAAGTTTCATGATGTTGCTGACAGAAGGCTTGCCAAGGACGCAATTGTCAAAGCTGTCCTCACATCAAGAAAAGGCAAACAGTGGAAATTGCAAATTACCAGAATGGGTGCAACAGGCCCAGAACTGGAAACTTATGACTACAGTGATGTTGCACAGATGGGGTACAGGGAATGGGTTGAGCTGGCAGTTGCCCTGAGCCAGTCTAAGTCAGAAACGGCTAAGACTGTCAAGGCATATGTTAAGAAGCTGATGGAGAGAGTGAAGGATCTTGGCCTGATCTCAAAAGAAGTAAGTGAGGGTTTCTCTGTGACTTACCCCAAGATAAAGGCCAGGAGGACAAGAAAGGATTCTGAGCTGGAGGAACTCCTCATCATGATTGAACAGGATGATATCGCTGTAGAAATCAAAGGAGTAAACCACAGCTTGTCTAAGGGAGTAGAATTTGAAGATGGCAAGCTGATTGAAGAGCCTGAGCTGGGGGTATTTTTTGTGGACCCCCTGACACAGAAGAAATGCTTTCAAAGAGCATCAGATCTTCACAAAGTAGGCCTCAAACAACTTGTGGCATTCAGACTGTCAAACTCTTTTAAGCAATCCTTCTAGTGGAGAGCAGCTATTTGGGATCAGCTTTAAGGATTCCATGAGAGAGGAGAGCTCAATCATCCTAACTTTATGTTCCTTAGAGTTGAAATTGAAGAATTGGATGAAACCAGAGAGCACCTGGAGAAAATGTTTGAAGAAGGAATGCCACCACCACTATCTTGAAGTCCACCTGCCATCTGAGAAGGTGAAGAATGGAAGTTGTCTATCTGTTGGACAGGCTTGTCATTATCTGCTCCCAAGATCAAAGCCCCATATCGATTGGGCCCTATGGAAATGAATGAATTGAAAAACCAACTCCATGAGCTATTAGATAAAGGATTCATTAGGCCAAGTGTCTCACCTTGGGGAGCTCCAGTACTATTTGTAAAGAAAAAGGATGGGTCAATGAGGTTGTGCATTGATTATAGGGAGTTGAATAAAGTCACTATCAAAAACAAGTATCCACTCCCAAGAATTGATGACCTTTTTGATCAACTTCAAGGAGCTAGCCATTTTTCAAAGATTGATCTAAGGTCAGGGTATCATCAATTGAAAGTCAAAGAGTCTGGCATACCAAAAACGGCATTTAGGACAAGGTATGGACATTATGAATTTTTAGTTATGCCGTTTGGTTTGACCAATGCACCTGCAGCTTTTATGGGCTTGATGAATCGAGTCTGTAAACCTATTTCGATAAGTTTGTGATCGTCTTTATAGATGATATTCTCATTTATTCCAAATCTGAAGAAGAGCATTCCCGGCATCTCAGAATAATATTGGAACTTTTAAAGAAAGAAAAACTTTATGCAAAGTTCTCAAAATGTGAGTTTTGGTTGAAAGAGGTGCAATTTTTGGGACATATAGTAAGTCATGAAGGTATTAAAGTTGATCCTGGAAAGGTAGAAGCAATAACCAAATGGGAAAAACCGCGAACTCCAACAGAAGTTCGTAGTTTTCTAGGCTTGGCAGGTTACTATAGAAGATTCATACAAGATTTCTCCAAGATTGCCGCACCGCTTACATCATTAACACGAAAGAGTGCTAAATATGAATGGAATGAAGCAAGAGAGGAAGCATTTCAGATGTTAAAGAAGAAATTGGTGAGTGCACCTATTTTATCTCTACCAGAGGGAAGAGGTGGATTTGTCGTGTATAGTGATGCATCCCTAAATGGATTAGGATGTGTTTTGATGCAACATGGCAAAGTGATAGCTTACGCATCCCGACAACTCAAAGTACATGAGAAAAAATACCCAACACATGATTTAGAGTTGGCAGCTGTGGCGTTTGCAATAAAGTTATGGCGTCAATATTTGTACGGAGAAAAATGTGAAATTTATACAGACCACAAAAGCTTGAAATACATATTCACTCAGAAGGAATTGAATATGAGACAAAGGAGATGGTTGGAATTACTAAAAGATTACGACTGTGAAATATTATACCATCCAGGAAAAGCTAATGTAGTAGCTGATGCGCTAAGTCGAAAAACAAGTGGAAGAGCTGCAATGGTCAAGTTGTGTATCATGAAAGTACGTCTTGATTTCCTAGATCAAGTCAAAATGAAACAACAGGAAGTCCTCAAGGAAAGTAAACAATGTGCAGAAAGAATAGAAGGTTATGAGAAGCAGCTAACCATGGACGGGAGAGGGATATTATGCTTTGAGGGAAGAGTTTGGATTCCATCAATAGGAGGATTACGAAATCATGTATTGGCTGAAGCACACAATACAAGGTATTCAGTACATCCAGGCAGTGTGAAAATGTATAAAGATTTGAAAAATAACTATTGGTTGCCAGCAATGAAAAGAGATGTTGGAAAGTGGGTAGAAAAGTGTTTAACTTGTCAACAGGTTAAAGCTGAACATCAAAAGCCTTATGGAGACTTACAACCGCTCGAAATTCCAGAGTGGAAATGGGATCACATCACAATGGACTTTGTGACTAAGCTTCCGAAAACCCAGAAAGGACATGATGCCATATGGGTAATAGTTGACCGTCTAACCAAGTCAGCCCACTTTTTACCCATTAAAGAGACATTTCCGTTAGACAAACTTGCACGAATATACATAATGGAGATTGTATCCTTACATGGAGTACCAGTATCTATAGTGTCAGATCGTGACAGTCGATTCACCTCAAAGTTCTGGAGGAGCTTTCAACGAGAGTTAGGTACCCAGATAAAAATGAGCACTGCTTACCATCCTCAAACAGATGGACAAAGTGAACGCACAATTCAAACATTGGAAGATATGCTGCGAAATTGTGTAATAGAATTTGGAGGGAATTGGGATGAACATCTGCCATTGGTTGAATTCGCTTATAATAATAGTTATCATTCCAGCATACAAGCAGCACCATATGAAGCATTATACAGACGAAAATGTAGGACACCATTGTGCTGTATGAGGTTGGTGAAAGAAGACAATTGGGTCCTGGGTTAATAAAAGAAACAGCGACCAAGGTAGACCAAATTAGAGAACGTTTGAAAACAGCTCAGAGTCGTCAAAAGAGTTATGCTGATAAGAAAAGGAGAACAGTAGTGTTCCACCCAGGCGATCGCGTTTTCTTGAAGGTATCCCCTTGGAAAGGAATTGTAAGGTTTAGAAAAAGAGGGAAGCTGAGTCCTAGGTTTATTGGACCGTTTGCAATCACGGAGCGAATTGGCAACGTAGCTTATCGTCTAGAATTACCCCCAGAACTAGGAAACCTGCATAATGCGTTCCACGTGTCAAATCTTCGTAAGTGTTTGTCCGATGAAGTGAAAAAGGTTACATATAAAGATGTACAAGTAAACGAAAAGCTAGCATACGTGGAAGAACCTGAAGCTATCATTGATAAGAAGATCAAAGTGTTACGAAACAAAGAAATTCCAATTGTAAAAGTCCAATGGAAACATCATAAAGGGTCAGAAGCCACTTGGGAACCAGAAGCTGACATGAGGAAACGTTATCCAAATTTGTTCAAAATCTAATTTCGATGACGAAATTTTCTTAAGGGGGACATGATGTAACATCCCGAAAATTCATCAAGAAATTAGCAGGTAATTATTAAACCGTATCGCATTTTACATATAATGATAATAATTATAATTATAAAAAGGTGTAAATAAATATTTATAATAGACGAGGGGTGTTATATGTAAATATATGATAGATTAGGGGTATATATTATAAATGTGCATTATTACACATAGAAGATGAAATGAATTGAAAGTATCGGTGGGAAAAGTTTTATACTGACAACGAACGTCGGTAGGTTGTCAACACATGCGTAAAATACGTAAACTGTCGAAATATTGAGGCTATAAATTGACGCCTTTCCTTCGAATGAAAATCGTACCAATACTCATAAATATCACTATTAAACAAAGAGTCATATTTTGAGTATTTTTCTACTTCTCTCTTACGAAATTCTTATAACCGTTTCTGGACTACTGTAAGTTTCTAATCACTTCCACTTTGAGCCTATTATTCTATTCACGATGCTGAATCATTATATTCGACTCTGCGATGCTTATATGATTTATGTCGTAATTCAGTATTTTTTATGATATTGGAACTGTGACGTTATTTATTTAAAGTTACATAATTTTTGCATAATCGCTGTTGGTATGACTTCGTGAATATCAACGTAAGAATACTGGTAATATTATAATAATGATATAGCCTTTTGAGATGGCAACATAATGACGCCAAAATGGCGAAGCCTTTTGAGATGGCACAAAGGATATTTCTCTGTGATTTATCCGGGTAATAATATACCAGTAAATTTTATAACGATAAAGGATGGAAAGTTTTTATGAAAATAGTAGCAATTAATTTCATTCACAAACGTACCCATTTAACTCGGGTATGAAATGAAGAAATCAATTTCCTTGTATCATGGTTTCTTCACAGCTTTCAGTTGCAAGCCGCTGTATTAACTCCACGGAAAATATATTTTCACAAAAATGTTATTTTTATACATTTTCTCACCAATTATAAATTATTTTTAAATCACATTATTCCACCCAGGGTGATTAGTACTTGCTGGGCGTTGTCGCTCACCCTTACATGTTTATACCCAGGTATTGAGGAAGGAACCTCAAATGGCAAGGGAAAAGAGAAAGTTTATGAATAATTTGTCAATGTTTTAATTTTTGAATTATGTATTATGTATTTTGATTGAATAAGTTGTACTAAAACACTGTTGAAGAATAATAGTTGTTATGTTCTTTCGCCACGAGTCGATCCATTGTATGATGAATTTGACTCCGCCCCACATACCATGCTATATAGGGTATTGTTATAGTATGGAAAGTGAGGGGTGTCACATCTCCATACCACAGGACATTGCCCTTGCCCTAGATTCACTATTCTCAGCATCACATGGGAAAGTATTTATACCTTGTTTTGCCAGTGTTCCTAATGGTACCCTCTGTGGTGTCTCTGTATTCAATCCAGTGGTCTCTACTAACGTGATATTTGTCATCAATGACGTTGATTGACTACTTCCTTCACCATTATATATATTTCTCATTTCAATGTTCTCTTTTTGTCGTGCATAATATTCTCTATTGCGTTCTTTTTCTTTTCTGTAAAAGCATTATTTAATCCTTATGTAGTGTGAATGAGTATATAATGAAAAAAAAAGAGTAAATTACAAAAATGGCCCCTGTGGTTTGCTCAAAATTATGGAAATGGTCTCTGGTCTTTAAAAATTGCATAAATGGTCTCTCAAAACACTATTTACTTACAGAAATGGTCCCTCTGTCTCTTAACATTTTCTAAATGACGATTTTGCCCTTATTCTCAAAATCAATTTTGGTCCCTAGAGTATATAATTAGTTTTGGTTTTAGTTTTTATAACTTTTTGTTTTTGAATTTTAAATGCCAATTTAATAAAATGTGATTTAATTATATTAATTACTTAATTATAATTCCTTTTATATATTCAATTTATTTATTTACATTTCATTTGTTCAAAATATTCATACATTTTTATATTTTTATACGTTATCAACTAACTATTTCATTACGTTAACATATTTTGATTTGATTATAGTTTAATAAAAATATATAAATCTAGGGTTTTATTTATTTTGATTAAAATATTTTGTTACGTTAATACATTTCTATTTAAATTTAGTCTTTTTTGTGTTTTGATTTATATATTTTGCTACATTAATCCGTTTAAATTAAACTTACTATCTTATTTGTTCTATTCTAATTGTTTTGTTATATTAATACATTTTGATTTAATAATAATTTATAATAAAACTATGTCGAGTTGACATTTTATTCGTTTTGACTAATTATATTTTTGTGTTAATCCATTTCAATTAATTATAAGTTCTAAAGATGATATATAAATTTAGCGTTTTATTTGTTTTTTACTTAATTATTTTGCCATGTAACCTATCTTTAATTAAAATTTTTAGCGTTTTGGTTTGTATATTTCTGTATATACATTTTGGTTTGTATATTTTGTTTATGTGTTTTGAACACATATATTTATACGTATATATATGTTTTGAATAAAACGTATATATGTTTCGTTACATACGTTTCGAAAACCTATATAACAAAATATACAAACTAAAATGTATAGAAAGAAATATGTAAACCAAGATGTTAAAAATTATAATGAAATCGATACGTATATATATGTTTTTTTGTGTCTTTATCCTAAGCTTGAACGTTGGCAAGCAGAAATCTAAGTACAAAATCTTGTTTTCTGTGCAAGTTTTTAATGTTATGGTGTTTATTGCATCAGCACAATGCAACATCAAAAGGACATGAAGAATGTGTTTTGGATCTTTTGAAGCATGCATGCAACTTACATCTGAGAGGCATATGTTATTTAATATTTATGATCATTAAATAAATAAGACTGCTATAGACATAACGGACTAGAAGGTTAAATCTTTAACCTAAGTAGAAAGTAACAAAGTGAATATTTGTGTGAATAGAAAAAGATCACTGCCAGGGTTTACCAATTAACTAATAGTTATGAAACTAGCCTTCAAGGATATCTTTCTTCAATGCCTTGATTGACATTATCCCCGAATCTTTGAAAGAAGCTTCTTTTGATCCCATTCTGTTTGGAGAACTATCGATGTTTTTGTGTTTTTTCTTGTTCAACCGTGGAAATAACCAAGAAAGACTCGTTCCCGATCTGGGTTTGGAGAGACATTGAATGGACGAGTTAGAATCTGTCATCGGCACCACCAAGTTAGAGTACTTGTGATTCTTAGAACTGTTATCTGAATGATTTTAACTCGCGCTAAGCGTTGCAGGTTTGCATTTGTTGGACGAAGAAATTGATCTTTAATCACCCAAACTGTTTCTTCTGGACCTAGAGATCTTGGTTCCAGGTGAAGCTCGGAGGAGCGTAATGTGGTTGGCAGTAAAAGCTGTGACTGAATTCTGATCCTCAGATGGGCACATTTGAGGAACAATGCTCACCATTTCAAGTGGCAACAAAGTTCTTGACGATGTGTTTGGGTTATTGTAATCATACAAGAATCGTAGGTCATTGTTACCTCCATCGTTTACGCTACATTCATCTCAACAGCTAGGAAAACTCTAATTCATTTTTGTGAAATTAATTTTATCATTTATTTTCCATTTATATTTTGTATTTATGTAGAGTTTTTATGAAGTCCAACACTATACAAATATAATTGTGCGTTTAGTATAGTAGAATTTAAAGAATGATATCTCGTCAGATTTACAAGTTTCTATTGTGTTATCATGAGTTTTGACTCAATTAAATAGATTGAAAAATTGATTTTGATATAAATTCAGTTTCAAAAACAAAAGAAGAAAATGAAGTTCATTTAGACATAGGATGGAGTTTACCAAGGCTAAATGCTTGCATTCTTCGCCTAAAAAAATTGATGATGTTTCTGAAATTGGTTCAAAGGAATATGATTTTCAAGTTACTCAGATTGTTGAGGCTGTTTCTGAAATGGATTTGAAGGATAACATTGTTGAGGCTGGTCTTAAAAAGGGTTCTGTGGATGGTGAACAATATGATAATGCTCTTTTTGAAAGTTTGATGAAAGTATCTAATCATTATAATGATCATAAAGATGTTGAAGCACAAACTGAGGCTAAGTTACTTGAGGATAAAATGAAATAATGTCAACTTGCTGATGAAGAAATTGTTCTTGAAAGTAGTGATCTTGGTGAAAAATGGTTGCATGGCTCAGTCAGGAAGAAAATTGTGAACTTTGTGAAAATGTTCTTGAAAGTAATGCAAGTTGTGATCTTGGTGGAAATGATATGCATGACTCTCCCTCAATGATGAAGCAGAAAATAAATGATAAAAACATGAATCTCAACTAATTAGGCCACTGTTTTTATACCCAGGATTCTTATTGGCAATTATTTGGGGGAAAAGTTGGAAGCCAAATATGTAAAATTCAAGTAAAAATGATAAATTTACAAATTAGAAATGATAAATGTTAAATTACAAAAACTTATAATCATATATTGTTAAATTAAAAACTTTGCAAATTAAAAACTTTGTATAATCATTAATCATTAATAGTCCTCAGTATATTATAGTTTTTTAAAAATAGTCCCCTATGATTAACGAGCCTTGAACGACTGCGTGTGTTTACTCTGATACCCCAACAAGAAGACACAAGACTTCTTTTAAAGACGGTCATTATCGCTATATATATTTGGCTCGCAAATCTCAATTGCTTTTCCGTCATTATCGTCATTGTAAAAACTTCAATGTGAAGTCATACGTATAACATTCGTTGATTAAATGAGTTAACTCATAAAATATTATGGGGATAATATTATTGGTTTTTTTTCAATCTTTAAATATATCTAGCAAATTAATAACCTTATGTGAGGGATATTTATAGATGACCGATATTTTATCATAAAGTTTATAATCATATAAATTTTATCATTTTTGTATAATGTTGATCAAGTTACACAAAATAACCATAACAGTTGAGATTACTGTAACCTTTTTTTAAACATCTTTTGACGTTTAAAGTTTAGCATGACATTAATCGTATTTCCATCTGAAGCCAACATGTGCTGCTTAACGGACAATTTACCAAAGAGAATTTATCCACCACCGCCGCTTTGCGCGGGTACACTATTAGTTAATTAAATAAAATAATTAGATCACATTTTATTACATTAGCATCTAAAATTCAAAAACAAAAGCAAAAACAAAAAATTAAAAAAATGACTAAAAGCAAAACTAATTATATACCATAGGGACCAAAATTGATTTTGAGGATAAGGGCAAAATTGTCATTTAGAAAAAGTCAAGAGATAGATGGACCATTTCTGCAAGTAAATACTGTTTTGAGAGACCATTTATGCAATTTTTAAAGATCAGGGACCATTTCCATAATTTTGAGCAAATCACAGGGACCATTTCTGTAATTTACTCTAAAAAAATGATAACCTATGTATTTCACGTACCTTTTCTAATATCTACATTAACTTGAGAGACATCACCGTTAGCATTTTTTTCTCAACTTCTGTCGTTCATAATACTCTCTATTGTACTTTCTTCGATTTTCTTCGATTTTTAGAAAATATGCATGCACATAAAATTTCATAACATCAAAAAACATATACAATATACATACCTTTTTATATATCCATATTTACTTGAGTGATTTTGCCTGTGGTCTTCTTGTCTCCAGACATCAATGCACACTATATATGTTTTTAATGAGATAAATCCACTCATATTTTAAAAAAATTTATATATGTTAGAATACGAGGTTAACTTTATATAATTATTTGTAAATTACGTTCATAAATGATAAAAATTTGAGAATTATATAATTATGTAGTTACCTTAAAATCAAATAGACGATTTATGTAAATTTAAATATCATAGGTAGGTGTGTGTAAATGAGACGAGACAGCTCAGGATCGACTCAGGAAAACGCATTTAATCTAGCCGGCCTACTCGAGTAGGAGTCTGGTCGAGTTCAAGTATCATAATAGGCTGCTCAATAGGCTAATCGAGCTTAACTTTATATATTGACATTTATATATCTACATTTTTATGCATATTTGGGTAATAATTTTAACTCAACATCAAGTATAGATTCGATTTATTCCTGTATTCAATTTTGATAAACAACATGAAATAAAGTTACAAACTTTTAGTAATATCATTATTAACTCAATTTTTTAATTTTAATATTAGTTTTTTTTATGTTTGAATTTTCATTATTTGTTAATATTTTTACTATTGTGTTTTGTTAATTTGATTTTATTGTTTAAATGCAAATGTTTATTTTTACTATATAAATATTATATTTATGTCAATAGTATACAAGGAATACATTTAACCCTAGCCAAACCTAATTCTCCTCATTTACATTTTCTCTCAACGGCGCTGACAGAGCCGTCGATCGATCTCCTTCCCCAACCGTCTCTGGTGACGGCGATCGATTCCCTTCCCCGACCGTCGCTGGTGCATTCGATCGATCTCCTTACAAGAGTTACCCATCGATCTCCTTCCAACAGTCTCCTTCTCTGTCTTTCTCTCTAGGCTGCCACCACCACACAACCACCGCCGCTTACAACGGCCCTAGTTCAGCGCCGCCACCATCGCCCAAAACCCTAATATCAGGTATTATATTTTATCTCTTTTATACTTTTGATTTAATTTTATCTCTTTTATACATATGTAGCACTTGTAACAAACCAATTTATAGATATCTTGACTCTGTTTTAAAATCATTCTATTTTTTCGGTTTTAAGATCATTTTGTTTTTTGATCTAACCACTGGTACTGATCATTCTGTGTAGGTCCCAAAAGGTTTCCCAAGTGTATAGCTATAAGCTGTAGAGGGGGGTGAATACAGTTATTTAAAACTTAAACACTCTTTATGTTTGTATGTATTATCAACAAAAGTTAATTACAAACAAGCTTGAATGCGGAAAGGTTCAAGCTGAGATGACAGATACAACAGTTTGTCAACTAATCTAAAACACACTCAGACTAGTTACAATGATTACTCTCATTTAGAAGCACTCACTGTTTTTACAAGACTCAGATGGACAGCTTATACATGAACAGCTTAGACACACTCTACTGTTTTATATAAGCAGACTTGCATGCATGGAATAACACACTTCAATGCACGTACTGATTGTCACACTCTTGATATCTCATTATCCTTAGAAGCTTCCTTTTATACTAAAAAGGAGAATATCAGTGAAGCTTCCTCATTAGACAGATAAGATAGTGGAGAGTCTTTCCAAAAGGACAAAACACCTTTCTGCACGTTCTGATAAAGTATCTTTGTCTTCATATGGCAGAATCTTTGTCTTTTCCTTTTTGTCACTGTTGCATAAGGCTTTAACCAAAAGAGGAATGTCAACTTTTCATCTTTCTTCTTTTGTTAATGCCATTTTGATATAAGAAAAGGTATGTCACCCTTTTCAAATATATGTTTGTCTTCATGTAACAGAACAGCGTGGGCAGGCTGTGCAGTTCTGTTTTCCACTTTGTCTTCGACTTGTAAACTGATCTTGTAGCCAAAAACAATACATGAGGACTTGGAAACATATTCCATAAAGTGTTTAACCTGTTCACAAAGAACAGAACACTTGAAAACTGCCCAAGCTGCTCAAGAGAATAGAGCAGCGTAGACAGTTTATGCCCAGCCTGTTCAGCAGACAGAACAGCTTGGACAAACTGTCTTTGTTGCAACGAATGCAACATGGTAAACAGCTTTGGGCTGATATTGCAAATCAATTTCAGTTTTCAATAAGGCATATAACAGCCTTAAATTCAACCTTCAAATGCGTCAACAGGTTTGATTAAAAATCTCCCCCTCAGATGTACAGCAGGTTTGACTGAGGCCTTTTTGTGCCTAACAATCTCCCCCTATTTGCAATAATCAGTCTAAACTGAGTTAATCAATAATCACTATACATTTTTACAATACATCTTGCTGAAAAGAAATTACAACATTTAAGTAAAGTAAAAGATCAGTTTATATATACTGATTTTGATTACATAAAAACAACACATGTTTTTACAAGAGTACAACTAATGTACTAATGTATATTACAACTGATGTAAATAAGTAAAGTTACAACATATGTAACAAAGTACAACTAATGTACAAAAAGTTCAACACTTTGGATTGTTGATTTTGGGAGCAGATAATGGCAAGCCTGTCCAACAGTTGGACAACTTCCATTCTTCACCTACTCTGATGGTAGATGGACTTTACTCCAGTGGAGGTGGTCCTTCAAACATATTTTCAAGCTCACCCTTGTTTTCTCCAAATCTTGGATTTCAACTCTGAGGATCTTAAACTTAGGATCTTGAAGTTCACCTCACTCATAAAAGCCTCTGAGCTGATCCCAGACGGCTGCTCTACACCTGCTTGATTGCCTGAATGAAGCTGCAAGTCTGAAGGCTGCAAGCTGTCTCAGATCCACCTTGTATAGATCTGATGCTCTCTGAAAGCATTTCTTCTGTGTTAAGGGATCTACAAAAAATGCCCCTAACTCAGGTTCTTCAATTATCTTGCCTTCTTCAAAGTCTAGTCCACCGGGCAGGCTGTAGTCAATTCCTTTCATCTCAACAGCATAATCACCCTGTTCAATTAAGATGAGGAGTTGTTCCAGCTCAGTATCCTTTCTTGTCCTCCTGGCCTTTATTTTGGGGTGTGTCACAGAGACACCCTCACTGACTTCTTTTGAGATTAGGCCAAGATCCTGCACTCTCTCCATCAGCTTCTTAATATATGCCCTGATAGTCTTAGCCGTTTCTGACTTAGACTGGCTCAGGGCAACTGCTAGCTCAACCCATTCCATGTACCCCATCTGTGCAACATCAGTGTAGTCATAAGTTTCCAGTTTTGGGCCTGTTGCACCCATTCTGGTTATCTTCAATTTCCACTGTTTGCCTTTTCTTACTATGGGGACAGCTTTGACAATTGCTTCCTTAGCAAGCCTTCTATCAGCAACATCCTGAAACTTTTTCCTTGCCAAGTTGTCAAAATGGAACTGGGCCCTTGCAGAGGATGCTTGCTTTGGTTTGGTCACAGAGACCAGAGCACCCTTAACTTGTTCACCTTCCTTTTCACCAGCTGATTCCTTAGCAACTTCCATCCGTTTCTTCTGCACATCCAAGGAGGGCATTTTAATTTTGCTTGCTTCTTGGAGTGCAAAAGATTTGGCAGCTTTGGCAGAGGCTTCTTCTTTTCTTAGTGCTTCCAGGGCTTGAAGTTGTTCATTTCTGAACTCATAGTATTTATCCATGGGAAGACCCATTTCGTTTGCCCTAGCTTTGTGAAACTTTAACTCTGCTGCTTTCTGTTGTTCAGGATCAGATGCTGCCTTTTCTTTTCCTTTAGCTATTGTAGTGATAACAGCCTCAGGATTATCTTCCTCTTCTTCTTCTTCCTCTAAAATGATATGCCTCCTTCTGCTGCTTGGCCTGTCCTCAGGAATGAATTCCTCCCCCTTAAACTGAGCAGGGTCTGGAGATTCAGCCTGAGTAGGCTGAGCAGCGTGAGAGGTACCTTTCATTGTACCTGTTGCAGATGCTCCTGCTGGTTGACCAGTAGGTACTGATTTCCCCTTAGGAGAAGAAGTTTTCTCCCCCTTTGACTTAGTCTTCGAGGCAGATGACTTCTCCCCCTTTGAAGGAGATGGAGCAGCACCTTCAACACCTGGTCTGCCTGAAGACACGAAGTCAGAAGACTTGCCAGCAGTTTTGGCAGCAGGCTTGGGACCAACCAGGCTATGCACTAAGAAAGCCAGGTTGTCCTTCACCTCTGCAAGTTGGGAAAGACAGTTTTGAAGAGAGGATGATTGGTTATCAGCAAGGGAGGTCAGCTTAAGAATGTTTTCCCTATCAGAAGCTGTGAACAACAAAGTTTGGAACTGTGCAAGATGTAACTCAAGAGAGTCCTGCACATCAGCAAGGTTTGATGACACAGAATTTGATAGAGAGCCTATTAAGGTGTTTAAGCTGGCCAAAGTGGTAGGAAGTGTAGAATTGCAAGTGGTGAGGAGAGATGACAGCTGGTTGGATATGGTTGTCATAGAGGACACAGAGTCCTATTGAAGTGAAAGAATGGAGGAGAGGGAGGTGGAGACATTTTGCAGCTGTGCAGTGAGTGCAAGCAGCTGTGAGGAGTTGTCAGTTTGTGGAGTGGCTGGGAAGGAATCCTTGAACATATCAAAGAATCCCCTAAGCTGTACAGACACAGAGTCTAAAATGAGAGAGGGTAGAGAGGACATGGAAGTTTCTAACGAACCAACTTTGTTGGTCAGCAAGGAAAGCTGATCCTTCAAAGGCAGGTCTTTAGGGGATGTAGGTGTATGGGTGGATTGTTTGGAGCGGGTAGATGGAGATGAGGAGGATGAGGCTAGTGTATGGGGATGTGATGTAGAGGGAGAGGGTATTTTGGAAAGAAGCTCCATAGCCTGGGCAAAAGTAATGTGGCCCAGCTTGGAGGGGTCGATGGGTCCTTCAGCAGTGGCTGTAATTGCATTATCAGGAGAGGGGCTAGAGGATGGTAGCCTTTCCTACACTGCTTGTTTTGCAGCACCTTCATTAAGGCCAGTGGTGGTTCCCTCTGCAGTACCTTGGTTTAAAAGTACCTCATCATGGGGAGATGGAAGTTGCATTTCAACATCAGCACTGGTGAAACCTGCTGATGGAGTTTGCATAAAGGAAATAGCCTCACCAAAGGGATGTTGTATTCCCTGAGGTTCGTCAGCTTGAGTTGTGGGTCCTTCAGCAGCTGTTTGGTGTAGAACAGCTGCATCATGAGGAGCAGAAGTTTGAGGCTGATCTGCTGGTTGGTCTAAGCCAGCAGGGTGGACACCTCGTGCAGACTCAGGGTGTAGAGAAGTATGAAGTGGGGACAGTGTGGACTCAGTATGGAGTGGAGAGAACTCCTGTCTTTCAATATTCTCAGCCTGTTGGGAGGCTGGAATAGTTGATGTGGCTGTCTCCATTTGTACAACTCGCTCCTGTTGGGAGGAACCAGAGGGTCTAGGCTGACTTGAGGTTGACACAGGGTGGATTGAAGCAGGCTCCAATTGTGCTGATCCTTCTCCCAAAATAGGAGAGGCAGCAGGGGTTGCTTCTTTTTCAACTGAACCCTGTTGAGAGGGAACAGAGGAGGTAGTTTGGGCTGTTGGTTTCTTTTTGGCTTGGGATTTGCGTTGGTATAAAATGTGAGATGAGGTGGGTGATTTTGGAGAGGAGATGAGAGGTTCAGACTGGACAGGTTTGGAGACTGGGTCAGAAACAGGTGGGTTGGCCTGTTCCATAGTCTCAGGTGCCACAGAGGCACCAGCCACAGAGGCTTCAGGTTCAACAAATGAACCAGGGTGAGGAGCCTGCTCCCCCTCAGCCACAGAGGCTAAAGGTGCAAACTCAGACTGAGCTGTTTTGGCCTTCTTGTGGACTGGCCCAGCTTTAGTGGTTTTCAGGGTCCTTTTAATAAGCTTGGCCCTGGCTTTGGATTTTCTTCTAGGAGCAGCTTCTGGATCCACCCTCACATCAGAGGGTCCTTCCACCAATCCTAACAACCTCCTCATTGGTGTTGACAGAGGAGGCTCATTTGGGAGAACAGGAGTATAGAAAACTCTATTCCCTATTACAGGGAATGCAGCAGTATGAAGTAAAGGCTGAGAGTTATACAAATGCTCACCACAAAGATGCTTGAAGATGAGGCTCAGAAACCTGGCATATCGAACAGCAGCTGGTCGTGTCTCCTGCTGCACTAGGTTCCTCAAATTCATGAAAATCCACTTAGCCGTGTCTATGGTAGTTCCATCCACAAGCTGCAGAACTACAGGAATTTCATCACGGCTCAGTTGGTCAGAGGAACCAACTTTGCTGCTGAAGCACATTACCACAGAGGCGAATAAGAAACTATAAGTAGGAGACAAATCCTTTCTGAACAGCGTTGCTCCAACTTTTGGTTCTGCTACACCACAGAAGTGCAGTAGATTCTTCATCTGTTCATCTTCAGGCTGTGGCTGATCATATTGTTCAACCACAGGGAGTCCAAGAACTTCCCTGAGCAGACGAGTGTTGATCTCAATGGTCTGAGTCCCATTGAGTATGGTGCCCTTGATGACTTTGGTATCTGGATTGTAGGCACAGGTGTACCAGAACTCATACACCATCTCCTGGTACAGGACACCAGGAGTAGAAGTCATGGCGTAGTTCAACGGATGAACTTTCAAAAACTCCACCATTTGGTCATAGCCTTTCCCCACATAGTTTATGGGGATAGTGAGGTTGGAAATGTAGTTAGCGGGTTTCAGTGTTAGCATTGTGGTGACTGGTGAGTGTTTCTGTACATCATCACCAACAAATACTGGTAGAAAGGGGTTGTTTTTGTGAGCCATTTGGGAAGTAGTGAGAGTAGCAGAAGCACAAGACACTTGGTCGATTTTTAGGGTTCTTAGGAGGTTTATGGAAGTAGTGAGGAAGACGAAGATGAAACAGTAGGGGTTATTTATAGGATTTGAATGTGAGTGGGTAGGAGAGAGAAACATTTTGGGCGGTTGATTTGAAAAGGTCATTAACGGAAAACGGAACGGTTGTCCATGTCAGACCACTTGAGGCCTTTTTAATCACTAACACACGAAACCCACATTATCCGCAGTAATTAAGTTAATTAAAAACAAAAATTAAGTAACTTAATTGTGAAGAAAGGTAGTTTAAACTGATGGTCTAAGCTAATGGTCAAACCTGTGATGAGCAGAGTCATCACAAGCTGTTTACTCTTCAACCTGTTCCTTCAACCTGTTCAGCTATGTAACAACAGGTTATGTTCAATAGCTGATCAGGTTACAAGACAATGCCTGGTATGACAGATTGAAAGAGTGAGCAGGGTGGAGATTTGATCATCAGATCAGGCTTGACATATACGATGTTGTTGTCAAACCAGTTATATGCCCAAGCTGTTTAAGTTGTGCAGAAAACGGCTAGGTATAGAACATGCATGGCCTGTTCTGTCTAAGCTGTTCTGAAAGAACTTGAGCAGCGTGGGACATATAAAGTCTTAGAACATTAAGGACACTTAGTCACTTTTGTTTAACATGCCCAGCTTGCTGACAAGGTAATTAAACCTGTTTTCATCAAGAGGTTTGGTGAAAATGTCTGCAAGCTGTTCATTAGTGGAAATAAAACTTACCTCCACATTACCTTTCTGAATGTGATCTCTGATAAAGTGATGTCTGACTTCTATATGCTTTGTTCTGGAGTGAAACACTGGATTGTTGGATATAGCTATGGCACTTGTATTATCACACAGAATAGGAGTTTTCCTATATACAAGGCCATAGTCTTCAAGCTGATGCTGCATCCACAAAATTTGCCCACAGCAGCTTCCAGCATCAATGTACTCAGCTGCAGCAGTAGAAGTAGACACTGAGTTCTGCTTCTTGCTACACCAACTTATCAACTTACCACCAAGGCGTTGACATCCACCTGTTGTGCTTTTCCTGTCTAGCCTGCAACCTGCAAAATCAGAATCTGAATAACCTGTCAGTTCAAGGCTTGAGTCTTTGGGATACCAAAGACCCAAACCTGTTGTACCCTTGAGGTATCTGAAGATTCTTTTTACAGCAGCTAGATGTGATTCTTTTGGATCAGCTTGGAACCTAGCACATAAACAAGTAGCAAACATAATATCAGGTCTACTAGCAGTTAAATACAGCAAGCTCCCAATCATGCCTCTGTAAGCTGTCATTGAAACAGCTTTGCCAATGGCATCTGCATCCAAGTTTACATTGGTTGCCATTGGGGTTTTAATAGGAGAAGTTTGATCTAATTTAAACTTTTTCAGTAGATCTAAAGTATACTTTCTTTGATTAATAAAAATTCCATTTGAGGTTTGTTTAACCTGTAATCCTAAAAAGAAAGTAAGTTCACCCATCATACTCATTTCATATTTGGATTTCATGAGTAATGAAAAATTCTTGCATTACTGCTCATTTGTAGAACCAAATATTATGTCATCCACATAAATTTGAACAACCATAATATCAGACTTCACCTTCTTTATGAACAATGTGTTATCTACTTTGCCTCTGGAATACCCATTGCTCATAAGGAAATCAGTAAGAGTGTCATACCAGGCTCTAGGGGCTTGTTTTAGACCATAGAGGGCTTTGTCCAACTTATAGACAAAACCTGGATGATGTTCGTTCTCAAAACCTGCAGGCTGCTTGACATAAACTTCTTCTTGCAGCTTCCCATTCAAAAATGTACTCTTCACATCCATTTGGAATACCTTTATGCTCTTATGAGCAGCGTAGGCTAGAAACAAACTAATTGCCTCCAGCCTGGCCACAGGAGCAAATGTTTCATCATAGTCAATTCCTTCTTCCTGTCTATAGCCCTGAGCAACAAGTCTTGCCTTATTTCTAATGACATGACCTTGCTAATCCATCTTGTTCCTGAAAACCCATTTAATGCCAATTATAGTTTTTCCTTTAGGAGTAGGGACCAGCTTCCATACCTTGTTTCTTTCAAACTGATTGAGTTCCTCTTGCATGGCAGTGATCCAATTGGCATCTTTAAGTGCTTCATCCACTTTCTTTGGCTCCATTAGGGACACAAAGCTAGAGAACATACAGACGTTCCCTAAGCTGTCCCACCTTGTTTGTACCCCTTTGTTGATGTCACCAATTATTTGATCATTGGGGTGACACCTGATCCACTTAGGATCATTCTTCAATGAGGATTCTCCTGAGTTGTTAGCATCTTCAGCAGGTCCTGTTGAACAACTCTCAAGATTTTCAGACACACTGTTGTCTTGAGCCTGTTCACTTGTTGAACATGACTGATCACTGTTGAACATATCAGCAGAGGATCCAGGAAAATCAGCATTGATTGGTTCAGAACATGTAGTTGTAATTAAGTCAGTATACTTAGTCACACAGGGTGTATAGACATAATCATCATCATGCCCATCATGATTAACAGGTTCCACACTGGATGTAGTGGAAGCTTGTGAGTCCTCTTCACTGTTGGAATGGATGAGATCATCAAAGTTGAATTTTCCTGAAACTAATTCAGGAACAACTTTGGTGGAGGCATTCCTGGACTCTTCAAAGGTGACATTGATTGATTCATCTGTCACCATTCTTTTGTTGTTGTACACTCTGTAGGCTTTGGAGATAGCAGAGTAACCAACAAACACACCTTCATCAGCTTTTGGTTCAAACTTTGCCAGTTGATCCCTTTGATTCAGAATGAAGCAGGGACATCCAAACACATGGAAGTAGCTAATATTTGGCCTCCTCCCTTTGAGCAGCTCATAGGGAGTCTTGTTGAACCTTTTCACCACTAAGGATCTGTTTTGGGTGAAGAAAGCAGTGCTGACAGCTTCAGCCCAGAATGATGAAGGTAGACCTGATGCACCTAGCATGGTTCTAGCAGCTTCAATGAGGGTTCTGTTTCTCCTTTCAGCAACTCCATTTTGTTGTGGAGTTCTTACGGCTGAAAAGTTTTGTGAGATCCCTTTTTCTTTACAGAAGTCTTCAAGAGTACTGTTTCTGAACTCAGTACCATGATCACTTCTAAGCTGCTTTACTTGAGCATAGTTCAGCATTTCCATCTTTCTGACAAATCCAATGATTTCTCTAGCAGCCTCTCCTTTGCTCTTCAAGAAGATTACCCATGTAAACCTGGAGAACTCATCAACCATTACTAGAGTGTATCTTCTTCCTCCTAGACTTGGGACATTGACAGGTCCAAACAAGTCCATGTGGATTAAGAAGAGAGGAGTATCAATAGAAAAATTATGCTTGAATTTAAAAGATGATTTGCTCTGCTTGCCTTTCTCACAAGCTGTGCAGAGTTTATCCTTAACAAAAGTCATGCAAGGCAAACCTGTTACCAACTCTTTCTTACAGAGTTTGTTGATGTTCTTGAAGTTCAGGTGTGACAGCCTTTTGTGCCATAACCAATTTAGGTCTGCATTTGTTCTTGTGAGAAAACAGGTTTTAGTTGTGGGATCAGCAGATTTCATATCCACAACATATACACCTTTCTTCCGTTGAGCACACAGCACAACTTTTCCTTGGGGATCCAATATGTAACCCATGTGCTCATCAAAGTTAACCTTGTAGCCAGCATCACACAGTTGACTTATGCTGACAAGGTTATGTTTCAGCCCAACCACATAGGCTACTCTTTTGAACACTGCAGCACCAGCTTTAAGAGTTCCATATCCCTCAGTGAATCCTTGTACATTGTCACCAAAAGTGACTTTTGGCCCTTTTTCAGGCCTTAGATCATTCAACACGTCCTTGCAACCTATCATGTGCCCTGAGCAGCCACTGTCCAAGTACCAAACCTGGGATGGTTGTTTGTCCTGCAGAATGTCATAGGAAAATATTAGTTACATTTAGGAGAACTCATCATAGTGATGAGTTCTCCTACTTCATCAACATGTGTTGATGGGCTAGTGATATCCACTTTAATATTTCCTATTTGAATGGTATCAGTTTGGATACCACTCTCATTGACTAAGTTACTTCCAACACTGCTTGTTTTAGCAATGATGGAACTAGCAGAGTCAACAGGCTTCATGTCCTTAGTTTCAGGACAGTCTTTGGCCATGTGTGTCTTCTTCCCACATTTATAGCATTTTCTCTTTTTGGCCTTTTTGGAAGAGGAGCTTTCAGAAACACATTCTGAATTATTTCTGTTGATTTTATCAGCAGGTTTAGCAAACTTATTACTGTTTTTCGATAAGTCAAAAGCTTGGGTGGATGGCACAATAGCAACAGCTTTGCCTGTTTCTTCTTTCCTCTTTTTGGGAGGACAGATGTCAAAAACAGGAAGCTTGATTGGTTTTTGACCTTCCACAGGTTTGGGAAACTTATTCCCAGATTTCTCAGGCTGAGCAATGGCTTTGCCTTTGCCCTTACTGAGATGTGATTGACGCTGCCTATCAGCATAATCACTGTTTCTGGTTTTGAAAGACTTATTTTCATTTATAACAAGTTTTTCACTATGATTTGAAAACTTATTTGAAATCACAGCAGATTTGCTTTCAACATGAGACTTACCCTTGTTGAAAGTAGGCTGCTTACCTTTTGAGAACATATTTTCAAAATGTTTAGCATCAAAAGGATTAACATGTCTCTTGCCATCAGCTTTGGACCCAGAGCCTGTTTTGTCAACAGGTTTAGTGTCCACCGCTGCAGTTTGAGTATGTTTTCCTTTCTTTTGTTTGTGTGAATCAGCATAGCACTTAGTATGCTGAGTTGATGGAGAACATATTCTATCATCAGCTTTTGGGCCTTTTTCACACAAGGTGTCAGTGTTTTGAGGCCTGACAAACCTGTTTGTTGAGACCATCTTTTCATTAACTTCCTGGATGAAAGTATTGGGAAGCTCACCAAGAGTGGATAAGTCTTCTTTCAGATTATTGATCTCAACAATAGAAGCTGCTGTGTCAAGATCCCCTCCAAGATAGGCTTGGATTTGTGCAGGGATCTGCTGACTTATGCAGTGGCTGACTTTTTGTGCTGATTGGCACCAAGAGTCAACTATCTTTTGAAGCTTTGCATGTTTTACATCTGTTTCTCTCTTTTCTTCCAGTAAAATAGAGTTGATGTGTTTTAGTTCATCAAGCTCAGTTTCCAACTTATGGAAACTGTCTAGTTTACTAGATTTAATTTCAAGATCAGTTTTAAGCTTAGAAATTTCAGATATTAAAACATTATGCTTCTCAACAGAAGCTTTTAAATCAACCAGCATATATTCAAACATTTTTACTTTTTCATCTGAACTGTAAGCCATAAAATTTTGTACCTTGTACATCATTGTAGGGTTCCAATTCTCCAAGCTGCTGAAGGCTTCAGCTTCAGCCAAGTTCTGTTTGAAGTTGCTAGTTGATGGGACATCAGTATTGGCCATCAGACAATTGTTGTCTTCTTCATCTGAGGATGAATCAGACTCCTCCCAGTCACATGTCTCTGCCATCAGTCCCTTTTGCTTGTTGGAAGCCACTGAGTTTTCCAACTTTTTCAGCTTTGCCATGGCCATAAGGTACTTAACCCTATAGCCATCGTCCCTGTTAGTCTTGTATGGTTTGGAAGACTGTCCAACAGCTCTTGACACACAGTCAGCAGCTATATGGCCAGCTTTGCCACATTTGAAGCACTCAGCTTTAGATTATCAAATGCCTTCTTCTTGGCAGCATTTGAGTTTCCCTGCAGCATATTTCTTCCAAACATCTTCTTGTTGAACCTTTTGACAAGCATGGCTATCATTTGCTCATCATCAAGCTGAGCAAGATCTGCACTGTCTTCCTTATCAGACATTTCCTCTCTTTCATCATCAGCCTGTTGATTAGATTGTGTGAACACATCACACTCCTGCCCAACAGGTTGTCTCACGCTGGCCACTAAGGCAGCACCTCTCTTGGACATTTCCAAGGCATTTCTATTCTGCTGCTTTGACTGTTCATCATTTAGTAAAGATACATATAAGTTTACCAGATCCATACCTTTGATGGTACCTGAGTTTCTCAAGATGGTGGAAAAGTGTAGGTCGTGAAAGGTTTCCCAAGTATATAGCCTTAAGCTGTAGAGGGGGGTGAATACCGCAATTTAAAAACTACACACTCTTTTCTCAATGTTTGTATGTATTATCAACAGAAGTTAATTACAAACAGGCTTGAATGCGGAAAGGTTCAAGCTGAGATGACAGATACAACAGTATGTTAACTAATCTATGACAGACTTAAACTAGTTACATTGAATACACTCACTAAGAATTACTCACTATGTTTACAAGACTCAAAGAAACAGCTTGAACAAGAACAGCTTAGACACCAAGCACTGTTATATTCAAGCAGACTTGCATGCAGAAAGACACACTTGAATGCGCGTTCACTCTTGGCTTCAGCACTTAGCTTTTTAGCTTATCCTTTCAATCCTTGGAAGTTTCCTTTTATACTCACTCAGAGGATCTAAGAGAAGCTTCTTTATTGGACGAAAGGAAAAGTGGAAAGTCTTGTTGAAAAGACAACATAAACTTTTCTGCACATTCTGAAAAGCAGACTTGTCTTCATGTGTGCAGAACTTTTGTCTTTTCTTTTTGTCTACTGTTGCATTAGCTTTAACTAAATAAGGAATGTCAACTTTGCGTCTTTCTTTCTTAGTTAAGGCCTATTTTGATATAAGAAAAAGGTCTGTCACCCTTTTTCAAATATCCTTTTGTCTTCATGTGACAGAACAGCGTGGACAGGCTGAGCAGTTCTGTTTTCCACTTTGTCTTCGACTTTGTAAACTTATCTTTTAGCCAAAAACAATACATGAGGACTTGGAAACATATTCCATAGAGTGCTTAGCCTGTTCACAAAGAATAGAACACTTGTAAACTGCCCAAGCTGCTATCCAGTGTAGAGCAGCGTAGACAGTTTATGTCCAGCCTGTTCAGCAGACTGAACAGTTTGGACAAACTGTCTTTGTTGCAACACATGCAACATATAGAACAGCTTTGGACTAATATTGTAAATCATTTTCAGGTTTCAATAAGACATATAACAGGCCTTAAATTCAACCTTCAAATGCATCAACAGGTTTGATTAAGAATCTCCCCCTCAGATGCAGAACAAGTTTGACTGAGGCCTTTTTGTGCCTAACAATCTCCCCCTATTTGCAATAACCAGTCTAAGCTGGCCTTATCAAAAATCACTATATATTTTTACAGTACATTTGCTGAAATAAAATTACAACATCAAAGTAAAGTAAAAGATCAGTTTATATATACACTGATTCTTGATTACATAACACAAAACATGTTTTTACAAAAGTACAACAGATGTACTGATGTATATTACAACTGATGCAAAAGAAAAATTACAACTTATGTAATTAAAGTACAACTAATGTACAGCAGATTTTGGACTGTTTGTGTTGGGAGCAGATAATGGTAAGCCTGTCCAACTGATGGACAGCTTCCATTCTTCACCTACCCAGATGGTAGATGGACTTTACTATAGTGGAGGGGGACCTTCAAACATCTTTTCAAGTTGCTCCCTTGTATCCTCAAGTTCTTCAATTTCACTTCTGATGATCATAAACTTGGGATCTTCAAGTTCACCTCTCTCATAAAACCCTCTGAGCTGATCCCAGACGGCTGCTCTCCACCTGCTTGACTGCCTAAATGAAGCTGCAAGTCTGAAGGCTACAAGTTGTCTCAGATCCACCTTGTATAGATCTGATGCTCTCTGAAATCATTTCTTCTGAGTTAAGGGATCTACAAAAAATGCCCCAAGCTCAGGCTCTTCAATAATCTTGCCATCTTCAAACTCTGCTCCACTAGGCAGGCTGTGGTCAACTCCCTTCATCTAAACAGCATAGTCACCCTGTTCAATTAAGATGAGGAGTTCTTCAAGCTCAGTGTCTTTCCTTGTTCTCCTGGCCTTTATTTTGGGTTATGTCACATAGACACCCTCACTGACTTCTTTGGAGATCAGGCCAATATTCTTCACTCTCTCCATCAACTTTTTGACATATGCCCTGATTGTCTTTGTCGTTTCTGACTTAGATTCACTCAGAGCAACTGCCAACTCAATCCATTCCCTGTATCCCATCTGTGCAACATCAGTGTAGTCATACGTTTCTAGTTCAGGGCCAGTTGCACCCATTCTGGTTATTTTCAACTTCCACTGACTGCGTTTTCTTGATATGGGAACAGCTTTGACAATTGCTTCCTTGGCCAGCCTTCTATCAGCAACATCCTGAAATTTTCTTCTAGCCAAGTTGTCAAAGTGGAACTGAGCTCTTGCAGAGGGTACTTGTGTTTTGGTCACAGACACATGAGCACCCTTTTCTTTTTCTCCTTCCTTCTCTCCTGCTGATCCCTTAGCAGCTTCCATTAATTTCTTTTGCACTTCCAGAGAGGACATTTTAACTTTTCTAGCCTCTTGAAGTGCAAAAGACTTAGCAGCTTTGGCAGATTCTTCTTCTTTCCTTAGAGCTTCCAGGGCTTGAAGCTGTTCTTCTCTGAACTCAAAGTATTTGTGCATGGGAAGACCCATTTCTTTAGCCATGGCTTTGTGAAATTTAATTTCTGTTGCTTTCTGCTGTTGGGGATCAACTGCTGCTTTTTCTCTTCCTTTATCTGCTGTAATGACAGCAGCTTCAGGACTTTCCTCTTCTTCTTCTTCTTCTTCTTGTAAAATTAGATGCCTCCTTTTGCTGCTTGGCCTGTCCTCAGGAATGAATTCCTCCCCCTTAGACTGAGCAGGGATTGGAGATTCAGCCTGAGTAGGCTGAGCAGCCTGGGAGGCACCTTCCATTTTACCTGTATCAGATGCTCCTGCTGGTTGACCAGTGAGTATTGCAGGCACTGATTTTTCCTTAGGAGAAGAGGTCTTCTCCCCCTTAGACTTAGTCTTCGAGGCAGATGACGTCTCCCCATTTGAAGGAGATGTACCAGCACCTTCAACACCTGGTCTGCCTGAAGACATGAAGTCAGCAGGCTTGCCAGCAGTTTTGGCAGCAGGCTTGGGGCCAACAAGGCTGTTCACTAAGAAGGTCAAGTTGTCCTTTACCTCTGCAAGCTGGGAAAGACAGGATTGAAGAGAAGACGCCTGGGTGTCAGCAAGAGAGGTCAGTTTGACAATGTTTTCCCTATCAGAAGCGGTGAACAACAGGCTTTAAAGTTGTGCAAGATGTAGTTCAAGGGAATCTTGCACATCAGCAAGGTATGAGGACACAGAATTGGATAGGGAGCCAATAACAGTGTTCAAGCTGGCCAATGTGGCAGGAAGGGTAGAATTGCAAGAAGTGTAACAACTGGCCTAAAAATACAAGGTATGAAATTCGAAAGTTAAAACAATGTAAAACTCGAATGATGAAGTAATAAAACTCGAATGAAGTTATATGAATCTCGAATCATATAGTAGTAAACTCGAATGATATTACATAAAACTCGAATCATGTGAGTATAAACTCGAATAGCACTTTGGTGGAACTCGAATAAAGAAAAGATTAAACTCGAATAATTAAACAAAGAAACTCGATTAAAGAGGCATAAAACTCGGATAACAAAGGCATAAAACTCGGATAACAAAGGCATAAAACTCGGATAACAAAGACATGAAACTCGGATAACAAAGGCTTGAAACTCGAATGTCAAAGGCATGAAACTCGAATATAATTATATAAATCTCGATTGACATTGCAACAAACTCGATTCACACTTGAATCGAGTTTAACAATCCAGAAAATTTTTCTAAGTACGTATATACATATGCAGTAATAATAAATGCTGCCACCTTTGTCATGCACGCTTTTTGTACTTTATTAATAAAATACATGAAAAGCCATACTACTTATCACTCTAAAAAGTAAGTTGTCCTTTAAAGGACAACTAGCTTGTACTTTGGTATTATTTTAATATTAAACACCATGCAACATACACTCATTAAATCGGCCACACCTTTTTTGTCCAACACTCAACCGATTACTTTTTCTTTTCATCATTTCATTGAAAAATCTAATTACTTTATCATTATTTTTAAATAACCTTTTTCTTCTACAAATAGAAGACAAAACCATTCTCAAAAATCACACCAACATACATATTCTCTCAAGAAAGAAAATCGGCCAACTTTAAAAGATTTCAAGTGTTCTTCAATTTTTGTAAGTTTTACTTATTCACTTTATTTTTCCACCTTAGAAATTTATAAAAACATGAGAAATTAAATACATTTACTAAAATATGATACTATTCATAATACTCGTAAAATCATCATGCCAAAAATTTTATATATACACTTTATCTTCATGCACATGCTCACATATATACGTATGCATTTTCGTGAACATATATATATATATATATATATATATATATATATATATATATATATATATATATATATATATATATATATATAGACTCAGGTTCAAAAAAGTACCTCTCGAAATCAAGTGCACCCGAAGGTACCAACCTTAAAAAACTTTTTTTAAATTTTTTTTCTCATAATCATGTTTAAATTAATGTTATACACATGATATATGAATTTCACATACATTCACACTTTCTGTGTCCTTAAAACTTATGTGAATGCTCAATGCATATTTATGTGAATGGTCATCCATGTGAATGGTCATTTCACACAATGTGAATGGTGTGAATGACCATTCACATGATCTTTTTTTATCATTCACAAAATTTATGATGTTGCTCCTTTTGAAAAAAAGTCTTATAATGTTGTCTTATACATGTTTATTCAAAAAAATATATGTGAATGATCATTCACATTAGGGTACGCTGGGTACGCTGGAATCTCATAGGTACGCTGATGAACCTGATTCTATATATATATATATATATATATATATATATATATATATATATATAATACGCATTTATACATATATACGTAAGTATGCATGCATGCAAACATTTTTTTTAGAAAATAAATATCCATAAATCAATATTCACGTGTAAAACCCAAACAAAATTATTCATACATCACAGATATATACAAACGATTACGAAGTACTCAAACACGTATTATCATGATATTGACCCGAACTCATAAAAATATTAGGACAAGTCTCGACCATCCGAACAAGTGCTTAACTCAGATCCAAAAACATCATCAAAAACCAACAAGGTGAGTCTTCATAGTCCCATTTTTCACATTGTTATGCTTTGGGATGAAATACATGCTTCGTTTTTATATGGACACGAAAACTTCTCGATTCTATTAATGTATTACGTATGAGAATCTCCGCCCTTATATCATGAAATCGTTAGTTGCATTTGTTTGCAAGCGCGAATATATTGTGAATAGATCTATTGGGAGTCATGTCCCCCACTCGGGTTAGTGGTTTAGCTAACAGCGGGTGCATATATATTCAACACACGGTATTTTGGGAATACTGCTCGGGGCAAAACTTATTCTAATTAAGCTTCGGTGACATGATGGTTTACGTAATACATCTCATGTAATTTATGATTTTTATAAATTCAACGCATCTGATAATGTCCATACAACTGGTCTTTTCGTGTAAACCTATGAACTCATCAACAATTTTTGTTGACGTATTTTAGCATGTATTTTCAGGTAATTAAGGCAAGTGCGCCTTCGAAAACACCAACTTCAAGCTTCCGCATTTCATGGAGTCGCATGCATATTTCGAAACTAACGGAGATTTGACTGCATTATTTTTGGACGCATTAATTATGTATTAAAATCTCTGTATTACGCGAACTTCATTTCTTTCATTTTGTAAAACATTATTACAGTTTAAATTTATTTGATGTAATATTTCGAAAACGTCCATATAGTGGTCGTTCGTTATAATTATGGTTACGCTTCCGCACTCGTCACGCCTCGCTGCCAACCGGGGTAGCAGGGTGTGACAGATTGGTATCAGAGCCATAGTTATAGTGAACTAGGTTGCATTAGTATCCTAGACTATAACTGCACGTAAAAATTTCTGATTTTAAGAATATTTTTGTAACTAACTAAAAGATTACAAATGAACCTTGTTAGCAGAAACCATGAAATTATCATCCTGTCAGACTCTGAGGAGGAATACACTCCCGCAAGTCCCACGGCCACGGAAGTCTTCCCAGAAGAAGAAACCTCGGAGGAGGAGGACCCGTCGGAAGATCCGATGGAAGAGTCCGAAGAAGAATCGATGGAGGAAGAGGATCCTTCACCACCGGCGGCCCCTGCTCGCGTCCCGTATCACCCGGCCGAACCATCCTATAAGCCGTATAGGCCTTATCCTAACGGCCCAAAGATGTTGTACACACCCCGGAAACGGGTAATCATACCGAGAAGGGAGTCTATTCCTGTTCCGACTCCCCAACCCAATCCCCCGACACCACACCGACGGGTAGACGCCCAAAGATGGACTTGGATACCGGAGACCCTCCGCGAATGGAGGCAAATGGAGGGAGTTCCTCCAAACTTCGAGATCGGAGGACCATCTTCCGCACCTGTCCCATCGATCACTCAAGAGCCTGCCGATCAGACCATACCCCTTTTGATCGCAAGGTCTACCAGGCATGACCACCAGATCCGGTCACTTAACCTGGATATCGGGGAGATGACCGCTCGTTTAGAGCGGGAGGAGTTGCAAAACTCCAACATATATTGGGCCAATCAGCACGCCCTTGCTATACAGCAGGACGGACTGAATGAGCTCCGGCAGCAACTAGCCGAGAGCCAAGCCCGGATCGAGGAGTTGACGCAGCGCCTCAGTACGATGGAAAAGGGAGAGACCCCTGATCACTCCCACACCTAGTACTTTTCCATTTCCTTGTATTAGTAGGAAAATATTATGTAATAGCATAGGATAAAATTTTCGGGTAATAACCCGCCCCGCATGTAAGAAAAATTTCGAATGATTAATAAAAATTCCCAGATATTTATGTGATTGTGCTTGATGATTATAGTATTGTGCCACATCTTTAAGATTCAACTTCTTACACTATGATTTTCTTTAAACTTCAAGATAATGCCGCCAAAACGAGCCATGAATACAGCTGACATTGAAGAGCTTGTTGCCCAAAGGGTGGCTGCCGCCATAGCTACCTACGAGGCAAACCGAAATAGCACAACCAATGGGGATGGTGGTGCCAGTCGCACCACAGGAGGAACTGAAACTCACGCGAAAGGTTGTGGGATCAAAGGGTTTTTAAGTTGCAAACCCCGGTATTTTAATGGAACCGAAGGAGCAGTCGGTTTGATCCATTGGTTTGAAAAGCTAGAATCCGTATATCGTGTCAGCGGATGCGCGGAAGGAGACAAGGTGAAATTTGCTACTCACACCTTGCAAGATAGCGCGCTCACATGGTGGAATTCCTACGTCCAGTCTGTAGGCATTGACGAAGCCTACCAACTTACGTGGTCTACACTAAAACAGATGATGACGGATGAATACTGTCCGAGAAACGAACTCCAGAAAATGGAATCAGAATTTTGGAATCTATCAATGAAAGGAACGGACGTTGCAGGATATACCAACCGATTCCATGAACTAAGTATCCTATGTCCGCAGATGGTAACTCCGGAATACAAGAAGGTTGAACGCTATATTTGGGGACTCGCTCCCCAAATACAAGGGAACGTTACCGCCTCCAACCCATCCACCATACAGGACGCCATTAGAATGGCCAACAATCTTATGGACCAAGCATCCCGGAGGAACGAAGCCAGAGCCGGGGAACACAAGAGAAAGTGGGAAGAAAAGACCGGGAAGAACACGGGTTCACAGTTCAAGAAACCCGAGACCATTAAAGCCTATGTAGCAGGAGTTGAGTCAAGGAGAAGCTATACCGGTACTAAGCCTTTTTGCACCAAATGCACCTTCCACCACAACCCTGGCCCCTGTCCAACCCAATGCGGAAACTGCAAACGTTTGGGCCATATGGCCAAAGACTGTAGATCCGGAGCCCCGGGTGCCAGTGGTAGCAACCCGAGAAGCTGTTACGAGTGTGGTGCAACGGGACACCTCAGGAATGAGTGTCCAAAATTGAGGAACGAAGGGAGAGCTCAAGGGAGAGCATTTGTGTTGGGAGCAGGAGACGCTCGTCAGGACCCTCACGTGGTATCTGGTACGTATCTCCTAAACGATATTTACGCTTACGTACTCTTTGATACTGGGGCTGATAGGAGCTTTATATCTGATAAGTTTAGCCAGCAGTTGAATGTTCCTACTTTTCCCTTAGACAACTCCTATACAATAGAACTTGCAGATGGCAAAATAATAAAGGCAAGTAGTATCATTAAGGAATGCACATTAAAGCTAGCAGATCACTCCTTTAAAATCGACTTAATGCCTATAGAACTTGGAAGTTTTGATGTGGTGATTGGTATGGACTGGTTGTCACATAACCAGGCTGAGATTTTGTGTGGTAAGAAATTGGTGCGAATACCACTCAGTAAGAAGAAATTCCTCACGGTCCAAGGGGAAAAGAAGAACCGACAATTGAATGTCATATCCGGCCTAAGAACATTAAAATGTCTTAGGAAGGGTTGCCATGCAGTGTTGGTCCAGATCATAGAAAAAGAGTCGAAGGAAAAACGACTTGAGGATATTCCAGTAGTACGGGACTACCCGAAGGTATTTCCGGAAGACTTGCCTGGGCTTCCCCCGGCTAGGCAAGTAGAATTTCAAATCGACTTAGTGCCAGGAGCTGCACCGATCGCAAGAGCCCCATATAGACTCGCACCTTCTGAAATGCAAGAATTATCCAGTCAATTACAGGAATTGATGGATAAAGGATTCATTCGACCAAGTTCCTCACCTTGGGGAGCTCCTGTTTTGTTCGTTAAAAAGAAAGACGGATCCTTCCGAATGTGCATAGACTACCGAGAACTAAACAAGTTAACGGTAAAGAACCGCTACCCCCTCCCTAGGATTGATGACCTGTTCGACCAGCTTCAGGGATCTAGCTTCTACTCAAAGATTGATCTGCGCTCCGGTTATCATCAAGTAAAAGTTCGGGAAGAAGATATCCCCAAGACGGCATTTAGAACTCGTTATGGACATTACGAATTCCAGGTGATGCCATTCGGTTTAACCAACGCACCAGCCGTATTTATGGACCTCATGAATCGGGTGTGTAAACCATATCTGGATAAATTTGTAATAGTGTTCATAGACGATATCCTCATCTATTCCCGAAGTAAAGAAGAGCATGAACAACATCTCAAGTTGATCTTGGAGTTGTTAGAGAAAGAGCAGCTATACGCCAAATTTTCAAAATGTGAATTTTGGTTGCGAGAAGTAAAATTCCTTGGACATGTGATCAACAGTCAGGGAATTCAGGTCGACCCATCAAAGATCGAGGCCATAAAGAACTGGGCAATCCCTAGAACCCCCACAGAAGTCCGCCAATTCCTAGGACTTGCCGGTTATTATAGGCGATTCATTGAGAACTTCTCGAAGATAGCAGGTTCCTTAACGGAGTTGACCCGTAAGGATGTGAAATACGTCTGGAGTGAAGAACAGGAAAAGGCGTTTCAGCTGCTTAAGCAGAGGTTGTGTAGTGCACCAATTCTGTCCCTACCCGAAGGGACTGAAAATTTTGTAGTCTACTGTGATGCCTCACACAACGGATTAGGTTGCGTGCTCATGCAAAGAGACAAGGTCATCGCTTATGCATCCCGACAGCTCAAGATTCACGAGGTAAACTATACGACTCATGACTTGGAACTGGGAGCAGTGGTGTTTGCTCTCAAAATATGGAGGCACTATTTGTATGGAACCAAGTGCACGGTGTTCACGGACCATAAAAGCCTCCAGCATATTCTGAATCAGAAAGAATTAAATATGAGGCAACGACGTTGGGTGGAACTTCTTAGCGATTATGACTGCGAGATTCGCTACCATCCAGGAAAAGCAAATGTCGTAGCTGACGCCCTAAGCCGAAAGGAGCGGGTTAAGCCATTGAGAGTCCGAGCTTTGGTAATGACCATACAGTCAAACCTAAACTCTCAAGTCCGAGAGGCACAAGAAGAGGCAGTCAAGGAGGATAATCTCCTGAATGAAGCATTGAGAGGCATGGATAAGCAGTTTGAAGTTAAGTCAGACGGATGCCGATACTTCATGGGCAGAGTTTGGTTACCAAAGTTTGGAGGCATAAGGAAACTGGTCATGGATGAAGGGCACAAAACAAGATATGCTGTTCATCCAGGGTCGGACAAGATGTATCACGATTTGAAGGGTTCATACTGGTGGCCAAACATGAAGGCTGACATTGCTACTTACGTCAGCAAGTGCTTAACATGTTTAAAAGTTAAGGCTGAGCATCAAAGGCCATCAGGATTGCTAGTCCAGCCAGAGATACCCCAATGGAAGTGGGAAAATATCACCATGGATTTTATCACTAAGTTGCCAAAGACTTCTGGAGGTTATGACACCATCTGGGTGATCGTGGATCGGCTGACCAAGACCGCGCACTTCCTGCCAATCAAGGAGACTGACAAGATGGATAAGCTAACACTAATCTATCTTAAGGAGGTCGTCTCAAGGCATGGGGTGCCAGTATCCATTATATCAGACAGAGACAGCAGATTTACGTCACGGTTTTGGCAATCATTGCAAGAAGCTCTAGGAACGCGTCTGGATATGAGTACAGCCTATCACCCGCAAACGGACGGTCAGAGTGAAAGAACGATTCAGACATTAGAAGATATGCTAAGGGCATGTGTCATCGACTTTGGAAAAAGTTGGGACAGACACCTGCCATTAGTTGAGTTTTCTTATAACAACAGTTATCACTCGAGCATTAAGACCGCCCCATTCGAAGCACTCTATGGACGAAAGTGTCGATCACCTCTTTGTTGGGCTGAAGTAGGGGATAGTCAGATTACTGGACCTGAGATCATCCAGGAAACTACAGAGAAAATAGCCCAGATTCGGAACCGATTGAAGATTGCGCGGGATCGACAAAAGAGTTATGCAGACATCCGACGGAAGGATTTGGAATTCCAAGAGGGAGACCAAGTAATGCTGAAAGTCTCGCCTTGGAAAGGCGTAATTCGTTTTGGAAAACGAGGAAAACTCAATCCTCGTTATATCGGACCATTCAAAATCACCAAAAGAATTGGCCCGGTAGCTTACCGACTCGATCTACCCCCAGAGCTTAGTAACGTTCATAATACCTTCCACGTCTCCAACCTTAAGAAATGTCTGGCTGATGAATCACTCGTGATACCCATGGACGAGCTGGAGATAGACGATAAATTGAATTTCATTGAGCAACCGGTGGAAATAATGGACCGAGAAGTCAAGAAGCTCAAGCACAGTCGAATTCCAATAATAAAGGTCCGGTGGAATTCTAAACGAGGTCCTGAGTTTACTTGGGAACGCGAAGATCAATTCCGAGAGAAGTACCCCCAGCTGTTCTCAAAAGTCCAAGCAGAGGAGAACACGTGCTAATTTCGGGACGAAATTCCTTCAACGGGGGGAGACTGTAACAACTGGCCTAAAAATACAAGGTATGAAATTCGAAAGTTAAAACAATGTAAAACTCGAATGATGAAGTAATAAAACTCGAATGAAGTTATATGAATCTCGAATCATATAGTAGTAAACTCGAATGATATTACATAAAACTCGAATCATGTGAGTATAAACTCGAATAGCACTTTGGTGGAACTCGAATAAAGAAAAGATTAAACTCGAATAATTAAACAAAGAAACTCGATTAAAGAGGCATAAAACTCGGATAACAAAGGCATAAAACTCGGATAACAAAGGCATAAAACTCGGATAACAAAGGCATAAAACTCGGATAACAAAGACATGAAACTCGGATAACAAAGGCTTGAAACTCGAATGTCAAAGGCATGAAACTCGAATATAATTATATAAATCTCGATTGACATTGCAACAAACTCGATTCACACTTGAATCGAGTTTAACAATCCAGAAAATTTTTCTAAGTACGTATATACATATGCAGTAATAATAAATGCTGCCACCTTTGTCATGCACGCTTTTTGTACTTTATTAATAAAATACATGAAAAGCCATACTACTTATCACTCTAAAAAGTAAGTTGTCCTTTAAAGGACAACTAGCTTGTACTTTGGTATTATTTTAATATTAAACACCATGCAACATACACTCATTAAATCGGCCACACCTTTTTTGTCCAACACTCAACCGATTACTTTTTCTTTTCATCATTTCATTGAAAAATCTAATTACTTTATCATTATTTTTAAATAACCTTTTTCTTCTATAAATAGAAGACAAAACCATTCTCAAAAATCACACCAACATACATATTCTCTCAAGAAAGAAAATCGGCCAACTTTAAAAGATTTCAAGTGTTCTTCAATTTTTGTAAGTTTTACTTATTCACTTTATTTTTCCACCTTAGAAATTTATAAAAACATGAGAAATTAAATACATTTACTAAAATATGATACTTTTCATAATACTCGTAAAATCATCATGCCAAAAATTTTATATATACACTTTATCTTCATGCACATGCTCACATATACACGTATGCATTTTCGTGAATATATATATATATATATATATATATATATAATACGCATTTATACATATATACGTAAGTATGCATGCATGCAAACATTTTTTTTAGAAAATAAATATCCATAAATCAATATTCACGTGTAAAACCCCAACAAAATTATTCATACATCACAGATATATACAAACGATTACGAAGTACTCAAACACGTATTATCATGATATTGACCCGAACTCATAAAAATATTAGGACAAGTCTCGACCATCCGAACAAGTGCTTAACTCAGATCCAAAAACATCATCAAAAACCAACAAGGTGAGTCTTCATAGTCCCATTTTTCACATTGTTATGCTTTGGGATGAAATACATGCTTCGTTTTTATATGGACACGAAAACTTCTCGATTCTATTATGTATTACGTATGAGAATCTCCGCCCTTATATCATGAAATCGTTAGTTGCATTTGTTTGCAAGCGCGAATATATTGTGAATAGATCTATTGGGAGTCATGTCCCCCACTCGGGTTAGTGGTTTAGCTAACAGCGGGTGCATATATATTCAACACACGGTATTTTGGGAATACTGCTCGGGGCAAAACTTATTCTAATTAAGCTTCGGTGACATGATGGTTTACGTAATACATCTCATGGAATTTATGATTTTTATAAATTCAACGCATCTGATAATGTCCATACAACTGGTCTTTTCGTGTAAACCTATGAACTCATCAACAATTTTTGTTGACGTATTTTAGCATGTATTTTCAGGTAATTAAGGCAAGTGCGCCTTCGAAAACACCAACTTCAAGCTTCCGCATTTCATGGAGTCGCATGCATATTTCGAAACTAACGGAGATTTGACTGCATTATTTTTGGACGCATTAATTATGTGTTAAAATCTCTGTATTACGCGAACTTCATTTCTTTCATTTTGTAAAACATTATTACAGTTTAAATTTATTTGATGTAATATTTTCGAAAACGTCCATATAGTGGTCGTTCGTTATAATTATGGTTACGCTTCCGCACTCGTCACGCCTCGCTGCCAACCGGGGTAGCAGGGTGTGACAAGAAGTGAGGAGAGATGACAGCTGTTGAGATATAGCTGCCATTGAGGACACCGAGTCCTGTTGTAGCGAAAGAATAGAGGAAAGGGAAGTAGAGACACTTTGCAGCTGTGCAGTGAGTGCAAGCAGCTGTGGAGAATTATCAGGTTGTGTAGTGGCACGGAAGGAATCTTTGAACAGATCAAAGAATCCTTTAAGCTGTGCAGACACAGAGTCTGAAATGAGAGAAGGTAGAGAGGACATAGAGGATTCTAAAGTACTAACTTTGTTGGTCAGCAGTGTAAGCTGGTCCTTCAAAGGCAGGTCTTTAGGAGATGGAGGTGTATGGGTGGACTGTTTAGATTGTGTAGAGGGAGAGGATGAGGATGAGGCTAGTGTATGAGGATGTGATGGAGAGGGAAGAGGAACAGTTGAAAGAAGCTCCATAGCCTGGGAAAAAGTAATGTGGCCCAGCTTGGAGGGGTCAAAGGGTCCTTCAGCAGTGGCAGTAGCTGCATCATCAGGAGAAGGGGTTGGTGTTGGGGGCCTTTCAGATGCTGCTTGTGTTGCAATACCTTCATTAAGGCTAGTGGGTGTTCCCTCTGCAGTGCCTTGGTGTAAAAGCACCTCATCATGGGGAGATGGGATATGCATTTCAACATCAGCAGTGGTGAAACCTGCTGATGGAGTTTGCATAGAAGGGGCAGCCTCACCCAAGGGATGGTATGTTCCCTGAGGTTCATCAGCTTGGGTTGTTGGTCCCTCAGCAACTGTTTGGTGTAGAACAGCTGTATCATAGGGAGCAGAAATTTGAGGCTGAGCTGCTGATTGGTCTATACCAGCAGTGTGGACACCTCGTGCAGACTCAGGGTGTAAAGAAGTTTGATGTGGGAACAGTGTGGACTCAGTATGGAGTGGAGAGGGCTCCTGTCTTTCAATATTCTCAGCCTGTTGAGAGGCTAGAATAGTTGAGGTGGCTATCTCCTTTTGTACAACTGGCTCCTGTTGGGAGGAACCAGAGGGTCTAGGCTGACTCTGGGTGGACTTAGGTTGGAGTGAAGCATGCTCCAATTATGTTGAACCTTCTCCCAAAATAGGAGAGGCAGCAGGGGTGGCTTCTCTTACAACTGAACTTTGTTGTGAGGGAACAGAGGAGCTGGTTGTTAGGGCTGATTTCCTTTTGGCTAGAAATTTGCGTTGGTATTGGATGGATGAAGTGGGTGATTGTGGAGAGGTGATAGGTTCTGTTTGGACAGGGTTTGAGACTGGGTTAGGAACAGGTGGGTTGGCATGTTCCCTGGTCTCAGGTGCCACAGAGGCACCAGCCACAAAGGCTTCAGGTTCAACAGATGAACCAGCGTGAGGAGGCTGCTCCCCCTCAGCCACAGAGGCCAAGGAAGCAGACTCAGACCGAGCTGTTTTGGCCTTCTTGTGGACAGGCCCAGCTTAAGTGGTTGCCAGGGTCCTTTTAACAAGCTTGGCCTTGGCTTTGGATTTTCCCTTGGGAGCAGGTTCAGGATCCACCCTCACATCAGAGGGTCCTTCCATCAATCCTAACAGCCTCCTCATTGGTGTTGACAGAGGAGGCTCATTGGGTAGAACAGGAGTATAAAACACTCTATTTCCTATTACAGGGAATGCAGCAGTCTTAAGTAAAGGCTGAGAGGAATATAATTGCTCACCACAATGATGTTTGAAGATGAGGCTCAAAAACCATGGATACCGAACAGCAGCTGGACGGTTTTCTTGTTGTACCAGGTTCCTCAAATCCAGAAAAATCCATTTGGCCATGTCGATTGTTGTCCCATCCACCAGCTGTAGAACAATGGGGACTTCATCACGGCTTAGTTGGTCGAATGAACCAACTTTACTTCCGAAGCACATCACCACCGAGGCAAATAGAAAACTGTAGGTCGGAGACAAGTCCTTCCTAAACAATGTTGCTCCGATTTTGGGTTCTGCTACACCACAGAAATGTAGCAGATTGCCCATTTGATCATCTTCAGGTTGAGGCATGTCATAGGGGTCAGCAGTTGGTAGATGAAGAACCTCCCTGAGAAGATCAGCTGTGATCTCATTCGTCTGAGTCCCATTGAGAATAGTCCCCTTTATGACTTTGGTGTTAGGGTTGTAGGCACAAGTGTACCAAAACTCGTACACCATCTCCTGGTACAGGACTCCAGGAGTGGCAGTCATTGCATAGTTCAACGGATGAACTCTCAGAAATTCCACCATTTGTTCATAACCCTTCCCCACATAGTTTTTGGGAATGGTTAGGTTTGTAATATAGTTTGTGGGCTTTATGGTCAGCATCGTGGTAACTGATGAGTGTTTCACAACATCATCACCAACGAATACTGGAAGAAAGGGATTGTTTCTTTGAGCTATTTGTGAAGGATTGGGGTTTTGAGAAGCAGAAAACACTTAGTCGATTTAGGGTTCTTGAGGATTTATGGAAATAGTGAGGAAGACGAAGATGAAACAGTAGGGGGTATTTATAGGATTTGAATGTGAGTGGGTATGAGAGAGAAACATTTGGGCGGTTGATTTGAAAAAGTCGTTAACGGAAAACGGAACGGTTGTCCATGTCAGACCACTTGAGCCCTTTTTAATCACTAACACACGTAACCCACAGTATCCGCAGTAATTAAGTTAAATAAAAACAAAAATTAAGTAACTTAGTTGTGAAGAAAGGTAGTTGAAACTGTTGGTCTAAGCTGTTGGTCAAACCTGTGATGAGTAGGATCATCACAAGCTGTTCATTCTTCAAGCTGTTCACTCTTCACACTGTGCTTTCAACCTGTGTTCTAATGTAAGATCAGGTTGTGTTCATTAGTTGAACATGATACAAGACAATGTCTTGTAAATCAGTGTGAAGGAGTGAGCAGCGTGGAGAATAGACCATCAGAGCAGGCTGGACGAGTAAACTGTTATTGTTCAGCCTGTTATATGTTCAAGCTGTTCAAGGATTTCAGAAAAATGGCTAAGTACAGAATATGCATAACCTGTTCTGTCTAAGCTGTTCTGAGAAACTTGAGCAGTGTGAGACATACAAAGTCTTAGACCTTTGAGGACACTTAGTCACTTTTGTTTAACATGCCCAGCTTGCTGACAAGGTAATTAAACCTGGTTTCATCAAGAGGTTTGGTGAAAATGTCAGAATCTGATTAACCTGTTAGTTCAAGGCTTGAGTCTTTGGGATACCAAAGACCCAAACCTGATGTGCCCTTCAGGTATCTGAAGATTCTTTTAACAGCAGCTAGACGAGATTCCTTTGGGTCAGCTTGGAACCTAGCACACAAACAGGTGGCAAACATAATATCAGGTCTACTAGCAGTTAAATATAGCAAGCTCCCAATCATTCCTCTGTAAGCTGTTACTGAAACAGCTTTGCCACTGACATCAGCATCCAATTTTACATTGGTTGCCATTGGGGTTTTAATAGGAGAACTTTGATCAAATTTAAACTTTTTTAAGAGATCTAAAGTATACTTTCTTTGATTTATAAATATTGCAGTTAAGGTTTGTTTAACCTGTAATCCTAAAAAGAAAGTAAGTTCTCCCATCACTCATTTCATATATGGATTTCATGAGTAATGAAAAATTCTTGCATAGCTGCTCATTGGTAGAACCAAATATTATGTCATCCACATAGATTTGAACAAGCATAATATCAGACTTCACCTTCTTTATGAACAGTGTGGTATCCACTTTACCTCTAGAATACCCATTGCTCATAAGAAATTCAGTAAGAGTGTCATACCAGGTTCTAGGGGCTTGTTTGAGACCATAGAGAGCTTTGTCCAACTTATAGACAAAACCTGGATGTTGTTCATTTTCAAAACCTGAAGGCTGCTTGACATAAACTTCTTCTTGCAGCTTCCCATTCAAAAATGCACTCTTCACATCCATTTGAAATACCTTAATGCTCTTATGAGAAGCGTAGGCTAGATACAAACGAATTGCTTCTAGCCTGGCCACAGGAGCAAATGTCTCATCATAGTCAATTCCTTCCTCCTGTCTATAACCCTGAGCAACCAGTCTTGCCTTATTTCTAATGACATGACCTTGCTCATCCATCTTATTCCAGAAAACCCATTTAGTGTCAATTATAGTTTTGCCTTTAGGAGCAGGGACCAGCTTCCATACCTTGTTTCTCTCAAACTGATTGAGTTCTTCATGCATGGCAATGATCCAGTTGACATCTTTTAGTGCTTCATCCACCTTCTTTGGCTCTATTAGTGAAACAAAACTGGAGAACATGCAGAAGTTCCCTAAGCTGTCCCACCTTGTTTGTACCCCTTTGTTGATGTCACCAATTATTTGATCATTGGGGTGACATCTGATCCACTTAGGATCATTCTTCAACGAGGATTCTCCTGAGTTATCAGCAGCTTCAGCAGGTCCTGTTGAACAGCTCTCAAGATTTTCAGACACACTGTTGTCTTGAGCCTGTTCACTTGTTGAACATGACTGACCACTGTTGAATATATCAGCAGAGGAACCAGGAAAATCAGCATTGATAGGTTCAGGACATGCAGTTGTAATTAAGTCAGTACACTTATTCACACAGGGTGTATTGACATAATCATCATCATGCCCATCATGCTTAACAGGTTCCACACTGGATGTAGTGGAAGCTTTTGAGTCCTCTTTACTATTTGAATGCATGAGATCATCAAAGTTTAATTCTCCTGTAACTGATTCAGGAACAGCTTTGGTGGAGGCATTCTTGGACTCTTCAAAGGTGACATTGACAGATTCATCTATCACCTTTCTTTTGTTGTTGTATACTCTGTAGGCTTTGGAGATAGCAGAGTAGCCAACAAACACACCTTCATCAGCTTTTGGTTCAAACTTTGCCAGTTGGTCCCTTTGATTCAGAATGAAGCAGGGACACCCAAACACATGAAAGTAACTGACATTTGGCTTCCTCCCTTTGAGTAGCTCATAGGGAGTCTTGTTGAACCTTTTCACCATTAAGGATCGATTTTGGGTGAAGCAGGCAGTGTTAACAGCTTCAGCCCAGAATGATGAAGGTAAACCAGATGCACACAGCATGGTTCTAGCAGCTTCAATGAGAGTTCGGTTTCTCCTTTCAGCAACTCCATTTTGTTGTGGAATTCTTACAGCTGAAAAGTTTTGAGTAATTCCTTTCTCTTCACAGAAGTCTTCAAGAGTACTATTCCTGAATTCAGTACCATGATCACTTCTAAGCTGCTTCACTTGGGCAGAGTTCAGCATTTCCATCTTTTTCACAAAACCAATAATTTCTCTAGCAGCCTCTCCTTTGCTCTTCAGGAAGATAACCCATGTGTACCTGGAGAACTCATCAACCATTACTAGAGTGTATCTTCTTCCTCCTAGACTTGGGACATTGATAGGTCCAAACAAGTCCATGTGGATTAAGAAGAGAGGAGTATCAATAGAAAAATTATGTTTGGATTTAAAAGATGATTTCCTCTGCTTGCCTTTCTCACAAGCTGTGCAGAGTCTATCCTTAGCAAAAGTCATAGAAGGAAAACCTGTCACTAACTCTTTCTTACAGAGTTTGTTGATGTTCTTGAAGTTCAAATGTGACAGTCTTCTGTGCCATAGCCAATTTAGATCTGCATTTGTCCTTGTGAGAAAACAGGTTTCAGTTGTGGGATCAGCAGATTGCATATCCACAACGTATACACATTTCTTTCGTGGAGCACACAACACAACTTTGCCTTTGGGATCCAATATGTAACCCAGGTGCTCATCAAAGTTAACCTTGTAGCCAGCATCACACAGCTGACTTATGCTAACAAGGTTATGTTTCAGCCCAACCCCATAGGCTACTCTTTTGAACACTGCAGCACCAGCTTTAAGAGTTCCATATCCCTCAGTGGATCCATGTACATTGTCACCAAATGTGACTTTTGGCCCTTTTTCAGGCCTGATATCACTCAGCAGGTCCTTACAACCTGTCATGTGCCCTGAGCAGCCACTGTCCAAATACCAAACCTGGGATGGTTGTTTTTCCTGCAGAGTGACAAGAAGAATATTAGTCATTTTTAGGGGAACTCATCACCGAGATGAGTTCTCCTACTTCATCAACATTTGTTGATGGACTTGTGACATCAAAACTAATATTCCCTATTTGAATGGTATCAGTTTGGATACCACTCTCATTGACTGAGATGTTTCCAACACTGTTTATGTTAGCTGTGAAGGAACCATCAGAGTCAGCTGGTCTCATGTCCTTAGTTTCAGGACAGTCTTTGACCAGATATGTCTTCATTCCACATTTATAGCATTTTCTCCTCTTAGCATTTTTGGAAGAAGACCTTTCAGAGACACATTCTGAGTTATTTCTGTTGATTTTATCAGCAGATTTAGCAAACTTATTACTATTTGATGAATCAACAGCTTGAGTGGAAGGTTCAATTGCAACAGCTTTGCCTGTCTCTTCTTTCCTCTTTTTAGGAGGACAGATGTCAAAGATAGGAAGCTTAATTGGCTTTTGAACTTCCACAGGTTTAGGAAACTTATTCCTCAATCTCTCAGGCTGAACAATGGCTTTGCCTTTGTCCTTCCTAAGATGTGATTGATGCTGCCTATCAACATAATCATTATTTCTGGTTTGGAAAAACTTATTCTCATTTATAACCAGTTTACCACTATGATTAGAAAACTTATTTGAAATCACAGCACGTTTGCCTTCAACATGGGACTTACCCTTGTTAAATGCAGACTGCTTATCTTTTGAAAACTTATTTTCAAAATGTTCAGCATTAAAAGGACTAGTATGCCTTTTACCATCAGCTTTAGATCCAAAGCCTGTTTTGTCAACATGTTTGGTGTCCACAGCTGCGGTTTGGGCATGCTTTCCTTGCTTTGCTTGTGTGAATCAGTAGAGCACCTAGCAAGCTGATTTAATGGAGAATTCATTTCATCAGCAGCTTTTGAGCTAGGTTCACACGAGCTGTCAGTGTTTTGAGGCCTGACAAACCTGTTTGTTGAGATTAATTTACCATTCACTTTTTGAATGAAAGTGTTTGGAAGCTCACCAAGAGTGGACAAGTCTTCTTTTAGATTATTAATCTCAACAATGGAAGCTGCTGTGTCAAGATCCCCTCCAAGATAGGCTTGGATTTGTGCAGGGATTTGTTGACTTATGAAGTGGCTGACTTTTTGTGCAAATTGGCACCAAGAGTCAACTATCTTTTGAAGCTTAGCATGTTTTATATCTGTTTCTCTCTTTTCTTCCAGTAAAATAGAGTTGATGTGTTTTAATTCATCAAGCTCAGTTTCCAACTTATGGAAACTGTCCAGTTTACTAGATTTTGTTTCAAGATCAGCTTTAAGCTTACAGATTTCAGATAATAAAACAGTATGCTTCTCAACAGCAGCTTTCAGATCAACAAGCATATATTCAAACATTTTAACTTTTTCTTCAGAACTGTAATCCATAAAATTTTGTACCTTATACATCATTGTAGGGTTCCAGTTCTCCAAGCTGCTAAAAGCTTCAGCTTCAGCCATATCCTGTTTGAAGTTGCTTGTTGATGGGACATCAGTGTTGGCCATCAGACAGTGATTATCTTCTTCATCAGATGATGAATCAGACTCCTCCCAGTCACAAGTCTCTGCCATGAGTCCTTTTTGCCGGTTGGAAACCACTGAGTTTTCCAACTTCCTCAGCTTAGCCATGGCCATAAGATACTTAACCCTATAGCCATCATCCCTGTTTGTCTTGTGTGGTTTGGATGACTGACCAACAACTTTTGACACACAGTCAGTAGCTATGTGGCCAGGTTTGCACATTTGAAGCACTCAACTTTGGTCTTATCAAATGCCTTCTTTTTAACATCATTTGAGCTTCCCTGCAGCATGTTTCTTCCAAACTTTTTCTT
Organism: Centrapalus pauciflorus; assembly: GCA_020465985.1. Classification (NCBI taxonomy): domain Eukaryota; kingdom Viridiplantae; phylum Streptophyta; class Magnoliopsida; order Asterales; family Asteraceae; genus Centrapalus; species Centrapalus pauciflorus. The sequence goes on along the minus strand of JAANYP010006079.1, from coordinate 277,267 downwards.
GTTGAACCTTTTGACAAGCATGGCTATCATTTGCTTATCATCCAGTCCAGCAAGATCTGCATTGTCTTCCTCATCAGACATTTCCTCCTTATCATCAGCCTGTTGATCAGGTTGAGTGAACACGTCACTCACTTGACTTACAGGTTGTCTCACACTGGCCTCAAAGGCTGCACCTTTTTAGATATTTCCAAAGCATTTCTCTTCTGTTGCCTTGACTGCTCATCATTCAGTAAGGATCCATACAGGTTAACAAGATCCATACTTCTGATGGTACCTGAATTCCTTAAGATTGTAGAAAAATAATTCCATTCTTCAGGCAGGATGTCTAAGAATTTGTTTACCAAAGTCAGGCTGTCCTTGGTGATCCCAACAGCTTTGAGATCATTTACAAGAGTAGTAAACCTGGTGTAGGTTTCAGTGAGAGTCTCCTTTGGTTTTACAAAGAAGCGTTCATACTGTCTAACAAGATTATTAATCCTGTTGTCTAGTGTGATTGTGGGTCCATCATAGACGGTACACAAAGTATCACACATCTCCTTTGCAGTCTTCATCTTCTCAACCTGTTTGAACACATCATCAGGCAGAGAGATGACCAGGTTATTTCTGGCCTTTGCATCAAGAGCCACCAGTCTTTTGTCTTCATCAGACCATTGAGCTTTTGCTTTCTCAAATGTTCTGATTTCAGGAGCAGCTCCTTCAACAGCAGGAGTTATGGTTGTAACAGAGGTTGGCACTTAGGTACCCTCCATTACAATCTCTGGTAGTTGCACATCTAGATTCTCTAAGTAGAGCATCATTCTGCACTTTGTAAGGTCTACCACTACTAGATCTATCTTGACGCGGATCCGTGAACGAGTGCGGAATCCTCGTTAACGGTTAGACGGGCAACTCTCAACTACGAAACACGGAGACTATTAGACGCTGAAACGAACGACTGACGAACGATCCTACGAACTAATTCTCTCCGAAACGGACCTAAAGCTGATGATAAACTCGAGATCGCCTTAAGCTCAATTCCTCACGAATTCTGCTCAAAGTCCGCTAATGACTCGAGTCTATCCCTAATTATAGACCCTGATTCGAGTCTGATTTGGGCCAAACTCGAATCTGGCCCAAGGCCCATTCGAGTCTGTCCACAAAGACACTCTCGAATCTAGCCTTCATTCGAATCTAAGGCTACATTCGAATCTATCATAGATTCGAATGCCAAGCCTTAACTGATTCGAATCTAACTCATTTGCTCAAAAACCTAAGTGTTGAAACTTATGTTTTTACTAATGCTTGAATTAATCTTTGATCTTTATGTTTGAACTTCTTGTAATATGTTACATCAAGTTCAAACACACAATCAATAACAGACAAACATAAATAAACATATATATCAAAACACTCGTTTAACCAAACTGTTGAATATTACTTAAACCACAATGTTAGATCAATTAGACTGCTATCGTCACACAGGGTGTACCAACAGACTCCCCCTTGACGATAGCTTCTAATTATTTACATCAAATTTAAGTACTAGAACTATATATGCTACTGCCTGCATATAATCCAGCATCTATACAAACTTTAACTACCTTCTGGAACTTCCTGGCTTCAGATCTCCATGGTTCAGTAAAGAAGATAGGCTGATCATGAAGCTTCTTCAGGTCGTCCTTTAATAGGTTTATCAAATGCAGTGGATCATATACCTTCAAAATGACCTTCTCGTCTTGATCCTCCATGATGGCTTCAGCAGTGTCAATCTCGAGGTACCACCATTTCATGTTGCTCAAAATGTTCTGTGGCATCGATTTCATTGGCACCTTTTTCAGACATTTGACTGGCTTATAAATCATTCTGGCCCAAGGTCTTCCAGTATGAGGATCTATCCTTGATCCATCCTCGACCCTTTTTCCTGATCTCGGCTTAAGCCTCTCAAACTTTCCTGAACGACCCTCTTTTCTTATTATTCTAGCCATGACTTCAGCGTACGGGTCTTCGCCTATATTAATCAGTTCCTTCCAAGCTAGCTCCTAAACCTCAATCTTGGGCAGTGAGTTGAACGCTCTCAGTGTTCGCCTCAAGTATTGAAGGCCATCTCTTCTTTTCAAGATAAATAGCTGCAGTTCTTTGTCAAAGAACCAGCTTATAATCCCTCCAGCAAAATTTCCAGCACTTGTATTTCTCATCTTCTTCTTCATCTTCAGCTGATCTTTCTTTTCTTCCTTCTTGAACCAAAGATTTATCAAATCAGCTCTAGATGGCTCTTTCTCAGCCTCTTCAAGTTCTTTGTCTTAAACTGAGGCTACCTTGATGTAATCAATATCAATCACATTATGATTTTGGCTCTCATACAGTTCAGTGACAGGTTGTGAATTGATTATTACTTCATTAACATGATCGTCTTCATCATCTAACACTTCATCATCCGATTTCCAGTCACCGACATCTTCTGGAATGAATTCACCTTCTTCCAACTCTTCGACGTCATCTTCAAAATCAAATTCCATTAGCTCTTCTTCAATATCTTTCAGCGCATCTATCATGTCGCTATCTAAAGTTCTTGAAGAACCTGCTTCTCCTCCTGCTCCTCCTACTTCTCCTCCTAGACTAGGCTCCCCCTCAGATTGAGCAGTCTGAGCAGCAGAAAAATCTACTGGCTCATTCTGTCTTTTTGGGCTGGGATCATTGCCTTGATTGTCCGTATCATCATCATCTCTTGACTTCTCGTTTTCTTGATCCCGGCAGGATGTCTCCCCCTGAGCCTGAAGATTTTTCATTAACTGCTCAATGAGGGAGCGCATCGATCTTAACTCGGTTGCCTGATCGCAAACGAACGTCTTTAGCTCAACATTCTCGTCTTGGATTTTTTCCACAGTCTTCTTCAATTCAGCATTTTCTTTATCTAGATTTGCATTATGTGCCTGAATTTCAACCATTGCCTGTGTTAGGCTCAGGATTTGAACATGTTGGAAGTCCACTCGAGCTTTGAGCTGCATAAACCGCTGATTGTCAGCATAGGCGGTTGAGGTAGATGGAATGGACTGAACTGGAGAAGGGATGAATGGTGGTGGAACATATGGCTCATGTTGAGGTGGTGGTGATGGTGGAGCGGTGGCTTGTGGTTCTGGAGTTTGAGTTTGAGACTGTTGGGCTTCAGATGCTGATGTTGACCCTTGCATGAACCTGTGACGCTTGGCCCGCTGCCTAGTCACCAAGGGAGCAACTTCCTCCTCTTCGAAATCTGAATCGTCAGATTCCCTTTCCTCTCTTCTCCTTGATCCTGCTTCATTCACTATCAACCTGGATCCATAGGTTCCTATTTGAATATTGGGATCCGTAGCCACTGATTCAGTAGCTTCAACCTCCAGCTCCTCTTCCGACTCTGATTCAGATGATGTCAAACCTTTATCAGCCGTCTCTGGCTCATATTCTTCCACATCTCTAAATACGTCTTCTTCTCCTTCTGGTGGACTGAGCAATTCACCAACTAAAGCTGCAGCCACATCTTCGTTTGCATGAGGCCCTGCCTCCCAAATTTCATTAAGCGTCTGGCATAGCTGTTCAGCTTCTCTCGGAACATTTGAGGGCCCAGCTTCTTGAACATTTGAGGGCCCGGCTTCTGTAACTTCTGGTTGCTGGCTTGTCGAAGGCCTGGTTGCCGGAATTTGACTCGCTGCAGGTCTTTGACGGCGTCTTTGAGCTCGCGGCTGCTGTGGTTGTTGACGTTGTTGTGGTTGTTGTTGCGGTTGAAACTCAACGACCCCTGCCCAGTTGGCATCTTCCGGGGCTTGAAACTCCCTATCCACAATTGCTCCGAATAGTGGACGCGCGACAGGAACAGCTAACCTTCCTCTGTGTGAGGAACAGTCAGCGAAAATCCTCTTGTCCATAATAGCAACGCTCGGAAAATCATTTGACGGCGGCAAGTTTGGCAGGAAGTGCCTTATCAACATCATAATGAACCTTGGATAAAGCAAAAACTGTTGATTCTCGGGGGCAGATATCTGATGAACAAACTCCGAAAAGAACATCTCCGAAAAACTATATGGGCGATTATACACCATAGCGACGATCCCCGATTGAATTTTCGCGACAATATAGTCGAACCCTGCCTTTTTCGGAGCAAAGCACACCATAAATACATGCGCCAGAAACCTCCATTGTCCTATCAATCCACTTTTAATGTATGACACTTTTGTCACATCGAGGCTGTACCCCATTCTTTGAAAGGCCGCTTGCCTTATACTCAACGGAAATTCTATAGGACCAGCTTCTTCTTCCTGAGTGCCCAACTGCAGCACTTGACGAAGCATATCAGCAGAAAACACCAGCGGCTGTCCTGCTATCCTTGTTCTCAGAACTGTTGGGGTGACGGAACAATCAACTTGCAAATGGTCATAAAACTGACGGATGTAGGGTAACTCAATCTGCACATTATGCCACAGTGCATATCCGATCCTTGATTCAACAAGAAAGTCAAGCACTTGACGGAATCCCTGCGCCTCAGGGAGATTCAGATCTGGATGAAGCACCATATTGTGCTTAGGAACGAACGCTCGAATAGCCATTTCTGCACAATGAACAAAACCATTAGATTCATTAAAAATCAATAAACTTGTTTAAATTTAAATCTGTTTTATTTTGACCTTGGTTAAGTACAAAATCCAACACAATTAAATTTCTACAAGTTTAATAATATTTAAATTTAAATAGTGCAAATAACAAATAGATTCGAAAGTAACAGATTCGAATTGTCCATATTCGAGTGTAATGGACAGATTCGAAGTGTCCCTATTCGAATGTAATGGACAGATTCGAAGGTCATGGTCATCTCGAATCTAATGACAGATTCGAGAAACCCATGAACAGATTCGAAACTCATGAACAGATTCGAACGACCGTATTCATTCAAGGACCAAATCTCCTGATTTTAACCTTTATGGACTTAGAAATTTACATTCATTAGTCCTACTAGTTACTAATCACAGAAATATGCCTTTAATTTGATAGTTTATCGGCCCAAATTTGGTAATTTTGTAAAAACCCTATTTTGACCCTTAAACCTTCAAAATTCGATGATTTTGCCTAAAATTGTGTATAAAACTACATGAATCTTGTACAATCAAGTTGATTATACCTAGGTACTGTAGTAGAATCGAACACACAAGCTTTAAACTCGATGAAATGTCGTTTAGGAGAAAAGCGATAGACTCGAGAACAGATTCGAAATCGTCGGTATAGATTCGAGAGTATAGATTCGAGAACAGTAAGTATTAAATGACTTCACTGTTGACCTATATATACTAACAACCTTCGAGTCTAAGGCCCTGGTCGAATCTACTGACAGATTCGAAGTCTTACCTCTTCGAATCTGTTCATGAGTTGGTTAAGTACAAAATCCAACACAATTAAATTTCTACAAGTTTAATAATATTTAAATTTAAATAGTGCAAATAACAAATAGATTCGAAAGTAACAGATTCGAATTGTCCATATTCGAGTGTAATGGACAGATTCGAAGTGTCCCTATTCGAATGTAATGGACAGATTCGAAGGTCATGGTCATCTCGAATCTAATGACAGATTCGAGAAACCCATGAATAGATTCGAAACTCATGAACAGATTCGAACGACCGTATTCATTCAAGGACCAAATCTCCTGATTTTAACCTTTATGGACTTAGAAATTTACATTCATTAATCCTACTAGTTACTAATCACAGAAATATGCCTTTAATTTGATAGTTTATCGGCCCAAATTTGGTAATTTTGTAAAAACCCTATTTTGACCCTTAAACCTTCAAAATTCGATGATTTTGCCTAAAATTGTGTATAAAACTACATGAATATTGTACAATCAAGTTGATTATACCTAGGTACAGTAGTAGAATCGAACACACAAGCTTTAAACTCGATGAAATGTCGTTTAGGAGAAAAGCGATAGACTCGAGAACAGATTCGAAATCGTCGGTATAGATTCGAGAGTATAGATTCGAGAACAGTAAGTATTAAATGACTTCACTGTTGACCTATATATACTAACAACCTTCGAGTCTAAGGCCCTGGTCGAATCTACTGACAGATTCGAAGTCTTACCTCTTCGAATCTGTTCATGAGTTGGTTAAGTACAAAATCCAACACAATTAAATTTCTACAAGTTTAATAATATTTAAATTTAAATAGTGCAAATAACAAATAGATTCGAAAGTAACAGATTCGAATTGTCCATATTCAAGTGTAATGGACAGATTCGAAGTGTCCCTATTCGAATGTAATGGACAGATTCGAAGGTCATGGTCATCTCGAATCTAATGACAGATTCGAGAAACCCATGAATAGATTCGAAACTCATGAACAGATTCGAACGACCGTATTCATTCAAGGACCAAATCTCCTGATTTTAACCTTTATGGACTTAGAAATTTACATTCATTAATCCTACTAGTTACTAATCACAGAAATATGCCTTTAATTTGATAGTTTATCGGCCCAAATTTGGTAATTTTGTAAAAACCCTATTTTGACCCTTAAACCTTCAAAATTCGATGATTTTGCCTAAAATTGTGTATAAAACTACATGAATATTGTACAATCAAGTTGATTATACCTAGGTACAGTAGTAGAATCGAACACACAAGCTTTAAACTCGATGAAATGTCGTTTAGGAGAAAAGCGATAGACTCGAGAACATATTCGAAATCGTCGGTATAGATTCGAGAGTATAGATTCGAGAACAGTAAGTATTAAATGACTTCACTGTTGACCTATATATACTAACAACCTTCGAGTCTAAGGCCCTGGTTGAATCTACTGACAGATTCGAAGTCTTACCTCTTCGAGTCTGTCCTAGATTCGAAATCACCAAACACTTAGAAAAATTTTCGAAAATTTTGAAATAACTACAACTTTTCCAACCTTTTTCTACGGTATCGTGTAACCAGATAAACTATGCCAACTCATTTACCCTAAGCTCAAGATATTTCACGCAATGTTTATTTTATCCAACTTTGAATGCACCCTCAGTAACTTTTGACCTTTTACCTAAGTAAAAATTAAACTCAAATAAAATAAAATAAAATAAAATAAAATAAAGTAAAATAAACTAAGGTAAAAATAAAATAAAATAAAGTAGAAATAAAATTTTGACAAAAAATTTAATCTAGACTTAAGCTATACTTAAAAAATTTACAAGCTAAGCTAAATACTAAACAAAATATTTTTGATGAGTATAGTCTAAGAAATGTTCAATCAGATAGCGATGTCAGATACTTACTTTCAGTACTTAAACTTTCACACTTAGGAATTTTTGATTCCTTTGATTATTTGTCGTGACACACTTATTTAGTCGATTGTTGGTATTTTACCCCTTTAAACATTCTACATTTCGGAATATCCCTTGGCATTTTTATTTATCAGGAAATTATCGTACGTGACTCAGACATAGACATACTTTTATGATCAAGGCACACAGACAAAGATTCTAACTTGTTGGTATTTGCAAACTTTCTTTAAAAGACAAACGCCGGACACAGGTCTGTATTTTCATACAACAAAGTGTCTTAGTTCGACTTAAGGTTTATTTTTTAAAGTTAGCAGACAACGGTGACAGGTCTGTACTGACGTACAACAAAGCGACATATCTGCTAACCCGAATCTAAACAGAGACAACAGGTCTGTACTTACGTACAACAGAGTTGCATGTTTTCGACTCTCAGTTTTATATGATATTTCTATTCTTTCCTTTTTCAGATGTATTTGATGTTGCCATACATCCCCAGAAAGTTTGCATACCTCATTTAGACTCAAAGTTTGTATGTCTTGTACATAAAAATTAAGACCGATTGATCATACATCTAAGTTAGTGACATGCTTGACTTTTTCTAGAATATTTTATTAGCCTTGAGATTCCCTATATGTATTATGCCTACCAACACATCAAACTAAATAAGTATAACACTTAGAATTTAGTTGCATTATGTGTGAAAGCCTAAACACTTAGAGTTTGTAACGACTGTGCTAATTTTCGTCACTTTGAACCTATGTATCTAAGACTTAACTCTTTTTTCTGATATTCTCTTTTTTTGTATTTTTGAAATTTTCTCTCTTTTTTCTTTTGTTTTTCATATGAAAAGGCAGTAAAATAAGCTAACCTACTAACTTACTAAAAATAGAAACTTACTAAAAATAGAAACTTGCCTAAATTAGCAGACTACTGTAAATAAAGAAATACTACGACTCTAAAAGAAAATAAACTACTACTACTAAGGTCAATTTACTCTAGGTTGCGCATTCCATTCAGTTGAATTAAATACTCAAACCGTGACTTATCAAACGCTTTGGTAAATAAATCTGCATTATTATCTTCTGTTGCCACTTTTACCAGTTTGATTAAGTTCTTTTCAGCACAATCACGAATAAAATGATGCCTTATGTCTATGTGCTTTGTTTTGTTGTGTTTAACTGGATTATTCGTTATAGCAATAGTAGATTGATTGTCTATCCTAATTGGAGTTTGAGTGTAAGCCAAACCGTAATCCCGCAATTGTTGTTGTATCCACAGAACCTGTGAGCAGCAACTACCAGCAGCAACATACTCGGCCTCGCACGTTGACACGGCTACCGATGTTTGTTTCTTGCATTGCCAGGATACCAACCTCCCTCCTAGGAACTGACAACCTCCAGTCGTTGATTTGCGCGTCAAGCTGCATCCTCCGTAGTCAGAATCTGTGAACGCCTCCAACTCTAGATCTCCCTCCGCGTGATACCAATGTCCCAGCTTCGGTTTCGACTTGAGGTATCGTAGAATCCGCTTCACAGCTTTCATATGCATCTCCTTCGGATTCGCTTGAAACCTAGCACAAATACACACAGCAAACATGATATCAGGTCTTGAAGCAGTTAAATACATAAGTGACCCAATCATGGCCCGATATAAAGTCGGATCCACATCGGTATCACTTTCAGTACCCGGCCCGAGATTGTGATTCACTTGAATCGGCGTGCTGAAGTGGTCAGTCACCTTAGTTCCCTCCATCCCAAACCGTTCTAATATGTCATACACATACTTAGTTCGATGGATAAACATCCCTTCCTTCTTTTGGTCAACTTGTAACCCTAAAAAGAAATTTAACTCCCCCATGGCACTCATCTCGAACTTAGACTTCATCACCTTCTCGAAATCTTTGCACATCTGTTCGTCTGATGATCCAAAGATAATATCATCGACGTACACTTGTACCAAGATAAAGTGATCGCCCTTCCTCTTAACAAACAAGGTACTATCTATCCTACCCCTTTCAAAATCGTTCTCTAACAGATGGTTGGATAGAGTCTCATACCATGCCCTAGGTGCCTGATGTAATCCGTATAGAGCCTTATCTAAGCGATATACTCTATCAGGATATTTTGGATCTGTAAATCCGGGCGGTTGTTCTACATACACCAATTCCTTCACTTTCGCATACAGGAAAGCACTTTTAACGTCTAACTGATATACTTTAAAACCCTTGAAGGAGGCAAAAGTTAGAAACAACCTAATGGCTTCCAGCCTTGCTACAGGTGCAAAAACTTCGTTGTAATCGATTCCCTCCTCTTGGTTGAAACCCTTTACAACTAACCTAGCCTTGTTGCGCGTGACTATACCCCGATCGTCTCTTTTGCACTTAAAAACCCATTTGGTTCCTATGGCAATCTCCCCTCGAGGTAACGGAACTAACTCCCACACTTCTAGTTTCCTAAATTGCGAAAGTTCTTCCTGCATCGCTTCAACCCAAGAGTTATCCTTAAGTGCCATTTGCACATTTTTAGGCTCTACTTGCGATATGAAACATGAATATAGACATGTGTGATATGCCTCGGAGTCGTTTATCATCGACAACAACACAGTGTTGTTATTTACACTACTCCGAGTCCTCACACCCTCGTTAGGATTTCCTATGATGCTTTCTATCGGATGGTTCTTGTTAATCCTAGAGGTCTCTATATCATCAACCCTTAGATTATCTCCTAAGTCAGATCCTATTTCACCTAATGGGGGAACAGGCTCAGCTTCTACATTTTCCTCCTCACGGACGTTTTCCTCATAGTTGGAACTCGATGCTTGAGTCTGATTCTCAATGTTAGGTGCCTCTTGATCAGCAACTTCTGGAGACCCATCTACAGTCGCAGTAGGCTCGGATGTAGATTCGAACGTGGTCCTCGGAAAGATATGGCCATCGTCATTTAGGTGCAACGTCGCCATGTCTTTTTCGATTGTACCTGCAGTATCATCCAAAGGAATGTTAAATGACTCAAATAACTTATCATAGTCAAATATCCATTCCGGACCAGTTTGGGGTTCATGTGTATAACTTGTGACTTCAATATTATACACAATCTCCACAGTACCATTTGTTTTGTTAAACACCCGTTTGTTTGGTGAGTTTGGCACATAACCTAGGAAGTATCCTTCGTCAGCCTTTTCACCAAACTTCGGTTGATGTTTTGTTCTTAAAATAGTGCATGGTACTCCAAACGGTTCGAATCCAGTTAAGTTAGGTGGCCGTTTATTCAAAATTTCATAGCATGTTTTGTTCAATGATTTGACTGTAAGGACTCGGTTTAAAATATGGCACGCGGTATTCACTGCCTCCCCCCAAAACATGGTAGGAAGCTTTGAATCCGAAAACATGGTGGGCCCATAACCCACAGGTCACAGGATCGTAACCTGTCTCTGATACCACTTGTAAGGTCTACCACTACTAGATCTATCTAGACGCGGATCCGTGAACGAGTGCGGAATCCTCGTTAACGGTTAGACGGACAACTCTCAACTACGAAACACGGAGACTATTAGACGCTGAAACGAACGACTGACGAACGATCCTACGAACTAATTCTCTCCGAAACGGACCTAAAGCTGATGATAAACTCGAGATCGCCTTAAGCTCAATTCCTCACGAATTCTGCTCAAAGTCCGCTAATGACTCGAGTCTATCCCTAATTATAGACCCAGATTCGAGTCTGATGTGGGCCAAACTCGAATCTGGCCCAAGGCCCATTCGAGTCTGTCCACAAAGACACTCTCGAATCTAGCCTTCATTCGAATCTAAGGCTACATTCGAATCTATCATAGATTCGAATGCCAAGCCTTAACTGATTCGAATCTAACTCATTTGCTCAAAAACCTAAGTGTTGAAACTTATGTTTTTACTAATGCTTGAATTAATCTTTGATCTTTATGTTTGAACTTCTTGTAATATGTTACATCAAGTTCAAACACACAATCAATAACAGACAAACATAAATAAACATATATATCAAAACACTCGTTTAACCAAACTGTTGAATATTACTTAAACCACAATGTTAGATCAATTAGACTGCTATCGTCACACAGGGTGTACCAACGCACCAGCCGTATTTATGGACCTCATGAATCGGGTGTGTAAACCATATCTGGATAAATTTGTAATAGTGTTCATAGACGATATCCTCATCTATTCCCGAAGTAAAGAAGAGCATGAACAACATCTCAAGTTGATCTTGGAGTTGTTAGAGAAAGAGCAGCTATACGCCAAATTTTCAAAATGTGAATTTTGGTTGCGAGAAGTAAAATTCCTTGGACATGTGATCAACAGTCAGGGAATTCAGGTCGACCCATCAAAGATCGAGGCCATAAAGAACTGGGCAATCCCTAGAACCCCCACAGAAGTCCGCCAATTCCTAGGACTTGCCGGTTATTATAGGCGATTCATTGAGAACTTCTCGAAGATAGCAGGTTCCTTAACGGAGTTGACCCGTAAGGATGTGAAATACGTCTGGAGTGAAGAACAAGAAAAGGCGTTTCAGCTGCTTAAGCAGAGGTTGTGTAGTGCACCAATTCTGTCCCTACCCGAAGGGACTGAAAATTTTGTAGTCTACTGTGATGCCTCACACAACGGATTAGGTTGCGTGCTCATGCAAAGAGACAAGGTCATCGCTTATGCATCCCGACAGCTCAAGATTCACGAGGTAAACTATACGACTCATGACTTGGAACTGGGAGCAGTGGTGTTTGCTCTCAAAATATGGAGGCACTATTTGTATGGAACCAAGTGCACGGTGTTCACGGACCATAAAAGCCTCCAGCATATTCTGAATCAGAAAGAATTAAATATGAGGCAACGACGTTGGGTGGAACTTCTTAGCGATTATGACTGCGAGATTCGCTACCATCCAGGAAAAGCAAATGTCGTAGCTGACGCCCTAAGCCGAAAGGAGTGGGTTAAGCCATTGAGAGTCCGAGCTTTGGTAATGACCATACAGTCAAACCTAAACTCTCAAGTCCGAGAGGCACAAGAAGAGGCAGTCAAGGAGGATAATCTCCTGAATGAAGCATTGAGAGGCATGGATAAGCAGTTTGAAGTTAAGTCAGACGGATGCCGATACTTCATGGGCAGAGTTTGGTTACCACAGTTTGGAGGCATAAGGAAACTGGTCATGGATGAAGGGCACAAAACAAGATATGCTGTTCATCCAGGGTCGGACAAGATGTATCACGATTTGAAGGGTTCATACTGGTGGCCAAACATGAAGGCTGACATTGCTACTTACGTCAGCAAGTGCTTAACATGTTTAAAAGTTAAGGCTGAGCATCAAAGGCCATCAGGATTGCTAGTCCAGCCAGAGATACCCCAATGGAAGTGGGAAAATATCACCATGGATTTTATCACTAAGTTGCCAAAGACTTCTGGAGGTTATGACACCATCTGGGTGATCGTGGATCGGCTGACCAAGACCGCGCACTTCCTGCCAATCAAGGAGACTGACAAGATGGATAAGCTAACACTAATCTATCTTAAGGAGGTCGTCTCAAGGCATGGGGTGCCAGTATCCATTATATCAGACAGAGACAGCAGATTTACGTCACGGTTTTGGCAATCATTGCAAGAAGCTCTAGGAACGCGTCTGGATATGAGTACAGCCTATCACCCGCAAACGGACGGTCAGAGTGAAAGAACGATTCAGACATTAGAAGATATGCTAAGGGCATGTGTCATCGACTTTGGAAAAAGTTGGGACAGACACCTGCCATTAGTTGAGTTTTCTTATAACAACAGTTATCACTCGAGCATTAAGACCGCCCCATTCGAAGCACTCTATGGACGAAAGTGTCGATCACCTCTTTGTTGGGCTGAAGTAGGGGATAGTCAGATTACTGGACCTGAGATCATCCAGGAAACTACAGAGAAAATAGCCCAGATTCGGAACCGATTGAAGATTGCGCGGGATCGACAAAAGAGTTATGCAGACATCCGACGGAAGGATTTGGAATTCCAAGAGGGAGACCAAGTAATGCTGAAAGTCTCGCCTTGGAAAGGCGTAATTCGTTTTGGAAAACGAGGAAAACTCAATCCTCGTTATATCGGACCATTCAAAATCACCAAAAGAATTGGCCCGGTAGCTTACCGACTCGATCTTCCCCCAGAGCTTAGTAACGTTCATAATACCTTCCACGTCTCCAACCTTAAGAAATGTCTGGCTGATGAATCACTCGTGATACCCATGGACGAGCTGGAGATAGACGATAAATTGAATTTCATTGAGCAACCGGTGGAAATAATGGACCGAGAAGTCAAGAAGCTCAAGCACAGTCGAATTCCAATAATAAAGGTCCGGTGGAATTCTAAACGAGGTCCTGAGTTTACTTGGGAACGCGAAGATCAATTCCGAGAGAAGTACCCCCAGCTGTTCTCAAAAGTCCAAGCAGAGGAGAACACGAGCTAATTTCGGGACGAAATTCCTTCAACGGGGGGAGACTGTAACAACTGGCCTAAAAATACAAGGTATGAAATTCGAAAGTTAAAACAATGTAAAACTCGAATGATGAAGTAATAAAACTCGAATGAAGTTATATGAATCTCGAATCATATAGTAGTAAACTCGAATGATATTACATAAAACTCGAATCATGTGAGTATAAACTCGAATAGCACTTTGGTGGAACTCGAATAAAGAAAAGATTAAACTCGAATAATTAAACAAAGAAACTCGATTAAAGAGGCATAAAACTCGGATAACAAAGGCATAAAACTCGGATAACAAAGGCATAAAACTCGGATAACAAAGGCATAAAACTCGGATAACAAAGACATGAAACTCGGATAACAAAGGCTTGAAACTCGAATGTCAAAGGCATGAAACTCGAATATAATTATATAAATCTCGATTGACATTGCAACAAACTCGATTCACACTTGAATCGAGTTTAACAATCCAGAAAATTTTTCTAAGTACGTATATACATATGCAGTAATAATAAATGCTGCCACCTTTGTCATGCACGCTTTTTGTACTTTATTAATAAAATACATGAAAAGCCATACTACTTATCACTCTAAAAAGTAAGTTGTCCTTTAAAGGACAACTAGCTTGTACTTTGGTATTATTTTAATATTAAACACCATGCAACATACACTCGTTAAATCGGCCACACCTTTTTTGTCCAACACTCAACCGATTACTTTTTCTTTTCATCATTTCATTGAAAAATCTAATTACTTTATCATTATTTTTAAATAACCTTTTTCTTCTATAAATAGAAGACAAAACCATTCTCAAAAATCACACCAACATACATATTCTCTCAAGAAAGAAAATCGGCCAACTTTAAAAGATTTCAAGTGTTCTTCAATTTTTGTAAGTTTTACTTATTCACTTTATTTTTCCACCTTAGAAATTTATAAAAACATGAGAAATTAAATACATTTACTAAAATATGATACTTTTCATAATACTCGTAAAATCATCATGCCAAAAATTTTATATATACACTTTATCTTCATGCACATGCTCACATATATACGTATGCATTTTCGTGATATATATATATATATATATATATATATATATATATATATATATATATATATATATATATATATATATATAATACGCATTTATACATATATACGTAAGTATGCATGCATGCAAACATTTTTTTTAGAAAATAAATATCCATAAATCAATATTCACGTGTAAAACCCCAACAAAATTATTCATACATCACAGATATATACAAACGATTACGAAGTACTCAAACACGTATTATCATGATATTGACCCGAACTCATAAAAATATTAGGACAAGTCTCGACCATCCGAACAAGTGCTTAACTCAGATCCAAAAACATCATCAAAAACCAACAAGGTGAGTCTTCATAGTCCCATTTTTCACATTGTTATGCTTTGGGATGAAATACATGCTTCGTTTTTATATGGACACGAAAACTTCTCGATTCTATTATGTATTACGTATGAGAATCTCCGCCCTTATATCATGAAATCGTTAGTTGCATTTGTTTGCAAGCGCGAATATATTGTGAATAGATCTATTGGGAGTCATGTCCCCCACTCGGGTTAGTGGTTTAGCTAACAGCGGGTGCATATATATTCAACACACGGTATTTTGGGAATACTGCTCGGGGCAAAACTTATTCTAATTAAGCTTCGGTGACATGATGGTTTACGTAATACATCTCATGGAATTTATGATTTTTATAAATTCAACGCATCTGATAATGTCCATACAACTGGTCTTTTCGTGTAAACCTATGAACTCACCAACAATTTTTGTTGACGTATTTTAGCATGTATTTTCAGGTAATTAAGGCAAGTGCGCCTTCGAAAACACCAACTTCAAGCTTCCGCATTTCATGGAGTCGCATGCATATTTCGAAACTAACGGAGATTTGACTGCATTATTTTTGGACGCATTAATTATGTATTAAAATCTCTGTATTACGCGAACTTCATTTCTTTCATTTTGTAAAACATTATTACAGTTTAAATTTATTTGATGTAATATTTTCGAAAACGTCCATATAGTGGTCGTTCGTTATAATTATGGTTACGCTTCCGCACTCGTCACGCCTCGCTGCCAACCGGGGTAGCAGGGTGTGACAAGAAGTGAGGAGAGATGACAGCTGTTGAGATATAGCTGCCATTGAGGACACCGAGTCCTGTTGTAGCGAAAGAATAGAGGAAAGGGAAGTAGAGACACTTTGCAGCTGTGCAGTGAGTGCAAGCAGCTGTGGAGAATTATCAGGTTGTGTAGTGGCACGGAAGGAATCTTTGAACAGATCAAAGAATCCTTTAAGCTGTGCAGACACAGAGTCTGAAATGAGAGAAGGTAGAGAGGACATAGAGGATTCTAAAGTACTAACTTTGTTGGTCAGCAGTGTAAGCTGATCCTTCAAAGGCAGGTCTTTAGGAGATGGAGGTGTATGGGTGGACTGTTTAGATTGTGTAGAGGGAGAGGATGAGGATGAGGCTAGTGTATGAGGATGTGATGGAGAGGGAAGAGGAACAGTTGAAAGAAGCTCCATAGCCTGGGAAAAAGTAATGTGGCCCAGCTTGGAGGGGTCAAAGGGTCCTTCAGCAGTGGCAGTAGCTGCATCATCAGGAGAAGGGGTTGGTGTTGGGGGCCTTTCAGATGCTGCTTGTGTTGCAATACCTTCATTAAGGCTAGTGGGTGTTCCCTCTGCAGTGCCTTGGTGTAAAAGCACCTCATCATGGGGAGATGGGATATGCATTTCAACATCAGCAGTGGTGAAACCTGCTGATGGAGTTTGCATAGAAGGGGCAGCCTCACCCAAGGGATGGTATGTTCCCTGAGGTTCATCAGCTTGGGTTGTTGGTCCCTCAGCAACTGTTTGGTGTAGAACAGCTGTATCATAGGGAGCAGAAATTTGAGGCTGAGCTGTTGATTGGTCTATACCAGCAGTGTGGACACCTCGTGCAGACTCAGGGTGTAAAGAAGTTTGATGTGGGAACAGTGTGGACTCAGTATGGAGTGGAGAGGGCTCCTGTCTTTCAATATTCTCAGCCTGTTGAGAGGCTAGAATAGTTGAGGTGGCTATCTCCTTTTGTACAACTGGCTCCTGTTGGGAGGAACCAGAGGGTCTAGGCTGACTCTGGGTGGACTTAGGTTGGAGTGAAGCATGCTCCAATTGTGTTGAACCTTCTCCCAAAATAGGAGAGGCAGCAGGGGTGGCTTCTCTTACAACTGAACTTTGTTGTGAGGGAACAGAGGAGCTGGTTGTTGGGGCTGATTTCCTTTTGGCTAGAAATTTGCGTTGGTATTGGATGGATGAAGTGGGTGATTGTGGAGAGGTGATAGGTTCTGTTTGGACAGGGTTTGAGACTGGGTTAGGAACAGGTGGGTTGGCATGTTCCCTGGTCTCAGGTGCCACAGAGGCACCAGCCACAAAGGCTTCAGGTTCAACAGATGAACCAGCGTGAGGAGGCTGCTCCCCCTCAGCCACAGAGGCCAAGGAAGCAGACTCAGACCGAGCTGTTTTGGCCTTCTTGTGGACAGGCCCAGCTTAAGTGGTTGCCAGGGTCCTTTTAACAAGCTTGGCCCTGGCTTTGGATTTTCCCTTGGGAGCAGGTTCAGGATCCACCCTCACATCAGAGGGTCCTTCCATCAATCCTAACAGCCTCCTCATTGGTGTTGACAGAGGAGGCTCATTGGGTAGAACAGGAGTATAAAACACTCTATTTCCTATTACAGGGAATGCAGCAGTCTTAAGTAAAGGCTGAGAGGATTATAATTGCTCACCACAATGATGTTTGAAGATGAGGCTCAAAAACCATGGATACCGAACAGCAGCTGGACGGTTTTCTTGTTGTACCAGGTTCCTCAAATCCAGAAAAATCCATTTGGCCATGTCGATTGTTGTCCCATCCACCAGCTGTAGAACAATGGGGACTTCATCACGGCTTAGTTGGTCGAATGAACCAACTTTACTTCCGAAGCACATCACCACCGAGGCAAATAGAAAACTGTAGGTCGGAGACAAGTCCTTCCTAAACAATGTTGCTCCGATTTTGGGTTCTGCTACACCACAGAAATGTAGCAGATTGCCCATTTGATCATCTTCAGGTTGAGGCATGTCATAGGGGTCAGCAGTTGGTAGATGAAGAACCTCCCTGAGAAGATCAGCTGTGATCTCATTCGTCTGAGTCCCATTGAGAATAGTCCCCTTTATGACTTTGGTGTTAGGGTTGTAGGCACAAGTGTACCAAAACTCGTACACCATCTCCTGGTACAGGACTCCAGGAGTGGCAGTCATTGCATAGTTCAACGGATGAACTCTCAGAAATTCCACCATTTGTTCATAACCCTTCCCCACATAGTTTTTGGGAATGGTTAGGTTTGCAATATAGTTTGTGGGCTTTATGGTCAGCATCGTGGTAACTGATGAGTGTTTCACAACATCATCACCAACGAATACTGGAAGAAAGGGATTGTTTCTTTGAGCTATTTGTGAAGGATTGGGGTTTTGAGAAGCAGAAAACACTTAGTCGATTTAGGGTTCTTGAGGATTTATGGAAATAGTGAGGAAGACGAAGATGAAACAGTAGGGGGTATTTATAGGATTTGAATGTGAGTGGGTATGAGAGAGAAACATTTGGGCGGTTGATTTGAAAAAGTCGTTAACGGAAAACGGAACGGTTGTCCATGTCAGACCACTTGAGCCCTTTTTAATCACTAACACACGTAACCCACAGTATCCGCAGTAATTAAGTTAAATAAAAACAAAAATTAAGTAACTTAGTTGTGAAGAAAGGTAGTTGAAACTGTTGGTCTAAGCTGTTGGTCAAACCTGTGATGAGTAGGATCATCACAAGCTGTTCATTCTTCAAGCTGTTCACTCTTCACACTGTGCTTTCAACCTGTGTTCTAATGTAAGATCAGGTTGTGTTCATTAGTTGAACATGATACAAGACAATGTCTTGTAAATCAGTGTGAAGGAGTGAGCAGCGTGGAGAATAGACCATCAGAGCAGGCTGGACGAGTAAACTGTTATTGTTCAGCCTGTTATATGTTCAAGCTGTTCAAGGATTTCAGAAAAATGGCTAAGTACAGAATATGCATAACCTGTTCTGTCTAAGCTGTTCTGAGAAACTTGAGCAGTGTGAGACATACAAAGTCTTAGACCTTTGAGGACACTTAGTCACTTTTGTTTAACATGCCCAGCTTGCTGACAAGGTAATTAAACCTGGTTTCATCAAGAGGTTTGGTGAAAATGTCAGAATCTGATTAACCTGTTAGTTCAAGGCTTGAGTCTTTGGGATACCAAAGACCCAAACCTGATGTGCCCTTCAGGTATCTGAAGATTCTTTTAACAGCAGCTAGACGAGATTCCTTTGGGTCAGCTTGGAACCTAGCACACAAACAGGTGGCAAACATAATATCAGGTCTACTAGCAGTTAAATATAGCAAGCTCCCAATCATTCCTCTGTAAGCTGTTACTGAAACAGCTTTGCCACTGACATCAGCATCCAATTTTACATTGGTTGCCATTGGGGTTTTAATAGGAGAACTTTGATCAAATTTAAACTTTTTTAAGAGATCTAAAGTATACTTTCTTTGATTTATAAATATTGCAGTTAAGGTTTGTTTAACCTGTAATCCTAAAAAGAAAGTAAGTTCTCCCATCACTCATTTCATATATGGATTTCATGAGTAATGAAAAATTCTTGCATAGCTGCTCATTGGTAGAACCAAATATTATGTCATCCACATAGATTTGAACAAGCATAATATCAGACTTCACCTTCTTTATGAACAGTGTGGTATCCACTTTACCTCTAGAATACCCATTGCTCATAAGAAATTCAGTAAGAGTGTCATACCAGGTTCTAGGGGCTTGTTTGAGACCATAGAGAGCTTTGTCCAACTTATAGACAAAACCTGGATGTTGTTCATTTTCAAAACCTGAAGGCTGCTTGACATAAACTTCTTCTTGCAGCTTCCCATTCAAAAATGCACTCTTCACATCCATTTGAAATACCTTAATGCTCTTATGAGAAGCGTAGGCTAGATACAAACGAATTGCTTCTAGCCTGGCCACAGGAGCAAATGTCTCATCATAGTCAATTCCTTCCTCCTGTCTATAACCCTGAGCAACCAGTCTTGCCTTATTTCTAATGACATGACCTTGCTCATCCATCTTATTCCAGAAAACCCATTTAGTGTCAATTATAGTTTTGCCTTTAGGAGCAGGGACCAGCTTCCATACCTTGTTTCTCTCAAACTGATTGAGTTCTTCATGCATGGCAATGATCCAGTTGACATCTTTTAGTGCTTCATCCACCTTCTTTGGCTCTATTAGTGAAACAAAACTGGAGAACATGCAGAAGTTCCCTAAGCTGTCCCACCTTGTTTGTACCCCTTTGTTGATGTCACCAATTATTTGATCATTGGGGTGACATCTGATCCACTTAGGATCATTCTTCAACGAGGATTCTCCTGAGTTATCAGCAGCTTCAGCAGGTCCTGTTGAACAGCTCTCAAGATTTTCAGACACACTGTTGTCTTGAGCCTGTTCACTTGTTGAACATGACTGACCACTGTTGAATATATCAGCAGAGGAACCAGGAAAATCAGCATTGATAGGTTCAGGACATGCAGTTGTAATTAAGTCAGTACACTTATTCACACAGGGTGTATTGACATAATCATCATCATGCCCATCATGCTTAACAGGTTCCACACTGGATGTAGTGGAAGCTTTTGAGTCCTCTTTACTATTTGAATGCATGAGATCATCAAAGTTTAATTCTCCTGTAACTGATTCAGGAACAGCTTTGGTGGAGGCATTCTTGGACTCTTCAAAGGTGACATTGACAGATTCATCTATCACCTTTCTTTTGTTGTTGTATACTCTGTAGGCTTTGGAGATAGCAGAGTAGCCAACAAACACACCTTCATCAGCTTTTGGTTCAAACTTTGCCAGTTGGTCCCTTTGATTCAGAATGAAGCAGGGACACCCAAACACATGAAAGTAACTGACATTTGGCTTCCTCCCTTTGAGTAGCTCATAGGGAGTCTTGTTGAACCTTTTCACCATTAAGGATCGATTTTGGGTGAAGCAGGCAGTGTTAACAGCTTCAGCCCAGAATGATGAAGGTAAACCAGATGCACACAGCATGGTTCTAGCAGCTTCAATGAGAGTTCGGTTTCTCCTTTCAGCAACTCCATTTTGTTGTGGAATTCTTACAGCTGAAAAGTTTTGAGTAATTCCTTTCTCTTCACAGAAGTCTTCAAGAGTACTATTCCTGAATTCAGTACCATGATCACTTCTAAGCTGCTTCACTTGGGCAGAGTTCAGCATTTCCATCTTTTTCACAAAACCAATAATTTCTCTAGCAGCCTCTCCTTTGCTCTTCAGGAAGATAACCCATGTGTACCTGGAGAACTCATCAACCATTACTAGAGTGTATCTTCTTCCTCCTAGACTTGGGACATTGATAGGTCCAAACAAGTCCATGTGGATTAAGAAGAGAGGAGTATCAATAGAAAAATTATGTTTGGATTTAAAAGATGATTTCCTCTGCTTGCCTTTCTCACAAGCTGTGCAGAGTCTATCCTTAGCAAAAGTCATAGAAGGAAAACCTGTCACTAACTCTTTCTTACAGAGTTTGTTGATGTTCTTGAAGTTCAAATGTGACAGTCTTCTGTGCCATAGCCAATTTAGATCTGCATTTGTCCTTGTGAGAAAACAGGTTTCAGTTGTGGGATCAGCAGATTGCATATCCACAACGTATACACATTTCTTTCGTGGAGCACACAACACAACTTTGCCTTTGGGATCCAATATGTAACCCAGGTGCTCATCAAAGTTAACCTTGTAGCCAGCATCACACAGCTGACTTATGCTAACAAGGTTATGTTTCAGCCCAACCCCATAGGCTACTCTTTTGAACACTGCAGCACCAGCTTTAAGAGTTCCATATCCCTCAGTGGATCCATGTACATTGTCACCAAATGTGACTTTTGGCCCTTTTTCAGGCCTGATATCACTCAGCAGGTCCTTACAACCTGTCATGTGCCCTGAGCAGCCACTGTCCAAATACCAAACCTGGGATGGTTGTTTTTCCTGCAGAGTGACAAGAAGAATATTAGTCATTTTTAGGGGAACTCATCACCGAGATGAGTTCTCCTACTTCATCAACATTTGTTGATGGACTTGTGACATCAAAACTAATATTCCCTATTTGAATGGTATCAGTTTGGATACCACTCTCATTGACTGAGATGTTTCCAACACTGTTTATGTTAGCTGTGAAGGAACCATCAGAGTCAGCTGGTCTCATGTCCTTAGTTTCAGGACAGTCTTTGACCAGATATGTCTTCATTCCACATTTATAGCATTTTCTCCTCTTAGCA
The DNA here is from genome assembly GCA_020465985.1 of Centrapalus pauciflorus. Lineage (NCBI taxonomy): Eukaryota > Viridiplantae > Streptophyta > Magnoliopsida > Asterales > Asteraceae > Centrapalus > Centrapalus pauciflorus. The sequence continues at coordinate 255,081 of JAANYP010006079.1, read as the reverse complement.
TTTTTGGAAGAAGACCTTTCAGAGACACATTCTGAGTTATTTCTGTTGATTTTATCAGCAGATTTAGCAAACTTATTACTATTTGATGAATCAACAGCTTGAGTGGAAGGTTCAATTGCAACAGCTTTGCCTGTCTCTTCTTTCCTCTTTTTAGGAGGACAGATGTCAAAGATAGGAAGCTTAATTGGCTTTTGAACTTCCACAGGTTTAGGAAACTTATTCCTCAATCTCTCAGGCTGAACAATGGCTTTGCCTTTGTCCTTCCTAAGATGTGATTGATGCTGCCTATCAACATAATCATTATTTCTGGTTTGGAAAAACTTATTCTCATTTATAACCAGTTTACCACTATGATTAGAAAACTTATTTGAAATCACAGCACGTTTGCCTTCAACATGGGACTTACCCTTGTTAAATGCAGACTGCTTATCTTTTGAAAACTTATTTTCAAAATGTTCAGCATTAAAAGGACTAGTATGCCTTTTACCATCAGCTTTAGATCCAAAGCCTGTTTTGTCAACATGTTTGGTGTCCACAGCTGCGGTTTGGGCATGCTTTCCTTGCTTTGCTTGTGTGAATCAGTAGAGCACCTAGCAAGCTGATTTAATGGAGAATTCATTTCATCAGCAGCTTTTGAGCTAGGTTCACACGAGCTGTCAGTGTTTTGAGGCCTGACAAACCTGTTTGTTGAGATTAATTTACCATTCACTTTTTGAATGAAAGTGTTTGGAAGCTCACCAAGAGTGGACAAGTCTTCTTTTAGATTATTAATCTCAACAATGGAAGCTGCTGTGTCAAGATCCCCTCCAAGATAGGCTTGGATTTGTGCAGGGATTTGTTGACTTATGAAGTGGCTGACTTTTTGTGCAAATTGGCACCAAGAGTCAACTATCTTTTGAAGCTTAGCATGTTTTATATCTGTTTCTCTCTTTTCTTCCAGTAAAATAGAGTTGATGTGTTTTAATTCATCAAGCTCAGTTTCCAACTTATGGAAACTGTCCAGTTTACTAGATTTTGTTTCAAGATCAGCTTTAAGCTTACAGATTTCAGATAATAAAACAGTATGCTTCTCAACAGCAGCTTTCAGATCAACAAGCATATATTCAAACATTTTAACTTTTTCTTCAGAACTGTAATCCATAAAATTTTGTACCTTATACATCATTGTAGGGTTCCAGTTCTCCAAGCTGCTAAAAGCTTCAGCTTCAGCCATATCCTGTTTGAAGTTGCTTGTTGATGGGACATCAGTGTTGGCCATCAGACAGTGATTATCTTCTTCATCAGATGATGAATCAGACTCCTCCCAGTCACAAGTCTCTGCCATGAGTCCTTTTTGCCGGTTGGAAACCACTGAGTTTTCCAACTTCCTCAGCTTAGCCATGGCCATAAGATACTTAACCCTATAGCCATCATCCCTGTTTGTCTTGTGTGGTTTGGATGACTGACCAACAACTTTTGACACACAGTCAGTAGCTATGTGGCCAGGTTTGCACATTTTAAGCACTCAACTTTGGTCTTATCAATTGCCTTCTTTTTAACAGCATTTGAGCTTCCCTGCAGCATGTTTCTTCCAAACTTTTTCTTGTTGAACCTTTTGACAAGCATGGCTATCATTTGCTTATCATCCAGTCCAGCAAGATCTGCATTGTCTTCCTCATCAGACATTTCCTCCTTATCATCAGCCTGTTGATCAGGTTGAGTGAACACGTCACTCACTTGACTTACAGGTTGTCTCACACTGGCCTCAAAGGCTGCACCTTTTTAGATATTTCCAAAGCATTTCTCTTCTGTTGCCTTGACTGCTCATCATTCAGTAAGGATCCATACAGGTTAACAAGATCCATACTTCTGATGGTACCTGAATTCCTTAAGATTGTAGAAAAATAATTCCATTCTTCAGGCAGGATGTCTAAGAATTTGTTTACCAAAGTCAGGCTGTCCTTGGTGATCCCAACAGCTTTGAGATCATTTACAAGAGTAGTAAACCTGGTGTAGGTTTCAGTGAGAGTCTCCTTTGGTTTTACAAAGAAGCGTTCATACTGTCTAACAAGATTATTAATCCTGTTGTCTAGTGTGATTGTGGGTCCATCATAGACGGTACACAAAGTATCACACATCTCCTTTGCAGTCTTCATCTTCTCAACCTGTTTGAACACATCATCAGGCAGAGAGATGACCAGGTTATTTCTGGCCTTTGCATCAAGAGCCACCAGTCTTTTGTCTTCATCAGACCATTGAGCTTTTGCTTTCTCAAATGTTCTGATTTCAGGAGCAGCTCCTTCAACAGCAGGAGTTATGGTTGTAACAGAGGTTGGCACTTAGGTACCCTCCATTACAATCTCTGGTAGTTGCACATCTAGATTCTCTAAGTAGAGCATCATTCTGCACTTTGTAAGGTCTACCACTACTAGATCTATCTTGACGCGGATCCGTGAACGAGTGCGGAATCCTCGTTAACGGTTAGACGGGCAACTCTCAACTACGAAACACGGAGACTATTAGACGCTGAAACGAACGACTGACGAACGATCCTACGAACTAATTCTCTCCGAAACGGACCTAAAGCTGATGATAAACTCGAGATCGCCTTAAGCTCAATTCCTCACGAATTCTGCTCAAAGTCCGCTAATGACTCGAGTCTATCCCTAATTATAGACCCTGATTCGAGTCTGATTTGGGCCAAACTCGAATCTGGCCCAAGGCCCATTCGAGTCTGTCCACAAAGACACTCTCGAATCTAGCCTTCATTCGAATCTAAGGCTACATTCGAATCTATCATAGATTCGAATGCCAAGCCTTAACTGATTCGAATCTAACTCATTTGCTCAAAAACCTAAGTGTTGAAACTTATGTTTTTACTAATGCTTGAATTAATCTTTGATCTTTATGTTTGATCTTCTTGTAATATGTTACATCAAGTTCAAACACACAATCAATAACAGACAAACATAAATAAACATATATATCAAAACACTCGTTTAACCAAAATGTTGAATATTACTTAAACCACAATGTTAGATCAATTAGACTACTATCGTCACACACGGTGTACCAACACACTTCCAACCAGAGAAGTTCTGATGATTGAATTTTGGAGGTTTGCCCATTGAGCCATTGTCATAGTATGAGGAACTTGCAGCACTGTTGTCCATGAAAACTTTGGGAGAATGAGAGATCTAGAATGGCACACACTCTAAACCGCTCTGATACCAGTTGTAGGTCCCGAAAGGTTTCCTAAGTATATAGCCTTAAGCTGTAGGGGGGGTGAATACAGCAATTTAAAATACTACACACTCTTTTCTCAATGTTTGTATGTATTATCAACAGAAGTTAATTACAAACAGGCTTGAATGCGGAAAGGTTCAAGCTGAGATGACAGATACAACAGTATGTTAACTAATCTAAGACAGACTTAAACTAGTTACAATGAATACACTCACTAAGAACTACTCACTATGTTTACAAGACTCAAAGAAACAGCTTGAACAAGAACAGCTTAGACACCAAGCACTGTTTTATTCAAGCAGACTTGCATGCATGAAAGATACACTTGAATGCACGTTCACTCTTGGCTTCAGCACTTAGCTTTTTGGCTTATCCTTTCAATCCTTGGAATTTTCCTTTTATACTCACTCAGAGGATCTAAGAGAAGCTTCTTTATTGGACGAAAGGAAAAGTTGAAAGTCTTGTTGAAAAGACAACATAAACTTTTCTGCACATTCTGAAAAGCAGACTTGTCTCATGTGTGCAGAACTTTTGTCTTTTCTTTTTGTCTACTGTTGCATTAGCTTTAACTAAATAAGGAATGTCAACTTTGCGTCTTTCTTTCTAGGCCTATTTGATAAAAGAAAAAGGTCTGTCACCCTTTTTCAAATATCCTTTTGTCTTCATGTGACAGAACAGCGTGGGCAGGCTGAGCAGTTCTGTTTTCCACTTTGTCTTCGACTTTGTAAACTGATCTTTTAGCCAAAAACAATACATGAGGACTTGGAAACATATTCCATAGAGTGTTTAGCCTGTTCACAAAGAACAGGTTCTGTTCACAAAAAACAGAACACTTGAAAACTGCCCAAGCTGCTCAAGAGAATAGAGCAGCGTAGACAGTTTATGCCCAGCCTGTTCAGCAGACAGAACAGCTTGGACAAACTATCTTTATTGCAACGAATGCAACATGGTAAACAGCTTTGGGCTGATATTGCAAATCACTTTCAGGTTTCAATAAGGCATATAACAGGCCTTAAATTCAACCTTCAAATGCATCAACAGGTTTGATTAAGAATCTCCCCCTCAGATGCAGAACAGGTTTGACTGAGGCCTTTTTGTGCCTAACAAAAAGTAGTTCCATTCTTCAGGTAGGATATCCAAGTACTTGTTCACCAAGGTTAGGCTGTCCTTAGTGATCCCAACAGCTTTGAGATCATTCACAAGAGCAGTAAACCTGGTGTAGGTTTCTGTGAGTGTCTCCTTTGGTTTTGCAAAGAAGAGTTCATACTGTCTAACAAGATTATTAATCCTGTTGTCCAGTGTGATTGTGGGTCCATCATAGACGGTACACAAAGTATCCCACATCTCCTTTGCAGTCTTCATCTTCTCAACCTGTTTGAACACATCATCAGGCAGAGAGATAACCAGGTTATTCCTGGCTTTTGCATCCAGAGCAACCAGTCTTTTGTCTTCATCAGACCATTGAGCTTTGGCCTTCTCAAAGGTTCTGATTTCAGGGGCTGCTCCTTCAACAACAGGAGTTACGGTAGTAATAGAAGTTGGCACATAGGGACCTTCCATTACAATCTCTGGTAATTGTACATCCAGATTCTCTAAATAGAGCATCATTCTGCACTTCCAGCCAGAGAAGTTCTGATGATTGAACTTTGGGGGTTTGGCCATTGACCCATTGTCATAGTAAGAGGAACTTGTATAACTGTTGTCCATGGAAACGTAGGGAAAATGAGAGATCTAGAGTTGACACATACTCTAACACTACACTGATACCAGTTGTAGGTCCCAAAAGGTTTCCCAAGTGTATAGCTATAAGCTGTAGAGGGGGTGAATACAGCTATTTAAAACTTAAACACTCTTTTCTCAATGTTTGTATGTATTATCAACAAAAGTTAATTACAAACAAGCTTGAATGCGGAAAGGTTCAAGCTCAGATGACAGATACAACAGTTTGTCAACTAATCTAAAACACACTCAGACTAGCTAAAATTGTTGGGAAATAGTTTAAGTACATTCAGGCTGTTAGTTTAGACTTCTCAGACTGTTAGTAGATTTTACATGTAAATACATAGTTCATGCTGCTAGTTGAAGAAACTCGAGCTGCCAGTGTAAAAGTTCAAGCTGCCAGAGCAAAACAACTCAAGCTGCTCAGTTCATGCTGTCAAGAGATTCAAGCTGCTCAACAGTTTCATAAACAGAAAGTGCTGATTTTCAGGAAAGATATCTACACGAAGATTCCAGCATATCTACTATCAGAGAAGTCATAGTCCTTCAAGGAAACAAGTCCAAAAAGCAATATAAATACAGAGAATAGGTCATTCTACTGTATAGGAGTTTTCTGCATATTTTTGAGTCTGTAATTGCTTCGTTGGTTAAGTTTTCTTAAGCCTCTAAGGTTATAAAACCCTAAGAACAGTCTGTGTTCTTCGTCTAATCAAACAGATTAGAGGTGATTGTAATCATTGAATTCAGCAATACAAACAGTCTTGATTACTTCTTATGTTTTATGCTTCATTGGTTCTGAAAGTTTTTGTCAAAATAATTAAGTGTTATTCCGCAAACTTCTTAATTAAACTTTGATTCAAAGCAAGATTATTGATTTATACTCAGATAAATTTCAAATCAATTAATCTTGGTTATTCAGTTTTAGATCCTGACAAGTGGTATCAGAGCCACAGGTTGTTCTTTGTTTTTCAAAGTCGAAAACTTTCTTTCAAATTTTTAATCTTTTACAATGGAATTTGGAAATAGCAGTAGTGGTTCTGGGCAAGGACTCAAAGTGCCTATGCTCAAGCCCACTGAGTTTGAGATGTGGAAACTCAGGATTCAACAGCATATTCAATTCATTGATTATGCCATATGGGAAGCTATTGAATTCCCTCCTGTAGTTGATCCAGAACTTGATGTTGAGGGAAAACCAGTCAAAACTCCTCCAAAAACTGAACTTGAAAGGAAGGCTAGAATGAATGAAGTGAAAGCACTCACACTATTACAAATAGCCATTCCTAATGCTTATCAACATCAGTTCAAAAAGTTTTATACTGCTCACTCTCTTTGGAATGCCTTAGAGAAGAGGTTTGCTGGTAATGCCAGTACCAAGAGAAATCAAAAAGACCTCTTGAAACAGCAGTATGAAAACTTTTCTGGTGGCAAGAATGAAAACCTCACTCAAATCTTTGACAGGTTCAACAAACTGATAAGTGAACTGGAAAGTGCAAAGGTCAATCTGGATCAAGATGAAGTCAACAGAAAGTTTCTCAGATCTCTTGGAGAAGAATGGACAGTCTATGCTGCACAAGTGGAGAACAAAAGACACTCTTGATGAGATAGAATTGGATGATCTGTATAACAGTTTAAGAGTGTTTGAGACTGAGATTGATGCTAAAAAGAAATCCTTTTCTTATAATCACAACACTGCTCTTCTGTCTTCTGAAAAATCTAATAACTGTGATTCTTTTTCAGGTGGTGATGGCAATTCTGCTGAAACTCACTATGAGGCTTTTGTTGCCAATGATGGATTATTTGCTCTAAATGTTGAAGACTTAGAACAAATTCATCCAGATGATCTTGAAGAGATGGATTTAAAGTGGCAACATGCAATGCTGACCATGAGAGCCAAAAGATTTCTGAAAAGAACTGGTAGGACCAACTTTCAAGCCAAGACAGAAGGCAAACTGATAGACCCAGTCGTATGAGTATCAAAAATATAACCCAAAAACACTATATAGATAGGGTAAGTGGGATCGAATCCACAGGGAATGATAGGTCGCTAAACTAGTTCAGAGACTGTTTGGATTAGAATTGAAATCATTTGTTTCGAACTAATTTCCTACTGTAAAACTACTATTGTTGCAATGTCACACACGAGAATTGAATTAAAGAAGTTCACTGGAAGAGAAAGAGGGTGTTTGCTCTCTCGTTATACACACTATGGCAATTCAGAATGTTAGGGATTCCATTCACATGAAGTGACATGAATTTACAGCTTATGTTCCAAAACAACGTATACCACTCTATTGATTGTCTTCCTCCCCTATAGAGAGCGGGCACAACCAATGACATGGATATCAACCATTTCAGATACACTTACTGTTCACTCACATTTATTCATACAAATATAATCCCTTTTACAGTTTCCATATAAATGAATTGGTTTTCACAACAAATACTCTTAAGACGAAGTATGCGCCGTCTATTAATTGTCTTCCCCATATGAATGAGCCGGCACAACTAATGATATCGCTATACCTCGTTACATACAATATCCATTGATTACAACCATTCATTCACAAATAAGATCCACAACCCCTTTAAGCGCAATTGGAAACTGAAATTAATTAAACATTCATTCAAACCATAGTGTGCAAACTAAAGAACAAACACCACTAAGTATTTAGCCAAGCATAGCTTGGGTTAACTTACTAACAATGTCAAACACAGATGAAAACATTAAAACTACCGATAATGTGTAAATACAATCGATCGGATGCCAATGCTTGATCTTCGTTTGATTCCGGTTGCTTTCCTCCTCTGATTTTTCTCCCAAAATCGCACCTTTGTGTGTGTGAAACTGCCCAAATGCGAACCCCCCTGAAAATGGTAACTGCCTCCCTCAAAAACTGCAGGTTTCGCCACATTTCCGCACCAGCGTCGCCCCCAGCGTCTAGGACGCTGGCTGGGACGCTCAGATTCTGTTTCAGATAATTTTGGGCGTCTTCCTGGGCGTCTGAGACGCTGGCTAGGACGCTCTGCACGAAATTCCCCTTTCAAGCTACTATTTGCTTTACTTTCTTGCCAAGCAACTGAAAACACAAAAACCTACATTAGCAGTACCAATTATCTCATATTTACGCACTAAAACATAACAAAAACACATGAAAATAACAGTGATTATATCACTGATCAAACCTCCCCAACTTACACCTTGATCGTCCCGAACAAGGCATCAAAACAGAGACAAAAAGGATGAAACGATTGAGTTTTCCAACTTTAAAAGCGTAAACTCGTGGCATGATAAAACAGTGAATGATCAAATCAAATGCTAACGTGTTCAGTCTATGGGTTTTCCTTCCTAATAAATTCGTAGGCATTGATTTTTAGCTCAAGGTTACGAGTTATTCACTTAACACCCAATTGCACATTCATTTTAGAGCACTTTTCTGCTCTTTTTCTTTTGATTCAATGCTAAAACTTACAGCCATGGCTTTCTAGCAAGTTCATGTAACGGGATTTGGGTCAATCGATCCCAAACCAGACAGTCTTAGGTGATTAGGCATGACGGTACCCCACGGACTTAATTTCCCGAACTTACTAGGCCACGTGCTAGCTTATTCAACTCTCCTTTTCTTTTCTTTTCTTTTTATATTTTTAGATTTTCCGTGCAATGTATACCTTACTCTCCCCCTTATTGCCATCAATGCCAAAGATTTATTAACGAAGGAATCAACCACTATCTCCCATGCTAAACACTTATACTCAATCATATTTCCTTTTCATCAACCCAAAAGCTACTTTCTTTTAAAACTATCAAACTAGGGTGCTCACCCCTCTTAAACTCTCATCTTCACACTTTGCACAAACCAATCATGTATAAGCAGTAAAGGAGTGATCATGATACTACCACCATAACAACAGTTGCAAACATAAACTAAACACCTAAGAAAACTACTGAACTGAAAAATGCAATAAATTAAATGACAGAAATGAAACGAAAGTACCCGATACTGGAGTTGCCTCTTATCTAGGATAGTGGCCCAAAGATGCCACTGAAGAAAGCCGCAAAACCATGTTGATCTCGTGTTTGGGGTGCAGATGGAGGCTGATGAAACGGTGCCAAAGCAGGATGTGGCACCGGGTTACCCGTGCCTCTGTCAATAGTCTCATACCTTGGTGCCTGGTACCTATCCAGTGGTGTGTAGGGCAGGTTGGCCCTATAATCACTGTAGTGCCTCAACTCGTCCTCGTACTGCCACTGTTGGCTATACATATATGCATTCAGGAATGCACCGGCCCTTACACCTAAGTAGATATCATCTAACTGCCTCCTCTGCGCTCCTACTTCAGACTGCAACCAATTAATTTGCCTTTGCTGCTCCTCCATTACCCTATCTTGTCTCTCTGACCTCTCTCGTTGCTCAACTCTCATGGCAGTGACTTCCGTGCTCAAACTCGATAACATCTGTACAATGTTGCTTAAATCTCCTGCCTCCCCTCTCCGAAACGCTCTGCTTTGCTGTCTTTCCGTTCTCTCTTCCTCAGGATATGGTGTCACTACACTTTTCTTCGTCTCAGTGTCGTAGATCTCGTACCCGTCCTCGGCTTCCCTTAGTAAAATATCTTTCATAGAGCTGACCTTGATCCATAAACTACTTTCCTTGATGAACTTAGCTAGGGTATTTTCAGCCATAGCACCTTTTACCTTCAGGTATCTGGACAACAGCCACATATGAGGTATAACCCGTCTCTCCCGGGTGTTGTACATATTCCACAAGTCGTCCATTACAACCCAAGCAAAGGATAGAGGTTCCTCTCCAGTCAGCAGAGCATGCATAATACTAACATCTTTCAATCTCACCTTGCTCAGATCTCCTGACCTTGGTAAGATATTCGTGATCACGATCTTGTGAAGCACCTTAGCCATCGGCTGCAAATCACCTCGTTTGAAGTCCCTATACTTGGATACCCGATCCCTGGGAAGATCAAAAGCTGCCATAACCTTCCTCAACCAGACCTCGGAGTACATCATCCCTGTACCGGCTAAATATCCCTCGGTTCTATACACATAAGGCTGTCTCTCACCGTCTCTCATGCATCCAGTGTCTACTGCAAAAACTTCCCTCAACTCTGCGGCTGACATCCTAATCTCTGTATTGCCCACTATGCCAATTAGGGTGTAATTACAGTCATCGACCCCTCTCCCGAGTCGTAGGTTTGACATCCATTCAGCTACCACAAAGGGGTACAACTCCTCTCCGCCTAAATCCAACACTCTCTCCCAACCCAAGGCTTGAAACAACTCGACCACACCATAATTGTCGAATTCATCCCTATCTAGCTTCTTCTCATAGACGAACTTCGTGTCCTCCCCCCATTTCTCCATAAACAATTCTGCCCTAATTCTCTCATCATGCTCGGACAGAAGCTTGGTTGAATCCCATACAGCAGGAGGACGCACATCTGGTGTGGTTGAAGCTGTTTTCTTTCGCTTTGCAATGCTCTTTTGCCTCTGAGATGATGATGCCCCCGACATATTGAATCCTGAAATGCACAACAATACACGCAACCATGGTAATGGACTGTTAGAATCAACATACTAATGTATCCAAATATAGCCTGCTGCTCACAACACGACTTCCTGTTACACATTCATCTCACATATGTTAAAAAGCACCAAAATCAAAAAATTTGGACACCCCCTCCCCAACTTAGAGGGAAGTGATGTCCTCATCACAAAGAACACAGATAAGCAACACATATGGGTACAAAATCACACAATTAGATATAGCAATAGCAACCAGCACCCAAGCATCTTATAGGCAATAGCAAGAGAAAGAAAGAGTGTCAGAGTTAAGTACACAGAATATTGTTCATCGCCACACACGGCGGAAGTAAACATCGACCCCAAAAGAAACAAAATGTTATCATGTCAACAACCTACGAAACCAACTCCAAGTACTTGATAAACCACACATAACTACACCAAATCCGTATCCTCCTCACGAATTGGAGCTTTGTCTTTCCGTGCGGGTTCCCTCCTTGCTAACACCTGTTGCTCCCGCAACTCAGCTTCATATTTGGCAGCATCATTTATTGCTTCAACCATTTCGTATAGACGATCCACTTTCTTCTCCACGAGTTCCAGAGTGATCATTACCTGGTGTTGCAACTGCTCATGCATTCTTCCTACTACAGCAGTGAGGTCCCGAATGCTCTTCTGCATGCCTTCCAAGGCTGCAGCAGTGGTGGTATTGGTTGAGGATTCACCGAGCACCTGGTTGGGAGAAACAGCTGGAGAACGAGGGCGGTCTAGGGTAGTCTCGAAGCCACTCATCAAATCCCGGATAATAGACACATCACCTGCTCGAATGAATTGAGTACGACTAAAAAGTTGCTTTGTGAAGTATTTTTCCCGATCAGGGATCAAAGCAAAACGTGGAGTGGAGGGAAGTGTGCGCATACGTTCCAGAAGTTCCGATATCATTCGGACGTGTACAAGTTCAGTGCGGCTAGATGAGAGTATAGAGTTCTAGATGTTTCCCAGTACCAAATGACTCAACGAAATACACGGTGATCCAGTCAACAAAGCATTCATAACCACGATTTCTTTCACTTTCACGCTTGTAGTGTCGGCATTTCGGGGCAGCACATTATACAACACAAGCTTCCATAACACCTTAGCTAAGGGCCTAAGATCTTTACGTGCGTGGGCATTATATGTTCTAGCCTGAGTGGGAGTGAGTTCAAACACGGTCGTCAAATATGTCTGCCAAATTCCCGGGGACACGAGAGGAATTTCCTTTAGACTGGCCTCATCCCATATCTCGTGTTCCAAGATGCTTCCATCAGCTGCAGTAGGTGCATCAAAACCCAAGAGTTGCTTTAACTGCTCCGCAGAAATCTCAACTTCATGACCAGCTACTGTTGCCTGAAGAGTTAGAGGTGCTAACGGGTCACCTCTCTTCCTTGTGACCGTAGTGCAGAACTCCTCCAATGCATCTTGGTATATCACATCCTTGGTCCAGTCCAGAGCCGCTGACCAACCTAAGCGCCCAAAAGCATCGAAAACTCCGTAGTCTTTAAATTCGTCCCTATGCACTCCTTTTTCCAAAAGGAACTTAAAATTCGAATCAATCTCCAGCACCTCCACTGGTTGTTCTACTTCTCGTACTGGAGAAGGCGTTGGGGACACGGTTTGGCGGGAACGCTTTCGTGTGCTGGATGTTGCAGTTTGTTTCTGCTTCCTCGCTGAAGCCCTAGTCATGGCTATAGACAGTGATACAAATTATATCAGATGCTATGCCCCACGTGATGGATCGAATGCAAATGATGAATGCCTACTGGGAGTGATGATGGACAATGCACTCTAACCCTAGGTCAATGAAATCCTGTGCTTACTAAACACCATGACCACTGTGGGTTTGTGTGGTTTGACCTTAAAAACATGTACCCACATGGTTAGTGTAGCAACAACCTGTTCAACAACTCACCCCTCCCCAACTTAGTTGCAAAGGGGGAGGTTACTACCGCTGTTACTGAAATTCTATGGGTGAGAGTACCCAACACACTCATAGGCTGGAGCATACACCATCAACGCTATCACACACTCACAATGACCACAAAGAACATATACACGCATCATGCCACTTAACCACATACAACCCATAGCAAACAAGTTCACACAACCCTAGCTTCTAAAATCGGACCCCTAACTTCATAAAACCGCAAATGTGCGTGATGTACATGCAAGATACGAGAAATACAACCACATACATACATGAGCAAGATAGAATTCCAAAAGTCACACACAAATCCACAAAAAGCCCTAATCGGTTCATGAAAACCACAAGAGAAGCATAAATGCTAGAGATGAACTTGAAATCGTTACCTGATCGATGGAGAGAAGGGAATGCGTGAGGGATGCGATCGACAATGGTGGAAACCGTCGGCTTCGCAAGAGAGAGGGGTGAGAGTGTTTTAGAGAGAGAGGGAGGACGGTAGGTGCGAAATAAATGAGGTGGGTGGGGGTTTAAATGACGAAAATCGCCTAGGCGTCCTACCCAGCGTCTAAGACGCAGCCCTGGCGTCCGTGCGGCTATTTTCGGCGTCCTAAAGACGCTATCCCTCGGGTTTGGAATTTATTCCAGCGTCTAAGACGCTCACTTAGACGCCGCCCACTTACGTTCACATGTCCCGCGTCCCCAGCGTCCCACCTGGCGTCCCAAACGCTACTCAAGCGTCTGAACCTCTTTCAGGACGTCTTGGAAACGCTCACACTCTGTTTGATAATTAAATTCAGCGTCCCCGATGCCCACTTGGACGCTGGTGCGTCAAATTCACTCAACACTCTTTCTAAAAACTTTCCAACTCCCATTTGCTCAATAACGGCCACTCCTGCTCATTTCCGAATTAAAACACACATTAAATTAACCAACACAACTTTAAACAAACACAAAAACAACCATTTTCGTAGGGAACACGACTATACTTAGCACGTATAGCAAGTCTTTAAACCACCTAATTACTTAGATGGACGAGTTTAGTCTCATGAGGGTTTGCAGTGAATATACCCACAAAATTCGTAGTCATTTTATTTACAGAGATGAGTCGATTGGCTCTTTGAGAGCCACTACCTCTATCAAGGTTGCTTGATTACCATCAGTGCTTACCGGACCTTCAACGTACATCTTGAGCCTATGACCATTCACAGTGAACGAATGTCCATGCTTAAGATCCTTGACTTCCACAGCTCCATTGTCATATACGTGAATTACCTCATAAGGTCCCGTCCAATTACTCCTCAGCTTTCCTGGAAACAATTTAATGCGTGAGTTATAGAGCCAAACCTTATTGCCGACTGCAAAAGTCTTCCTTCTCAAGCATTTATCATGGAAATGCTTCGTCTTTTCCTTGTAAATCCTTGCACTTTCGTATGCCTCAAATTTGATCTCTTCCAATTCTGCCAATTGAAACTTCCTCATCCTTCCTGCATCAGAAATATCAAAGTTAGCATTTCTAATTGCCCACGTAGCTCTATGCTTTAACTCTACAGGTAGATGACAAAGTTTCCCATAGACTAGCCTATAAGGTGACATTCCAATAGGGGTCTTGTATGCAGTCCTATAAGCCCATAATGCGTCATCTAATCTCAACGACCAATCTTTGCGATTAGGCTTAACAGTCTTTTCTAAAATTCTTTTGACTTCCCTATTGGACACCTCAACTTGGCCGCTCGTCTGTGGGTGATAAGGAGTGGCAACACGATGAGTTACCCCATAATGCTTTAACAAGGTGTGAAACTGAAAATTTTTAAGATGAGTTCCCCCGTCACTAATAATAGCTCGGGGAATCCCATGGCGTGAGAAAATGTTCTTTTTCACAAATTTGCACACCACCTTGTTGTCATTGTATCGCGTTGCCTCAGCCTCAACCCACTTAGAGACATAATCTACGGCTACCAAAATATATTCAAAACCAAAAGAGACAGGATAGGGACCCATAAAATCTATTCCCCAAACATCAAAAATTTCTACTTCTAATATGGGAACCATGGGCATTTGATCTCTCTTATAAATCCCCCCAACCTGTTGGCATCTCAGACAGGACTTAACATACTCATATGCATCTTTAAACAATGAAGGCCAAAAGAAACCACAGTCTAACACTTTATGGGCTGTTTTCTTGGCACTAAAATGCCCCCCACATGCTAAACTGTGACAATGAGTAAGGATATCAAGTTGGTCCGTCTCCGGAACACATCTTCTAATCAACTGATCAGCACCAATCTTGAAAAGGTCAGGATCGTCCCAGATGTAATACTTGGCTTGGGCGTAGAAACTTTTCCGCTGCTGTGACGGCCAATGGCTCGGTGTCTTACCTGTCACAAAATAATTAACCAAATTAGCAAACCACGGTAATTTAGACACAAATAACAGCTGTTCATCAGGAAAAGATTCCTTGATCACTTCAATGGAATTGGGAACCAACGTGGGCAGCCTTGACAAATGATCAGCCACCAGATTCTCCGACCCCTTTTTATCCCGTATCTCCAGATCAAACTCTTGCAGTAATAGAACCCACCTGATCAGTCTTGGTTTGGCATCCTTTTTGCTCAAGAGGTACTTCAATGCACTATGGTCCGAGTAGATTATCACTTTGGCACCCCATACATAGGCACGAAACTTATCCAAGGCATACACTACCGCTAATAACTCCTTTTCTGTGGTAGTGTAATTCAGTTGAGCCTCAGAAAACGTTTTGCTGGCATAATAAATCGCCACCGGCTTCTTATCAACCCTCTGTCCCAGCACTGCTCCCACCGCGAAGTCGCTTGCATCACACATAATTTCGAATGGCTTCGTCCAATCGGGTGACTGCAAAATGGGAGCATCCGTAAGCTTAGCCTTTAATAGCTCAAATGCTTTTAGACACGCTTCATCAAACACAAATTCAGCATCCTTAGCTAAAAGATTACACAACGGCTTGGAAATGGTGCTGAAATCCTTGATAAATCTTCTATAGAATCCCGCGTGCCCCAAGAACGATCTCACCCCTTTAACACTGGTTGGTGGTGGCAAAGATGAAATAAGCTGAATTTTTGCCTTGTCCACTTCCATACCTTTCTCAGAAACTACGTGGCCTAAGACAATACCCTCCTTGACCATGAAGTGGCTCTTCTCCCAACTCAGCACCAAATTCGTTTCGGTGCATCTTTTCAAGACTTGCTCCAAATGGTACAAACAACCCTCAAATGTCTTATCAAAGATAGAGAAATCATCCATAAAAATCTCTAGCGAGCCTCCTACCATATCTGAGAATATTGCCATCATGCAACGTTGAAACGTGGTAGGAGCGTTACACAACCCAAACGGCATCCGTCTATAGGCGAATGTCCCGTAAGGGCACGTGAACGTGGTCTTTTCCTGGTCATCAGGGTGGATAGGAATCTGATTGTACCCTGAATATCCATCTAGAAAACAGTAGTACTTCTGGCCTGCCAGCTTCTCAACTATCTGATCTATGAAAGGCAACGGGAAGTGATCCTTTGATGTGGCCGCATTCAACTTCCTATAGTCTATGCAGACCCTCCAACCTGTGACTGGTCTGGTTGCAATCTGCCCATCTTCGGTGTTTATCACTGTTACCCCCGACTTCTTGGGCACGGTCTGTGTAGGGCTGACCCACTGGCTATCAGAAATGGGGTAAATAATACCCGCATCTAACCACTTTAACACCTCCTTCTTTACCACTTCTCTCAAGTTCGGGTTGAGTCTCCGTTGTGCATCCCTTGATGGTTTACTATCAGCCTCCGTGATAATTCTGTGCATACAAATGGTAGGACTTATCCCTTTTAGATCAGAGATTGTCCAACCCATAGCTGCCTTATGCTTTCCCAAAACTTCAATCAGTGCCTCCTCTTCCTCTTTTGTCAAATCTGAAGCTATAATCACTGGCAAACTCTCTTGTGGCCCAAGAAATACATATTTGAGATGTGTGGGTAAGGCTTTGAGTTCCAGTGTAGGAGCCTGCTCCAAAGATGGTTTGTTCGACTCCGGGAGATTTTCTGGTAGCTTCTCAAACTTGATTGACCATGGAGGTTGCTTACTCGGCTTTGTTCCTCCAAACATCTCTTCTAAGCTCATCAACCAACCCCAATCAACCTTTTCATTCTCTTGGCATGACAATACATATCCCAACTCATCCCTGCTAGTCATGAGTGATGTCTGTGATCCTGCTAACTCATCAAGATAATCTATAAAATAGCACTCTGAATCATCAGAAACATTAGAAACAGCATTGAAAACATTTAACTTCAACTTTCTATTCCCGAAGGCTAAGTCCAAGGCACCCGTCCTACAATTAATTTGGGCATTAACAGTGGCCAAAAATGGCCTACCCAAAATAATTGCGGGCTGGTTGTCCCGACTTCTTTGATCTGAATCTAAGACAAGAAAGTCCACCGGGTAATAGAAATCCTCAACTTTTACAATCACATCGGTTAACATGCCCCTTGGAATCTTAGTGGATCGATCAGCTAGTTGTAACACCACATCTGTGGGTGTTAAGCTTCCTAAATCGTGCTGATCGAATAAGTTTCCAGGGAGTATGTTAACACTTGCTCCCAAATCTAGCAATGCTTTTTTAATTCTGATATCACCTATAGTAACAGAGATAAGAGGTGAACCTGGATCCTTAAGCTTGGGTGGCAATGAACTTGAAACTACTGCACTTACCTGCTCCGTGAGGTGGATTTGCTTCGGCAATACCGTAGGATACTTGCGCTTTTGAGTGCACAAATCCTTCAAGAACTTTGCATATGCCGGAATTTGCTGCAATGCTTTCACCAGTGGAATGTTGATCCTTACCTGATTGAATGTGTCCCATAGATCCTCTAGCTGTGGCCCTTTCTTCCCATACATTGGTCTATTCGGGTCCTCTAGAGCTGATGGGTATGGAGGTGTCGGTTCAGGCTTCAGCTGCTCTTCTTTTTGCACCACAACCTCCTCAAACTGAACTTGCTTCTTCAACTTTACCTCCATCTCAGATTCTGAATGTGGAACTTTCTTTCCATCATCTATAGTCTCCTCAACATCACTATCTTCATCTTCTACTTCCGGCATCACAACTTTGTTATCAACCTTCTTCCCACTTTGCAAGGTAGTAACTTTCTGCAACTCACTCACTTCGTTCAATTCTTCCACCTCATGTACTGATTGTTTTTCTTTGCCTTTTGAATGAGACGGATTGACTTGGGTATTGCTCGGTAATCTACCTTCATCTCTTTTCGTAAGCTGATCTGCGATCTGCCCCATTTGCTTCTCTAGACTGGCCATTGACTTCGTCTGCACATAAGATTGTTGCTTTAGGTAATCCATAAGCTGATCCATCTTTGAATCCTTAGGAGCTTCATGAACAACCGGTTCCTTTTCTTCCTTAGTACCCGATGATGTACCACCATAAAAATTCCTACCCTGTGGGTACCGGTTCCCTTGATCAAATCTGGGTTTTGGATACTCCTCGGCTCTTTGATCATCTCTCCAACGAAAATTAGGATGACGCCTCCATCCAGGATTATAAGTTTCTGAATGAGGGTCAAACCTATCTTGCCTTGGTCGAAAACCCGAGATCTCACTTGCTTGCTCGCCTTGCACATGATAGCAAAATTCTGAAGTGTGAGTGTACTCCCCACAAGTGACACACATCACCGGTAATCGCTGTTCCATCTGCTCCTTTTTCATCAAAACATCCAACTTCTTGCTAAGAGCTTCCATATTCGTTGTGACATCCCTTTTCCAAGCATTTTCAATTCCCAATACTTGAACTCCAATTGGCGTTTCAGACCCGGCTTGCACCTTTGACCCCTTAGCTAACTGTGCCAACAATTCCCATGCCTCATCATGCTCTTTGGCCAAGAATGTACCCCCCGAGGCTGCGGTAATCATATTTCTGCTCTCTTGGCTGATACCATCGAAAAAGTTCTTCACCAACATCCACTTGGGTACCTCATGATGTGGACATGCCCGTAACATCTCATTCAGTCGCTCGAAAGCCTCATGAAATTGTTCCCCCGGCTTTTGCTTGAAACTGGTGATGCTATTCCTCTTTTCAGTGGTCTTACTTCGAATAAAACTCGTTGAGGAAAGCCCTCTTCATCTCCTCCCAGTTACGAATACTGTTAGCTGGTAGAGACGTGAACCAGTGCTTTGCTTTGTCTTTAAGAGAGAACGGGAACAATCGTAGTTTGAGAGTATCTACGGGTAGTCTTTGCACTCTATTAGCCTTGCATATCGCTGAGAATTCTGCTAGGTGATCGTATGGTTCTTCACTCTTTGTTCCATGAAAATGAGGAATGATGCTGAACAAATGAGTCTTTATCTCCGGTTCATTCTCAATTTCAGGATACAGAATTGGTGACATATCGGGAACATCACCCGGTCTGTAGTGAGACTCCACAGTCCTCCTATCATCTCCCATGTTTACGATGGGTTCGGTGTCACTTTCAGGTTCCTCTGAATGTATGGATTACTCTTCGGAATCAGATGTCTCCAGTGTGTTTGGATTACCACTGGTCTCACCACTAGGCCAATAACCTCTGTGTAGCTTCCTCAGTGAACGAGCAGTCCTTTCAATTTCTGTTTCGTATTGCAATGGAGAAGTTCGCCCTGAATGACGAGTATGCATATACCTGAGATACACACACACACGTGAAGGTTCTGAACTTTGCTGTTCAGAATGTTAATGAAAATGAACAATACTAAAAATACTAAAAAGTAAACTAAACTAAAACAAAATTAACTAACTACTATAAACAAGGATATTTACAGAAACAGTTAATCCAAACTACTTTAACAAGCGCTGTCATTCCCCGGCAACGACGCCATTTTGATGGACCCAGTCGTATGAGTATCAAAAATATAACCCAAAAACACTATATAGATAGGGTAAGTGGGATCGAATCCACAGGGAATGATAGGTCGCTAAACTAGTTCATAGACTGTTTGGATTAGGATTGAAATCATTTGTTTTAAACTAATTTCCTACTGTAAAATACTATTATGGCGATGTCACACACAAGAATTGAAATTACGAAGTGTCACTAGAGGAAAGAGGGTGTTTGCTCTCTTGTTATACACACTATGGTGATTCAGAATGTTATGGATTCCATTTACATGAATTGATACGAATTTGTAACTTATGCTCCAAAACAACATATACCACTCTATTGACTGTCTTCCTCCCCTATAGAGAGTGGGCACAATCAATGACATGGACATCAACCATTTTAGATACACTTACTGTTCATTCGCATTTACTCATACAAATATAATCCCATTTTTACAGTTTCCATATAAATGAATTGGTTTTCACAAAAAATACTCTTAAGACGAAGTATGCGCCGTCTATTAATTGTCTTCCCCATATGAATGAGCCGGCACAACTAATGATATCGCTATACCTCGTTACATACAATATCCATTGATTACAACCATTCATTCACAAATAAGATCCACAACCCCTTTAAGCACAATTGGAAACTGAAATTAATTAACATTCATTCAAACCATAGTGTGCAACTTAAAGAACAAACACCACTAAGTATTTAGCCAAGCATAGCTTGGGTTAACTTACTAACAATGTCAAACACGGATGAAAACATTAAAACTACCGATAATGTGTAAATACAATCGATCGGATGCCAATGCTTGATCTTCGTTTGATTCCAATAGCTTTCCTCCTCTGATTTTCCTCCCCAAAATCGCACCTTTGTGTGTGTGAAAACTGCCTAATTGCGAACCCCCTTGAAAATGGTAACTGCCTCCCTCAAAAACTGCAGGTTTCGCCACATTTCCGCACCAGCGTCGCCCCCAGCGTCTAGGACGCTGGCTGGGACGCTCAGATTCTGTTTCAGATAATTTTGGGCGTTTCCTGGGCGTCTGGGACGCTGGCTAGGACGCCCTGCACGAAATTCCCCTTTCAAGCTGCCATTTCCTTTACTTTCTTGCCAAGCAACTGAAAACACAAAAACCTACAGCAGTACCAATTATCTCATATTTACACACTAAAACACATCGAAAACACATAAAAACAGAAGTGATTTATATCACTGATCATGTATTAATTAGGTAGTTGGGTAACCTGGAAACCGGCACCAACAGGTCACATGTTTACATGGATAGTTTTTTCAAAAAAAAATGGTTGGAGTTTTAATCGTAAAAATGACTCATCCTATAATAAGATAAGTACATATATTTTTAATATGACTAAAAGTATTATTATATTCATTTTCATTTAAGTTTATAAGTAAATAAGAAAGTAATCAAGTACCAGATTTTTTTAAAAAATTGCAATTATCCCATTTATAAGCAGGGCAGACATATCTATTCTATCTATACTATTAAAAGAGTAACTAAATGACACATGGCAAGCTCTCATTTAATTTGCCACATGGCATCCTCTCATTTAATTTGACACACGTCGCTCTCTCCTTTTGCCATGTCATTTACTGATTTTATTTTTAAATTTTAAAGCAAATCAAATCTATGTATATCTAATATGGATTAATTTAATAACTAACTAACTAAAATTAAGCAAATTTTATTATTCATATAATTATTATATTATACATACATAAATATCAATTTCTAAAGTTAACCCATGTAATACATGGGTAATAACCTAGTATGTATTACTGAAAGTGAAAGATAGTAAGGATGGATAATGGGTCTCCCATTTTAATAACCTGGTACTGTAGTGTGATTTATTATTATTTTTTTTATAAATTTATTTGCACAGATTTTTTTAAATAATGACAACTTTGATAAAGTAATTCGATTAAAAATGCATAACTTAAATTAAATAAACAAATAAATTTATAGTATAATTATTTTATTTTAACAAAACAAATAAATTAAAAATAAATAAATCAAACCCAAATAATTTACAAATGAAATATCTATTAGTCCAATAAATAAAGTTAAACTCAATTATCTTAGCATAATTATGATCTAAAGTGATCTAAACCCAATACCCATTAGCCCTATTTTTTGAATCTTTGTTGATTTAATTTGTACACCATTAAAAACATTAATTGCATATCATAGCATGTATGTTGATCATATCAATTATTGATACAAAAAATCTTTGAATCCTTGGAGCAAGTATTAATGGAGGATCCATTACAATAAGTTGGGTAGTTTTCATTGTCAAGGTGATAAATCTTGTGGTTTTGTTGTTGGATTAGTTACAATAAATATAACGGTTTAGGCGAATCTCATATCAGTTGAGAGGGAACAATAGATACTAGGTATATTAAATTTATATTGATTGAATATTTAATTCAACAATCAAGTATTAAATGCTAATAAATTTATAAAATACACTTCTAAAATTAAAAAATTTCAATTGAACAAAAATCCATCATGATCATCTTCATTTACTGTGCATCTTCGTACTCATTTTTCCCAGGTTATGCATCATCGTATTCACATGGGGCACCATGTTATGCATCATCGTGTTCATACTGTGCATCTTTGTATTCATCTTTTCCAGGTTATGCATCATCGTGTTCATCGTGATGCATATCTGGAATTTAAACGTGTTAATCACTGTCTTCAACATATTCATCATCATCTTGATGCACCGCTAATGTGCATCATGTTTGAATCAAAAACATCAACATTCATCCTTTTGTGTGTGTGTGTGTGTGTGTGTGAGAGAGAGAGAGAGAGAGAGAGAGAGAGGTGGGTGAGGGAGGGAAATATGGATGAAAATAGGGAAAGTGGTCAATGATATTATTTAGTTTCCTAATTTTCAACTAATCTATTAATTAAAAGATTAATTAAAATTTTAAAATAATTAGTATTCTCGTATTACCCTTATTGCATCCTTAGTAAATAGGTTATGCATTTTTGGTTCTCACTGGTTCCCAATGCATCGTAGTGCCCCATAGAACCTCAATATATATATATATATATATATATATATATATATATATATATATATATATATATATATATATATATATATATATATATATATATATATATATATATATATATATATATATATGTATATATGTATATATGTATGTATGTATATATGTATGTATATATATATATATATATATATATATATATATATATATATATATATATATATATATGTATGTATATATATATACATACATGTATATATATATACATACATATATATATATACATACATATATATATATATATAGAAAGAAAGAGAGAGAGAACACCAGAGATGACATGTTTTAAAGTCTCGTGTGTTAATAAGCAAATCAAATTAAGTATATCATAATTGTGATGGTGTTGACATACATACATACATATGTATCTATGTATGTATATCAACACACACACATATGGGGCTTTGGATCCTTTTTTTTCACTTTGACCTCTCATGTTTGTCGTTTGGTTATTACCTTTGATGTGATCTTGTTTACTTGAGTCATATTGATCAAGTATCTTACTCTAACATAAATAATAGAAAGAAAGCTAACACACCCCTTCCGAATATTCTTATTATAATCATAGTTAATTATATAACAGATAGTAAAGTAACTTGATGTTCAATTCTACAGGAACAACGATTCATCTTTTTATGACAGTTAATTAGAAACAAGTTGATTGTTTAAATTTGTTAAAGGAACATCGTTATTTCGTCTTTTTATGATGTTATTTAGTAATGTAAACAAGTTGATGATTTATATAAAGAAAAAACGCCGTAATAAATTATTACTACGCGTCTCACACTTAAAAAAGTTTGTAGTGATAATATAAAAAAGAAGCAACAAGTGAGTTTGGGAAATGGCTTTTTAACAACTTGGCAAACATATTGATGGAGTTTTGATTTGGGAGATAAATAATTTAATAAACTTCCTTTTTCTGATATTGCCTTTTTCAATCATATCATTAGATCATGCATATATTATATGCCACTTGTATTTAATAAACGCCACACAAATCCAATTGCAATATGTTTGTCGTCTTTTTCGAGTCTAAAATCGGATTCAGTTTAGGTTTGGTTATTATAAACAATCGTTTCACGTTCCAAATCAATCATAATGGGGTTGTGTTAGGTTACATCAATCAAGATTTACTAAGATTATGCATATTATATGTTTTTAGATTCGCAATCACGGACGTATATTCATTATATTTACTAAAATGTATTTAAACAGCTTATAAATAAGTCAAAACTAAATTATACACTTAAGATGAAAGAATATAACTATTATTAGTCAAATAATGTTTGACTAAAAAGGTTCGAGAAATATTAAAATTAAAAAATTGGATTTCGGATAATTCTAAATTCTAAAATTATGCAAAATCTGTATCTAAATCTGAAACTTCGGATGGATTTTCAGACTATTGAATCGGGCTCTTGGATTCGAATATTTTTAAACACCCTAGTGCTAGTATAAGTTTGGAGATATGAAATGCACATTTGTATAAGTTATATTGTAATCTCGGTCCTCACATAATGAGTAGGGATATGAACGGGGGTTGTGGACTTGTGGCCGGGGTTAAGGAGAAACATCCTGAAACAAAAACAAAAATCTAAAATGTTGTTGGGATGGAAATTCCACAATTGACGATTGGCAACTTTGTCACTGGTAGTTGTTGATGTTGATACAATATGAATGAATTTTAGTGACTTAACAGGGGGTTTGTTTTCAAACATTAAAAAAAATCAATTCTTAATCTAATCCATTTTTATGAATTATCTCGTAAAATTTTGATAAACATGAAGGTATCAAATTGTTGTTATGAGAAATGGATCAACACAAGTTGCAAAATCATCCAAATATCTCAATTTCATGTTCTTTCAAGTTTCATCCTTAATTTTTCCAATATGATATATTTTAAACTTATAACTTTTTAGTTCTCATATAAGTAAAATATATAATTTGTGTCTAAGAAGTAAGAACTTCTTATATTTTGCACATGATTCATATGTTTGGTTCAAGTATAAAAGAAATTAGATTTTTTCAAAATTAAAATTATCAAATGACTGAAAAAAAATGTCATTACTTCACACTATAGATAGAATTTAAATATTTTCAAGAATAGAAAATAACAAAAATACCTCTAACCTAAATCCCATCATACTATACCGCACTTTACTCCCCCCCCCCCCCCCCCCCGGGCCACCAACCTTACCCGTCACCCTACCCACCCCACCACTCTCCACTTACACCAAAACAATACTCTACACTACCCATCTCTACCTACCTACCCATACTCTACCTCTCTACCCTACGATGCCCACAACAACCCACCCCTCCCCTCCTCACACACATTCTACGATAAGAGATAACATGAAGAAGAAAATAGAAAAATCATATTTTAGTTTAATGAAATTTAATTTGAACTTAAATATAACATATATGAAAATTCTTGAATCTTTATATTAAATAAAGGAAAATTCTTGAATCTTTATATGACATTTAGCATGAAACCAACTCTTCTGATTGTAAACAATGCATATTTTACCGTTACAATTATACTTAAGCCCAACCACAAAATTCTTATCACGTGCCCACGTGGGTGCATTTGATTTTGTCACGTATGGTGCATTTAAGAAACTAATTTTTAAATTAAAAAACACCAACAACTAATTTATAAAAACTATAAAAGTTCGAGCTAAAAAATCAAAGAGTAAAATTACAAATTATCTATAAAATGTTTTTAAAAGATTAAACATTATCTTTAAAAAATCTAATAGAAACAAAAATATATTTTGTAAGTTTTTTAATTTAAATTGTTCTAATGTAGCTTTTATTGATTTAATATTTAATGTAGACCAATGAACGATTTAAATATTTATATGATTGTTGGACAAATGTACATATTTATAAGCCTAAAAGTTAAATTATATAAAATAATTTTTTTTTTCCCGTTCTGTCACCAAAATCATGAACTAAAACCGAAACAAAGGTTTCTTTTTCGGTACGGTTAATCAAACCGAAAATAGTAGAAAAATTCGGTTCGGTTAACCTCAAAATCATAATGATTTTTCAGTTTTTCGTATTGATTTTTCGGTTTAGAAATATTTCAAACACCCTTAGTTTGGGTTAAAAAAGCCATTTTTCCTTTTGATTGTTTATCATGGTTTTATTACTTATAATTAAACATTCTGATGGCCTAACCCAATTCTTCTGATGTCCACAGTGGCCAGTGCCAACTCCTAACCCAGCCCAATAAATTTATTAATCAATGAACTATGAAGTATCTATTTCTTTATTCAACGGCTGGGTTTAGTCCATCTGGTATGAGGGGTAATTTGTAAGTGATAGGTCACGGGTTCGACTCACGTCGGAGGCATGTTTGATTTTAGGAGGTCAAGTAAGTTCTGAAGTCCCATTTGAGGCAAATGGATAGTTTAGGAGTAAGTCTAGGTTAGTTTGCCGTTCAAAAAAATCTATTTTCATTATTCATTGCTTAATAAATTTAAACTATGTATTAAAAATTAAGTATAGATAAAATCATCTCCAGCCCTTTTTCTTTAATTACAATCATACATCTTCAATCGCATATGTTAATACTAAGTCCAAACCGGTAGAGAAGTGAGGGAAAAAAAGAACAAAAAATCATATTTGATGGTACCGGTATTGGTTCGGTTCAATATTTATTTATTTTTTTTAATTTTCAAAAAGAAAAAAAAATATAAAACAATATCATACTGAACCGAGAACAAAAAATTACTAAATACTTGAACTGAGAAGTCAAGAACGAGTTTGTTCGGTTTGGTTTAGTCAAGTTTACCGGTTTTTTCACTCAATACTCAAATTCTAGTTACACACCTCTAAGTAAACAATCCAAATTTTACTTTTTACCATTGATTTACGTTAGAACACTTATTTTAAAGATTATTACATTATATTTTCTTTCTAGACTCTTATTATATGTATTATAAATATAAGCCAAAAATATTAAATATTTTTACCATTCTATTGTCTGTCGCATTGTTGGGCATTCCTTTGACAGGTCAGCAAGTGACATGGCGACCCAGTCAGCAAGTGAGAAGAAGGCTATAGTAATGACATGGCGACCCAGTAAGCATTCATGTTGGTGTCCACGTGGCAACCACATAATCAGATAATCTAATGGTTGAAAACTATTTTCATAATCAGATTAATTATATAGACAGATAAATCAGTAACAGGAAGGAGCAACCAACCAGCCCTCACACAAGAGGCAAGAAGCTATGTATGTATATGTACACACTACATATCACTTTTTTTTTTTTTTTTTTTAACTTCAAAAACAACAAGAATCATAATCATAATCATATATCGGTTAATTAAAAAGTAAACAAGATTAATCGATCATCTTTCGTCTACCGAAGAAACGAGGTTGCCTGCTCTTTCGTTCGATTCCATTAGCATCAACACGACCTCTCTCATCGACGGCCGATCAAAAGGCGACATGTTCGTGCACATTATCGCCACCTTCAGGACGGATATCATGTGGTTCGCCACACGTTCGTCTCCTTCTAGATCCAAACGACTGTCGAGTATCCCAACACCTAACGAATGCTTTCGAATATAACTCCTTACCCATGTAACAAGATCGCCTCCTTGATCTAACGGTTGTACGGGGGCTCTTCCTGTTACTAGTTCCAATAGAACCACGCCGTAACTGTATATGTCGCACTTCTCCGTCACCTTCATCGTATACGCATATTCTGCGCGCCACAAATAACCCAAAACATTAAATTAAGCATAACAAGGAAGACATACAAAATTTTCATCTCACTTTTCATAAAGAATGAAAACTTGTTTACTTAACAACAATTTCATAAATCTTCGGTGTTGTTTGGTTTTTAAGAGGTTGATGTCTGCGGTCTGCGGACTTAGCTGTAGAAATCTGCAGTCAGAAGAGATAACCTAAAGGTCTGCAGACGTCCGCAGACTCAGGAAGAGGTTTGCAGACGCGAGAAGACGTTCGCAGATGATTCCGCAGACGCGGGAAGACGAAAAAAAATACAAACACACTTTTATATAAAACATCTTCCCGCGTCTTCGAGTTCGCAGACACAAGAGGTTCGAAGATCTTCTAATAACAAACAAACAAAGCCTTCATTTCACTTTTTAAAATACCAATTTTCATATTCTCTATCTTACTTTTCTATCACCTACCTTATTTTTCTTATTTTATAATCACACATCTTATTTTTCTTAAAACTAAAACTTCATCGTATAAACAAGTTTTCACTTTTCATAAAAACCTTTATTTTTTTCTAAAAACTGAAATTGAAAAATGACTAGTTTTCGTTAACTAAACGCAATGTTTTCGCATAGTTTTTTTTGTATAAAGTGAGAGTTTACCAGGAGCTATGTAGCCGTAGGAACCAGCGACAGCGGACATGGACTTAGACTGGGGCATGTCGATCACTTTGGCTAAACCGAAATCACCCACATGAGCTTCGGCGTTCTCGTCGAGCAAGATGTTATTGGACTTGATGTCGCGATGAATGATCCTTGGTTTGCAATCATGGTGTAAATAAGCAAGGCCTTGAGCCGCCCCGAGAGCCACCGTAAACCGAGTTGGCCAGTTCAAGCTGCAAGACGAACCGTTATGAAGCAGTTCGCCTAAACTACCTCTCGCCATATACTCGTAAAGCAACAAGTTAGAGCCCTGGTAGTAGCAATATCCGTAAAGCTTTACGATGTTACGATGCCTGATCTTTCCTAGAGTCGTGATTTCCGCTTGAAAACTGTTCTCGATGTTGCTTCCTTCTCGATTAGAAGCAAGCTTCTTGACGGCGATTGTCTGTCCGGACTGCATAACCGCCTTGTAAACAGTCCCAACGGCTCCTCTTCCGATCACATAACTATCGTGGAAGTTCCTCGTGGCATCAACCAAATGCTGAAACTTGAAACCGTCTTTCGGAGGGAAGTATACATCCGACGAGAAGGGAGAAGATCTTTCTGTATCATCCTCCGAAGAAGCAACATTCGGCGTAGAGCTTTTCTTCATGAAATATAAGATGACGACGATCAGGATGAGAGACACGCCGCCTACGATAGCTGCGATTATGGTGACTATTTTTCCCCGATGACCATCACCGCTCGTAATGGAAGGCGGAACAGAATTTAAACCCGAATCTTCACAGCTACGTAAAGGGCCGCCACAAAGCCCAGCATTACCGGTGAAACTGCTGAGAGCCATGTTCTGAAACAACGGTACAGAAGGCAACGGGCCGTTTAAGTCGTTGTACGAGAAGTTGCAGGTCATCAAACTCGAAAGATTTGCAAACGTGTTTGGGATTTCGCCGCTTAAATGATTGTTATCGAGCAGAAGATTCTCGAGTAGTATGAGGTTCCCGAGCTGCGCTGGTATGGTGCCCGAAAGATTATTGTGGCTGAGATTCAAAGCAATCTGCAAGCTCGTGAGAGATCCGAGCTCAGGTGGTATCTCGCCGGATATTACATTACCTCCCATCTGCAACTCAGTCAAGCGAGAGAGATTACCGATGGCAGCCGGAATGCTGCCTGAGAGCTTGTTTTCTGAAATCAAGAGAAGTTCTAGCTGAGAAAGGGTACCAAGCTCGCGTGGTATATCGTATGAAAACTCGTTCCTGCTGAGATCAAGTCGCTGAAGCATCGTGCAGCGACGAATCCCATTTGGGATCCTTCCGGCGATCAAATTCGAAGAGATATTAAACGTCACCAGTTGAGTAAGTTTCTCGATCTCATTAGGCAGCTCTGATGAGAAGTAATTTCCCGAAAGATCAAGCCTTTGTAACTTATGACAGTTCCCAATCTCTTTCGGAATTGGACCAGTGAACCTGTTTTCACCAAGCTCAATAGCAGAGAGGTTCGCTAAGTTACACAACGATGAAGGAAAGCTGCCCGTTAACTTGTTACCGCTGATACGAAGCTGAACCAGTGATTTGCAACTTATAATTCCATCTGGGATGTTTCCATACAGATCATTTGATTCAAGATTCAGCAGCATCAAGTTACCCTGCCTACACGTATAAGGCGGGATCGTTCCGGTCAACGAATTGTCTGAAAAATCAACCACCCAAAGCCTGTTGTATAGCCCAAGCCTTTGTGGAATGGTACCGTTTAACGAATTGCTAAACAGCTGCAACTGATACATCTTCGGTAGATACTGAAAACCAAACGGAATTGGACCCGAGAGGGAATTTATGGAAAGATCAAGCTTCGAGAGGTTCTTCAAGCTACTAAGTTCAGTCGGTATGACACCATGGAGCTGGTTTTCGAACAAATAAAGCAATGTAAGGCCTTTAATCCGGCTAAACTCAGTCGGGATTTCTCCAACCAAATAATTCTCCGAGAAATCAATCTCCATAGCCAAAGAAAGATTACCAATCTCTCTTGGGATTGTTCCATTCAATCCGTTCCTGTACAAGTATAACTTCTTCAAGTACTTCAGCTTCCCAATCTCTTTCGGGATTTCACCAACGAGGTTATTTTGATACAAAGCGAGAGTCTCGAGATATGTACAGTTTCCAAGCTCCATCGGTATGGTTCCTGATAACTGATTATTCCAGAGGATTAAATCAGTTAGCCTTGTTAACAACCCAAATTCTTTCGGTATATCTCCATCAAAACTGTTTTGAGCAACACCAAAATACTGTAAACTCGCACAACCACCGATCTCAACAGGTATGCTTCCTGTCATACCGTTCTGCCCAGC
Organism: Centrapalus pauciflorus; assembly: GCA_020465985.1. Classification (NCBI taxonomy): domain Eukaryota; kingdom Viridiplantae; phylum Streptophyta; class Magnoliopsida; order Asterales; family Asteraceae; genus Centrapalus; species Centrapalus pauciflorus. Next base: position 224,947 of record JAANYP010006079.1, on the reverse strand, counting down.
CCTAAACGTCGTCAAGTTCTTAAGATTTCCAATAGAATGTGGGAGTGAACCCTTGAGATTGTTTGTGTATGCCACAAATTCGACCAACGAAGAAAGCTGACCAAATGTTTCAGGGATTGAACCGGATAGCTTGTTGTTACATATATTCAAATGACTTAAACGAGTGAGATTACCTATCTCATCCGGTATGATTCCATCGAATTGATTACTATTCAAGTGAAGAATCTCTAAGTTCACACAATTCCCAATCTCCTTCGGAATGTTACCAACAAAACTGTTATTTGAAAGATCAAGATATGTTAACGAAACCAAACCACCGATACTAGAACTTATGCTTCCTGAAAGATTCATCGAATTCAAATCGAGAGACCAAACCACTGGACTGTAATCATAGGTGCAACCCACACCCACCCATCCACAAGGTGTGTCATCGTACGGATTCCAGTTCCTTAGGTACCTTGATTCATCAGTAATATTTTTTTTTAACTCCAAAAGTAATTTCCCATCTGAATTTAATCCCTTACAAGGTGAAATCATACATATAGCAACTAAAATCCTAATGACACCCATCAATAACCGGAAAACCTTTGACATTGTAGTCAATAATTTTCAAACACTCAATCCAAGAACCAAGATTCAATCTGCACAGCATATAATAAAAGGTATAAATATAAGAACCCAAATTTGCTTGATCAATAAAATAAGGGGGAAGGTTTAAAGTTTTGTCCTTTTTGATGAATCAAATAAAATCAAGAAAGTTAAAAGATTCTATAAACCCACAAAAAGTGGGGCATGAAGTTGTCATTTTCGATTGATCAAACAACTGAATAGTCCAAAAAGGATTCATCAAATTAATATGGATCAACTCAAATCAGACTTGATTAACAGAATAATAAAGCAATAAAAGGATCTACATACCTTTATTAGGGTTAATTAGCAGAATCTTGGACAGAGATTGAAGGAGGAATTCAAGTAATTCCTTGAGATGATTCTAGAAAGAAGTTCATGGAGTTGGCTTTTTTTCCAAAACTGGTGGGATCTTCCAATCTAGAAAGGCCATTTGAGAAGGAAAGGGGAAAGATCCATAAAAGTTTTTCTTTTTTTCTTGGTAAAAGAACAGGTCTTTTTGAACCCGAAAAGAAAAAAGAAATCAAATGCAATGAATCAAAAGGCTTTTTGTTTAATTAAGGTGTGAAGGGTGGATTAAATAATAAAAATTAGGGATTTGATTTGGGGGTAATGAAAGATTATTAAGGAAGCAAAGCAAAAACTACACACAGCCACGTCTGTTTAATAATTTGGTTTTGAAGATATATACATACTGCCAACTGTGTGTGTGTGTGGGTTATGAACTCTTGAATTGAAGCTACAATGGCCGACCAAGCATGCAATGAATCACCTCTTCAATTCTTCTTTCTCCCTCTCAAAAGTTCATCTTTTTTAGTGCTTAGGAAGGAATATAATAATAATATACACAGGTGAATGGTGGGTCTGGAAGAAGGAGACCCCACAATATTTATAATTTCATTATCAGTATCATTAGTGCTCTGACTCTCACATTATTGACTTTGAATTTCACACAAACTACACAAATTATTAAAATTTACTTTCAACTTTCTGCAAGGAGAAAGAGTTTAGAAAGAAATGCAAACGAAACAATAAAACATTTATAAAACTTGTACTGATTTCAATCAGTTCGAGAACCAAAAAGCCAGACAAAAAACCCGGATCAAACCAAACCCGTATTACAAACATTAGGCCGTTTTCGATTTTCTTATTTTCCTAATTTGAATTTAGGTTCCGTTTGTTCCAACCATTTACTTAACCACAAAATTCTGACAATATCGATAATAATAATGATAAAAATCACAACCAAAATAATAACTATTATTAATTCATTTTTCTTCAGAAATCTGATGAGATAAGGAAGAGATTTGATAGTGAAAAAGCAATGAACTTCCTAAACCCAAGGTGAATGATGCGTTTAACAGATTTCCAGATTCATGGGAATAAATTTAAATTTTAAAATCCATATCTTTAAAAACAAACATACAAGTTTTACTATCATTCTTATTAAGCAAATAAGTTATATTTTATAGAGGGTGTTTGGTTTTGCGTTATAACTTATGATAGGATTTATTATATTATTACGTTACAATAAACGTAAATAATTGGTTTACAATGTTTGGATTGCATACGTTAATAAGTGATTATTAAGTCGTTTTACAAGTTAAAACGCAAAATCCAAACACTTTCAAAACTGATTATTTGATAATTACGATAGCAAACAACAGATGCTAAACCAAACACTACATTTTCGGCAGCATTTTTTGCTACAACCATTATCTGATTATTAGTTTTCAAAATGCTGCAACATTTTTTCAAACGCAAATCCAAACACCCTCTAAATTGTATACCATAAAATCTTTTTCCATACATAATAATTTCATATAAAACAACTATCTTATCATGAAAATACACACTCAAAACTCACTTTTAAAAATATGATGATCATTTTATAGAAAAGTGTTGTGTATTCAAAAATTTTAATTGTATATAAATCGTCCCATTTTACAATCCATATGTATCTATAATTAAATTTTTTTTTTTTTTTAAAAAAAAAAGGCAAAGCAATTCTTAGTTTGTTATATGGGACTGGGAAGCAGGTGACAAAATTAGGTGTAGTCATCATGTATTAATGACAAAATTAATAACAAGATTTAGATCAAAATCTAAAGATTATTATTTGAGATTAAATACTGTATTGGCGCAAGTGAAGGAAATCCCAGTGGCTCCAAGAAAACGACACCGTTACATAATTTAATTTATGGGATAATTACTAAAATAGCCAAATCTCACACCTTTATTCACTTTTTAGCCATTTTATATACATTTTACCAAAATAGCCACAATTTACGTGACCACATTTACGTGACAGCCACAATTTACGTGATTTGTACTTTTTTTCATTTTTTTAATGTATTACGTTACAAAAGGTGTTTGGTCACGTAAAGTGTGACAAGACAACCCACCAAACATTAATGGGGAAGGAGCAAAAATGGTCACGTAAAGTACAACAATTTACGTGACCAGACACCTTTTGTAACGTAATGCATTAAAAAATGAAAAAAAATACAAGTCACGTAAACTGTGGCTATCACGTAAATGTGGTCACGTAAATTGTGGCTATTTTTGTAAAATGCATAAAAAGTGGCTAAAAAGTGAATAAACCCTTGAGAAATGGCTATTTTTGTAATTATCCCTTAATTTATTGATTAAACCAAATGTTAAAAAATTCCGATAGATCAACATCTACCCATATGTGCATGCCCAACATACAATCGGTTATGGGTGTGCATGGATAGATGTGGTAAGATAGGGTGGGATGGGGATAGTGTTTGTACTTCGAAAGGTAGGGTCAATAAGTATAGGTAGGTGGTGGTAGGGGCGACAATTTAGACCCAATGGATCAAACGGGCCGAGCGTTTAAAATTACCCGTAGTAAAATCATAATATAGAACATAATTTTTTTTTAAAAAAATAAATAGTTATAAAATGGTGTATTAAACAAAATGTTCTTTGAAAAAAATTTCAAAATTATATAAAATTTATGACTTTTAGTCGTCAACCCATTTGACCCGTTTCTTGAATGGGCCGAGATTGTCACCCCTAAGTGGTGGTTAGGTTAAGGATAATGGTAATATTGTCATCTTGTTAGGAATTTGAAATGTAAAGACACGAGATTATGAAATAATAAGGATTAGGAAAGAATTCTAAAATCTTAAAAAAGATGATTATGAAATGCTAAAGAAAAATGAAATCCCTCTTCTTTTTGCCAAAATAAGAGAAAGATTTTCAAATAAAAGTCTTACTTGTTTCCCTGAAACCCGGCAAACCAAACGGCAACTTATTTTATTGTAAATTGCGTTTACTTAAGTAAAGTTCGAAAAAAAGAAATACAAGTAAAAAGATGGTGTGTTTTAAAAAATATATACCAATAGGTGTATTTTCAAATATATTTACAAAATGGTATAGTAATAAAAATATTTATCAAAACAATTTTTTATAACTTTTTAAATCTTTCTGCGACAGTTTCAGAATTTTAAATTATTAATAGCATATTTCTTTTCTTTTTTTTCTTTTATCAAATTCTTTTAAATTTAATAGAAAGTAGAATATGATTATTTTTTATAACATCAAATCAAATATTTCTTATAAATCAAATAAATCACTAATGATAATTTTGAAAGGCTTTAAAATTTTCACAAAATATTTTATGTCAGATTCAAATAATTGAATGTAAAATACAGACGAAATTTCAGATACTAAATTCAAAACATCTTAAATTTATATATAATATCCCTGAAGATATATGAAATTATATATTAGTTTTTATTTGTAAATCCAACATAGCATATTATTCATTGCAGCACTACTTATAAACAAGGGGTTATATAGCAATGAATAATAAAATATTTCATTTTAGTTCTTTATTGTTCATAAGTCATTATACTTTTAAAATTTATTCATCGTAGGCCGAATACTTATTGGATGATCGGTTAATCACGTAAAAATGATGACGTAACAACCAGTTTCCCATCTTGTCTCATATAAGTTATTGTAAAATTATTGTATCATTTAAATTGTTGAACTTTTAAATTTTGTTTTGTATGCATCATATCGGTGAATAGGCAATTTTGATTCATTCAAGCAAATGGGTTGACGACCAAAAGACAAAATTTTTACATAATTATGAAATTTTTTCAAGGAACAATTTGTTGAATACACCGTTTTATAAATATTTATTTTTAAAAAAAATATATGTTCTATCTTAGTTTTTTACTACGGGCCAATTTAAATGTTCGGCTCGTTTGGTCAGAATTGACACCCCTAATTCCAGCTATCAACATTTTAAAACACGAGTTTGATAGGTTTTTTTATTTTCTTTTTATTCCACCAAGTGCTTAAAATTACTTATGGCTAGAAAATTCAATTATTTTATTATTTATTAAGTATGTTGCTTTTTTAAAATAAATATCAATTAAGATATACAAAATAGTTTTAAGAATTTAGTTATCTATTTATTAAACTGGTTAGATTAGAATATATTATATGTATAAACCGGGTGGATTAATGATTTGAGTATCAGGATACTCCAAATAGAGGTCCAAGTTTGACTCTTGCAGGTTTTAACTCCTCTAGGTTATTTGCCTTTAAAAAATGAATAAATTATATTTAAACTAGATTTTAATAAATGACATGTTACAAAAGTAGTTATTGACACATGAGAAAATAAATAAAGGCTCACATGTATAGATTTATTCTTGATAAGATCGAAACATCTTTATTTGATGAATTTTGAGTGATGAATCTTATAACATTAGTGAAGTCATAAAATAAATAAATGTATATTTATATGTGGAGAGAATATATGATTACTAAAAATTAAGATTTATATATAATTACTTAAAAAATGTATTGAACAAATAAATCCAAAGGAGTAATAACTCATGGGACGTTGTTTCATATAATATGAAATCATATTAAAAGCGTATAGTATTAATTAATTATTCACATCATTAAATTATTATTATTATAAGAATATTTTCATCATGAAATTATCTGTCACTCATTACATTAGCACAAATTTTTAAGCTTTAAATTAAAAGGTTGTGGGGTCGACTTAATTCCACAGGGGATATTTTAAGTGCAATTCTATTGGTACAACTTTGCTAATCATACATAGTCAAAAGCATGAGTAAAAAAGTGTATGATTAATTAAAATTAAGAGACGTGAAATGTACATGTAACAATGCTTAGATTTGTATTTTGATAAAGTCTGTTGTTTTTTTTTTTTAAATGTGTTTTAGAAATTGTCAAGGTGATGTAGATAAAAGTTTTAAATTCAAGATTTATATATTAAAATATTGTTGAGTTACTAGCTTATTAACACAAGGTATGTTTGACACAAGTAACTGGAGTTTCGTCCTATGAGCTGAAACTTTTAGTTTTTATAAACGTGTTAGTAAAAAATAGTTATGAATGTGCATTTCATTTCCCTTAAAAGCTCATTGCTAAAAGCTACAACTACTAAAAGTTTCAGCTAGTTTTGTCAAACACACATGTAGTTTACAATTATTATGAAAGTAAAAATGTAAATTTGTTCGACCAATAGCTCAAGATTCTTTTGAAAATTATTTGGGGTGACAATTTCGACCCAACGGGTCAAATGGTCCGAACCGTAAAATGACCTGTAGTAAAAAAGAAAGTTAGAACATAATTTATTCTAAGAAATAAGAAAATGATACCTTAAACAAATTTTTTTGAAATTCTTTCAAAATTATGTAAATTTTTGTCATTTTGTTATCGGCTAGTTCGATTCGTTTGTTTGAATGGGTCAGAATTGTCACTCCTAAAAATTACTATAAGTTCAACATTAGTGCATATAAATATTATAGAATTTTTTGTAGTTTAATTACCCGCGTTTATTATCTTAGATGTTTGAAGTTTTTATAAACTAATTGTTGGAGTTATTTAATTTAAAAATATAAGATGGTTAATTGGTTAACTGATTAGCCGATTGTCAGTTAACGGATTTTTTCGGTTTAAGTTTACGAAATCCTCGAACCGGTATCTCTGGTTAACCATCCGAAATGAAAATTCCAGTTCAGTTAAACATTCATGAACACACCTCTAGTTACAGAATGATTGGTTAATTTTGGTGTTGGTGGGTTAACCATCCAATTACGTTAAACTGGTGCTTACAACAATTAATCTTGCTATTTAGGCATTATCAAATAGGATTTGGCTTTCAATAGGCTTTATAATTCTCTTTGGCCTTGACATGCATTCATTCATAGGCTTTGACATACTTTAATAACTTAACTTTGACTTTGGCTTAATAACGAATTTGACTTTGGCTTAATGTTTTACTTTTAACTTTAAATGACTTTAAGACACTTTGACAATCATTAATAATAAAGTTTTGATTTTTTTTAAACGGCAAACTAACTTATTTCCACTACTAAACTATCCATTTTGCTACAAATGGAAACTTCAGAACTTACTTTCACCATCTAAATTCAAACTTGCCTCCGACGAGAGTCAAATCCGTAACCTCTCACTTGCATATCACCCATCGTACCAGACGTGCTCTACCCAACTGGTAATAAAGTTTTAATGCTATTTTTTTAATTAATTAGTTGGGACAAAAATTACTTAATTGCTAATGCCTTTTCTGCATACATATGAGGAGTAGGAGTGCAAGTGCAAGTGCAAGTGCAACCCAACAATTTTATGGATAGATGAATACAGATCCGTACAAAGGGTAAGGTAGACTATACTAGTTTCAAGGTACAACCACATGTAGCGTGTGTACAAGTGTGAACACCATCTTTTACTTTTAGTTTCTTCTTCTTTAAATTCCAAGTTGCAACACCCACCTCCTTCTGCGTGGCATCCTCTTCCTCTTGTTATTTTAAACGACTTATCATTTACCAATTAAATAAATCCACGTCACAAGTTTGAATTTGGGTGGTAAATGTAAGTCTAAAAATCTTCATTTAGAACAAAGGAATAGTTTTGGAGTAGATTAGTTTGCCATTAAAAAAAAAAATTAAATTAATGTATACTTCATTACCATGATAATCATAAATATTTCTTTGACTATTCAAATATTAGCAAAACTTCATAAAATAAAAAAAGGAAAGTGGAGACAAATAATTTTCTAACTCATTTATATCAATTAATTAGTTTTGATAATTAATAAAATCAAATAATAAAATATGTTGAAAATCAATTGACCTGTTGATCAAGATAAACATTATTTAATAATGCTAGATTTTACAAAAAACATATTTTGAAGTTTTAAAATATTTAATATCAGACTGAAACACATAATATTTAGTTTAAAATAAAAAAAAACCATTAATAATGTATAATGATAAAAATGAAAACATATTTTAAATAAATACAGTTACTTTTTTTATTTTTCAATTGTAGTATTATAATTATCATATTTGTTGATAGTTAATGTACAAATATTTGAATTTATTTACACAAATAATTTAATTTGTGTAATTAATAAAGCTAAATAGCAAAAATTTATAGAAAATCAAAAGGTTTCTTTATCAATATAAATATTCTTTATTATTATAATAAATATATTTAACTAAAATATTTAATAATTTTCATTTCAATATATTTTAAGAAAGATATTTAAATTACTAATATTATTTGTCTTTTTTTAAGTATAGTTAGAGAAGTTTAATACATAGATTTATTTCTTTTATATTTAAAACATTAATTAAATTACATAGTTATTTAAGGAAAAAATGAAGGAATTTTTTTTTTTTGTATAATTAGAAAGTGTCATGTGACACAAATTATTTTGCTTTATTAATAGTGTTTATTATGAAAAAACATGTTTTTTTTTGTGTTTTCGTCCCTTCATATTATTTTTTTCTGTAAAAGTATTCAAGTTAATTTTTTTCTTTTTGGTTTAGTGAAATTTGGACATTAGAACCCGGTTTTTCAGTTTTTAAAAGCTCGGTTCACAAATTATAACTGTGGTCTAATGTCCAAATTTCACTGAACCAAAAAAAAAAAAAAAATAACTTGAGTTTTTTATGGAAAAAAATAACATGGAATGACGAAAACGTAAAAAACGTGAGCATGTTGGTCTTTTTTTCATAATAAACCCTTACTAATATATATAAATATATATCTTTGTTTTGTCTTTTTGTTTCCATTTCTCTGAGCAAAAAATGACCATTAATTTTCTTTTATTTTCATGTCTCTACTTAAACATGTTTACTTGTAAAAAAACATTTAAGGCATTTATTTCCTTATTATTTTCATTCATTAATTTCTTTATAATTTGTTGGCCAAAATCAAAATCATTTTTTTATACTAGTTTATAAACTGGGTATCATTTTATAGATTTTACTGGTTCATGATGTTATAATTTATAATGATAATCACTCCATGTTTACAGAAAAATCAAAACAATATCTTTTAATTTGGTATTGAGGACGATTTTATATAAATATCCAAATATTTGTTAAATTTATTTTTGTGAGAAGAAAAATAAAAATAATGGGTCGTAGGAGAGAGAGAGAGAGAGGGGGGAAATGTGCCTTAGCTGGAGTAAAATTAAAATATAGGAAAATTAAAATTAATAAAAAATAGGTATTAATGGCGTCATTGGTGACGCATGAAGCATCTACGACTGTCACCATACGTTGCAAAAATAATAATAAGAATCAGACTTTAAGGTTTGATTAATTACTCTAATCAAAGACACATATGCCATGTTCCACTTCCACTAATATTTTGCTTTTTATTTTTTTCAATATATTTAGGTCTTATATACGATATTTAATTATATAAAATGCATCAACCTAACATTTTTCTTTCTTTCTTTTTTATTTTTTAATTTTTTTGAAAGATGAATATAACGCTTTCTCAGCTCGAGATTCGCTAATATTTTTAACAGATAAAACGTGTTGAATCATTTTTGGTTTGCCACCCTTTTTCAGAAGAACAAGTGCATCCATCTGCTGTAACTATATTTTTTTTTATTTTTCAGTTTTTTATTTTGTTTTATTTATTATTAGCTAGAGAAATGGAAATTAAATAATGATGAGAGATGAAAAGTGGAAAGATGCATTTATATAATTGGGTTTTCCCGTAATATAATGTAATTAATTTGGTGTTGATTGATCTTTTTTGTAAGTGATATTTTGTCGGCCCCAATCCAAAACACAAAGCAAAAAAAGTCATCCATCTTGTACCCATATGTGTGTGTATATATACACATTACAAAAATAATATATAAATTTTTACATGCATTCATATATCCAAATCCCTTAAAACTAATGTGAACGTACACTTACTTATATTTACATATATGTGAACGTACATTTATGTGATGCATGATTTCCTACACTTAGAATGTGTGAATATGCATAAATTTATATATATCATCTTTATAATGTAAATCAGACCATGTTTATGAAGAAAAAAAGTTTGAAAAAAACCATTGTTAAGAGTGGTACATTCTGGTGCGTTGCATTATGTATGGTTGTTGGTTATTAGAAGGTGGTGATTGATATTGGATGTTAGTGGTGGTTCCACTAAAAAAACCAAAGTACATACGACAAATTAAAACAATATTCATCCTAGAAATGTTTGTGTTACATGTGTTTCATATCAAATATGTTGTTGGTTTACACAAATTTTATATTCAAATTGAAACGATGGTATGTTGACTTTGTTAGATTAGCTTATATCAATTTAAACCCATTTGATGGCTACGGCTTACCCGCTGTACGTACATTCTTTGTTCTCCTTTAACCACCAGTCTTGACATTGATGTGTCTCATATCTTAATCAAATCATTAATGATTATGAAATATGCACTGGTGGACCTAGGTTTTGTGATCGTTGGTTGCATGGTTTTGTACTTATCAATCCGATAATTTAATTGATTAGATTGGTCGGGTCAAGTCGGGTTGGACCAACAAATGAGAATTATTAGTGTTGGCCATTAGCGGATTAAGTTTATTTTTACAAATAGACTTAAAAATAAGAATTTAAATATTATTTATATGGCTAATGGATATTTAGTTTGCAAAAGAACTAGGTTTGATTTTATTTATTTGTCATGTTCAAATAAAAATAGTTATAATGCAAACTTTAATATTATAAAGTCTTTAATCAATTATTCTAACATATTTATCAATAACAAAAGAACATCGGTTACACGTTCAAAAATTAATCGGTTGCACACATAAGATTTTAAAAAAGTTACAGTATTAAGTGGAATTATCGATGAGGGGCCCGTGTTATCCTTCCTTATAGTGTAGGTCTGTCCATGGAGAGGTGTACATATAACAATATTGTATTTTATTTATGATAGGCATAAATGAAAATTGAGAAACAATACCCACACTTGTTTTATTCCACAAATGACAAAAGTGAAGTTCCCATTTCCCACCGTTTCTTGGGCCGGTGTTGGGTATACATAAAGATATAATTGGTAAGGCCCAAAATATTCAAGCCCAACTAATTATTTTCTTTTCCTGCCATAATGCCATTAATGTCTAATTTGATCGTAATAAAATGACAACAAATAATATCTTAATTTTTTTTCCTAAAAGGAATAAAGGGACTTTTTATTTAATTTGTAACAACAAAGATGTCCTAGTCTATTATGCTATAATTCGGCAAGATTTTTATATGAAACGAACTCGAATAAGATGAAACATAAAGTAGGATTTGATGTTGCAAGACGATTGTGAGGTTAACTAAAAACATTATGGTGGTATTTGTTTTTTAAGAGGTTAAACGTCTGACGTCTAAAAACCATGTCTGAAACTAAGAAGAGGCCTTCAAATTTGAAATTAAGAGGCTCTGAATTTTAATTCAGACTACTCTCTTTCTCTTAAAATTCAGAAGAAAATTCAGAGGTTATAACCTCTTAAGTCTGGATTTAAATAAACAATACAAATTAGGTTAAGATCTGAAATTCAGACTTCAGAGCAAATTCAGACCCTCTTAATCCCTATGCCTCTTCATTAAAGGGTCATGTACTTATTATACATGGATCGGTCTTATAAATACACATCTCCGCTCGTACTCAATAAAAAGATGGTCTAAAGAGTTGAAGCCTACAGGAGTAGAGTACATCTCAACTCATTTGATCAATGAAGTTACTCTTCCTCGTAGTCGTAGACATTAGGTTGCGTTTTTGAGTGTCGTTTGTGAGGATTTCTTTTGAGAAATGTGGATATAGTGGCCTTTAGTGAGGATTTCTTTCGAGAAAAATGGATATAGTGGCCTTCAGCGTTTGAAGATTGAAACAAGGGTTTTGTCAAATCACATATGACAATTTAAACCTTTATTTGAACTTGTTCATAAGGGTAGTACTTTTCAGTTGAGGTCTCACTGTCTCAGGCATTTTTAATCTTGATGTTATAAGCAAAAATAAACTCCCATATGATAAAGCAACTAACCGAAATTAATGGATGAAAAGAACAAACAAAAACAAGCAGAGATGATTAAGTTACCTCTTGATACTGTTGCCGCTCATACAACACGAAAAGAAAACCAAAAAGGAGAACTTATCTTCTCCATGTAACTTGATTGATGCCAATACGAATATACAACAAATTTCTGATGTGATTCTATATAAAAACGAAACCCTGGTTCCAATGGGCAAACAATGTGCAGCATCAGAGCATATCATTCATTCAAAAATGCACTGATGGGAGAAATAAGTCTCATTCGATAATAACTCAACCATACGTTGCTCCAGCCTTTTGGCTCCTGAACCAGGCTTCAAAACATCAGCATCACCCCAGATGGTACACGCTTCATCGCTAGACTCCCCTAAACACCACCCACCTGGAACTGGTTTTCCCTGACTGCGGTTAAGTAGTTCTTGGTCAATGAGGTCAAGAACAGGATCATCACGAAGAAACGGGGATGCAAAAGCTGAACCACTGTTGGTTAGATCATTGAGGTCGTCTGAATGGAGTGTCCGGGGCTCATGTTTGGGATCATATGCAGAATATTGCAAATTGTGGTTTATGACGGTTCTGTTTAACTGAGGAGAATTACATAGAAGAGTTGGGAAGTACACAGATTGAGATGAAAGACTGTTAGATAAGTACATGAGCAGGGTCCTGGGTAAGTTTTCTGTTCCTAAGATGCAAAACTCCACAAACTTGCGGCTTAATATAGATGATGATGAACCTGCAGGAACATAAAGATAAAAACATTTGTCATCCATTAGACTATTTTATGTAATTCATCTGCTTATGTTAAAAACCTCTGCATGAAAGAACATTAAACCACACTATAGATCTCGTGGTAAATCACAATTAGAATATTTTATGGAAAGACTAGGCATAAAAACCGCCATTTATTTGAAGTATTTGACTTTCTTGACCCATTGCCTATATGAGCTATTGTTCTTGTGGTAAATCACATATTTTTGGACACATATCATTCACTATGAGAAGACGTTTGTGTGGAGTAAGCGTAGATAAAATGTTATCTGCGTTTGTTTGTCCTAGATAACATTTTTGGTCTACGAGAGATCTTGTTAGGGTTTACGTCTCTCACACACACACACGAAACAACCAAGAAAGCAATTAACAAGAGATTTTACATGGTTTGGTCCATAATCTGACCTACATGGCAACTAGGGTATTCCTTCTATTATTTCGGAGGTGATAATCGTTTGCAAGTAGATCGATTATATAGAGAAACAAGAAAATTAGGGTGAATATCCCAAGTCCTAACTAAAGAAACATAACTCAAGACAAAGGGGCTGCACCCCTTTAGGGTCGGCTGCCCATCTAAATGCCGAAGCCTACACCCTAACAAGATCCAACCATGCAAACACACACACACACACACACACACATTCACAAATCTCATACAATTAGTAGTTAATCACTTAATCCAGTATTTCATATGCACTATCATTAAAACCTTTTCTAGCTGTACATTATAATAACGATTTCTTTTATATTTCACTAGTTCATACAATGGAACACAACTTGCTTCCACACAGATCCACTCCTGCCAGAAAATAACAATTTCTTTTAATGCCACTAATTTGCCAGAAAAAATATGTTATGCATCTCTTCTCTGAGTGTGGTTTGTATTTTGTTGGGTTGCAAACAATAGGTTCAACTAAAACCTAGTCACTTAGACTTGAAGATTAGCACCAAAGATAACGATTTCCTACATGACCGAAAGAAGTACAACATAGTTCAATTACCCAACACTTCATGAGGAATGTTAGTTTTACCAATCCATCCTATTCTTAAAATGAAGAAAAAAAAGCAGCAGCATTGTACCCCTCATTTGATATAACAAAGATTTCAGGTAAATTAAACTAATAGCAACAGCAATATAGTTGTAAATTGGTAGAACTAAAGACTTTCCTGTGAACAACCGGTAAGCATCTGGTAATGGCCGTTTTTGGGTGCCATAAAAAATCTCACTATGCTCAGAGAGAAAAAGGCCTGGGTCAACCACCACAGGTTTCAAGATTCGTGACCTGTAAACAGCAAAAAATTATCATCAAACACCCTAATAGCTATGAAATTACCTGTAAAAACTTAGGTAAAAGTATCAGTGTCGTACTCTCTCCAGCCGATATAGCTTGTGTGGTTCACAAAGTTGAGATCTTTAGGCATGTATGATAGAATGTGAAGAAGATCTAGATAACAAACAAAATACAAGATAAATGTCAGACCAGTAGTTCGAAGCATATAAAAAGTTTAACAAAATCCATGTATGTTCATTAACTTGTGATAGAACTCTGAATTCTGAAATGTAAGAAAAACAGATAATTGCATTTGTGATGAAACACTTTGAGGGTGTTTGGATGCGTTTTGAAGCGATTATGTGATATTTATGAATCAGAATCAAATAATTAATTGTAATAAAAATGCAATGTGGGTGATACTGTGTGGAGGTGATTCTCTTGCTTGAAGTTGTAATAATGATAACTTTTAAATGTCAAGAGTGTTTGGCAAATTCTGATCATTTAAGTAACTAATAGCTACAAAAAGACTTGCACAAGTAACTTCACTATTAAACCAATTATTCTAAACCCTAAGGCCTAAATAATCATAGGTACAAGTACATTACCCAAATAAGAATTGTAAAGGACACATACAAACATCCCCCATGGAGTAACAAACACCCACAAATGGCAAAACTAAAACATTACCATGGAAACCAACAAAACCCACAAACTGAATTCGAACAAAACAATGCAATCTGTGACCACAACTTTGTAACAACCACCACAACAGGAAGCCTTAAATCTAAACTAGCAGGGGCAGGTCAAAAATCAAATTTAAATCACAGTATGCTAAACCAGAGAAAGCCCAAACGGTTTAATCAGCACAAGATAAAGTCTTTAGGGAAAAGTCTTGGACAACTAAAAAGACATAACCAGTCATGGAGAAAGAAACCCTAGAACAATGAAATAAAGCAGTCAGGATATGGAAAGAAGGGCACATTAAATTATGAAAACAAATGGGTCAGGCAAAAAATTTAAAAATTAAAAGATTAGCATACCATCTTGAGTAACAAGTGGGTAATGAGCAGCAGAAAGATTAATAAACCAATCCCAATCAGGGGAAAGCTTCATAAGAATGGCAGCACCATGTAGAGTGGAGGAAATAGAAGAGGATCCTTTAGGGGAAACAAGATCAGATTTGCCAATCACATTAACATTTTGTGCGGCCCAAAAGACTGGAATGGATTGTACAGATAGGGCTAAAAAGTCACGTTCTTTTTGAGGGGCAGAACGGTCAAGATGAAGAAGGTAGTGGTTTCTTGGATGGTAGATAGAGAAAAGCAGGCGGATGATCCGAGAAGAATCGTTGGAGGTTCCGGATATGAAATAGGCGATTGTGGGAGATGGCGGAGGAGATTGGTCGGTTGTTTGATTGTGGTTGTCGTTGGTGAGGAAGAGGAGTTGGTGGTTGTGGTATTGGGCGGTGGAAGGACGGTGGGGAAAGAGGTAGGGGTCGGAGAAGGAGGGCGGTGGCGGTGGAGAAGGAAAAGGGGAAAAGAAAAAGAGGAAAAAGAGAAGAAGGGTTGTGATGGTTAAGATGGTGTAAAGAGTGGTGGAAGATGATTGTGTTGGATTTTGCATTTCCTGGCAAAAAAAAAAGATTGAATCTTTGAAATCTTTACGGATTACAGAAACTTGTTTCTGTGTGTAAAAATGGTGGTGGGATGATGATGCAGTCGCAGTCGGAGGCGCAGTGGCAGTGAGAATGTTGTCGCTGTGAATTCTCCGTCCACATTCTCTCGAGTGGTCGATCGGTCGCTTCGATTAAATCTGATTTTGTTACCTTCAAAGTTTCATCAATTTAATGGTTAATTTTTATTTTTTTTTTAAAAAGGTATTGCTCTGTGTGTGTGTGTAGATTTGAACTAGAAATAGAAATAGAAATTTAAATAGAAATATAAATAGAAATAGAAAAAGAAAAAGAAAGACAACCTACTTACCTAATCAAACAAAACGTTACCTTATTCTTGTGTATCAATTTAAGCATCAAACCCTCGCTCTATTCTCTCGTTTTCTTTTAATTAAATATTTTAATTTTAATTACTATATTATTAATCATGTAATTTATGAGTTTATGTAAAAATAATTACAAAAATATTTTAGCTACTATATATTTAATCATGTAATTTATGAGTTTATGTAAAAAAAATTACAAAAATTATAGATTATAAATTCAAAAGTATTTTATTAACCGAATAAGTTTATTAAAATGAACTTTACATCGAAGTGCTTAAAGTAAAGTTATTTTCATATAAAATGATTGTAACCAACTAACCTTTAAAAGTTAACATTTATAAATGAAGATGTCATAAATTTGATGACTTGTTGATGGGTGTATTTTTTTCGATTATCTATTGCCTCGTTTTAGTTATGTTACTTATTTGTTATAAAATGCAATACTTTGATATAATATTATGTTTTGAAATGTAGATGAAGAAAGTACTTATAAATAACGAACTGTAAATACAACAACGTTTTATGTATCAAAAATAGTTATGAATAATTGTGTTTGGTTATGTTTGTGTAAGTGTAACTTGAGTTTGATCACAAATAACTCTAGCTTTATGTATTTTTTGTTTAGTTCTGTGATAATGAATTTTCATTATTCGTTCTTTTAGTCATGCTTTAATGTTTTAAATTCAAAAATTTCATATTGTTTACGGTTTACTTATAGTCCTTATGTTTGATTCTTTTTAGCGTTAACTAATCAACCTTCCATCTTATATCTTTGACTTTTAAAGTTTTATTTTTTAATAGTTTCTGATGTTAAAATTTTAAAACTTTTCTTTTGTATAACTAGATTCTTCATAAAGTTTAGGTTTTTAGTTAAATTAATATTTATCAAAATCAATTTTGCTTCATTTTATGTTTTCTAGTATATATATATATATATATATATATATATATATATATATATATATATATATATATATATATATATATATATATATATATATATATATATATATATATATATATATATATCGCGTCATGTAAACTTAAGATGCTTCGTTAATAAAAGTTTAACAACATGAATTTTACTATAAAAGTAATGAAAGTACGAAGGTGTTATGTGAAATTAATTTGTTGATAAAAAATATCATTTTAATTTATTGAAAAACCAGCTTTATGTATTTAAAAGTACAATGGATGCATGGAACTAGTCAATTTTTACACATAAATCATATCCTTCAACATGAAAACAATGATATACAAGTGGAAGAACACAGAGAAAAAAAAAATATTACACAAATTTTAATTAACAAAACCACACATGCACATAAATGGCCCAACTTTTTCTTCATCAAATTCTCAGTAAGAAAGATGAACTGTGAGCCTCAGCAACGACTCCACACCGTCTGCAACAATCTGACCAGCTGGTATCAGCGATCGAACCTCAGCGAACCCACAAGCATGCAAGAACTTTCCAGTGCCACCAGTCACAGATAACCGAGACATCGCGCTTCCAATATGATAAACTCCAAAGAAGTTAATACTATCTCCATACTCACCTCCTTCCATGATGGCTGTGAATTGCATCATCTGTCTACTTCCATCTGCTGAGCTTGAAACATAAACTCCTTGTGCTTTCCCTAATGACTGTGAACCCAACTTAGGGTCGACGGTCAGGAGGTCATCTATCACCGTTATGGTCCCAAACCCGAGCCCAAGTCCATCTGGTCCCAGTTGTGCTGCTATTTGGTTCTGAATGTTGTTTTGGTTCAGGTTTCCAGCGAATTGTGTGCCAACCAAGCCAGTGCCAAGTGGGATCCCATTCGCGTTTACAGTAGGGATGGCACCATTGGCATTAGGAATGGCGACCCCGCCTTGTGGTGCACGGAACCCTATGCGTCTAGCAAAGGGGACTTGACCGCTGTATATGTTGCCTAATAGACCTGTTACTGGTCTAGCGGTTGGGCTGTTTCCACCAAGAATGTCATGCATGTAGAGTTCGAAAACATGTTCTCCTGTTGCTGTAGTTGCTGCTGCAGCTGGATCGACTGCAGTTACTCTCAAGATCATCCCCATATGCATAACGAGGATTGTGAAGATCAACGATAAAGATTGCTTCAACATATTGAAATTTGTATTTGATGAAAGAAAGAGGGAAGATAGCTTGATGTTTTTGGATGGTTATGAAGGTGGTGTTTATATACCAACTAAAGTGCTACATATTATGGTAGAGAAGTATAAGAAGAAGATGGAGTTGGTTTAATCAAGTTAACATATATATTTATTTTAACCTGTAAATCCATCCAAACCATACCTTCTTTATGTTGTAGTGGTTCCAACAAAACCATACATCATGAAAACTTAATTAAAAGATCATTTTAATTTTATTCTATCATTTAGTAAACTTACAAAAGTATATTTATTCTGTCAAACGCCGGTTCTATATCAAATGTGATAAATCATTCTTATTTATCGAAATATGTAATGAATTGCAATGAACTATATAACTAAAATATATATGACATGACACTAGTAGTTTTAATAGACTAATTAATTTCTATAGTTAACTTGATAAGGCTCATGGTGAAGATGATGCTTCATCTGAATTCTGCAGCTGCTGCTGTTGCATAGGTTCTTCATGATTCATGATCTTGGGTTGTCTCACAATCGGAGAAATTAATTTCCATACTGCATTCAATGGTCAATCATGTATGAATTGAAGATCGAACATCCACACGTACATTTAGCTAAACTTGAAAGAGACCAAAGTTTGTTCATAAGTGCATACTTACAGTATATAGTGGCTGCAAACCATTCATTCACTATTTTCACCCATGTACTTGCCCACCCAACATCGATGCTCCATCTGTTCATTCACAAAATTTATACAATGAGTGTGGCCGTGTGGGTGCTTATCATATCTTAATTTGACATCTGATCAAGTTCAAGAATGAAAATGAAAACGCCAAAACGGCATCTGGATCATGGAATATCTTACTTCCTGGTTGAGCTATCAAGATTCCAGCTGATGAAAAGCATAGCAAAGTACATGGCCCCCAAAGAGAATATGAGGTGAAAGAATCCATATTTATAGGGGATATCATCCTCCATTTGATCTTCTTGTTTCTTGAGCTGAACCGAAACAAAGTTTATTATATAAGCAAATTTATGGCAGGTTAGGAGAAAAATCAGAGATTTTGAGATTAGAAATCAATCACCCAAGGAACCTGAAATGTTTGTGAATCGATCCCAGTGGAAAATGTTGCCATTACAATTGCAGAAACTCCGATCAGGAAGCCCTGGAAGCACAAGAACAGTAACAACCTAAGTAAATCCCCAGGATCTTATGTAGTTTGAGTTTTAGGTCTAAAATTGAGGGTGTCGGCTTACTAGCACAGTCATCCAGTCAACATGTTTGTTATCTTGCTTTTGAGGGGTGCATTTTTCGTTGGCAGGTTCACTGGAAATTAAACTACAAGAGTCAAATTTACGACAAAAGCTTCAAGTCATTTGAGCAGTGACGGAGCCATTAATCGAGGAGCTAGCATAAAAATAATTAGCATAGATACTAATCAAATATTTCTAGCTCCTTGTGCCCAAAATTCTTTTGCGTGTGGCTCTGTTACTGTATTCAAGCAATCTACAGTTATGCAATGATATCAAACCTTCTTAAAGCAGACCAACAAAGGAAAACTATGTAAGATGCCATGATCCCTGATGATAAAAGACCTTTATTCACCTGTATTTCCAAGTCTCCAAGCTTAAATTTTTAAAAAAAAATAAGTAAGCGCTCTTGCGGATCATAGAACTACATCAAGGACATATATATACCTTTGAATGCAAGGATATAACCATCATGACAAGAAGTAAAACTGCAGTCCAGGTGATGAAGAATATGTTGAGAATGCAAGAAGGTTTGGATGCATACAAAGCATACATCACGATGATCCCACATAAAGAAGCCATATAGAACACTGTCGACATGAATAATCCACAACACGAGCTGCAAAAAGTAAAACACACATGTTGTAATTGCACAGTTATGAACTTCGAATGATAAGAAGGATAAGAACAAATCAAACCTTTGCTTCTTTCGTTCATCAGGCATCCAATAAGCATTCCACCATGCTATGAACTCGATTACGCTTACAAGTTGGAGGAGGAGAAAAATCCTGGATCATAGATTTAGGTAAGAACTGAATTTTGATTGGAAAAAGAATAATACCCTCTAGAAACAACGTTTTCTTAAGATTACCCTGCACCAACTCGAGCAAGTTCACCTGCAACAAATTGATATTTTAGTCAACTAGACATTAATTTGAGTATCAAATTGGAGTACATAGCGATTGACTTACCATATAAGTGAACAAAATCCGAAGGGATGAAGAATGAAGACACTAGGGTTATCATCAGTAAAGCAACCTTTGCAGCCCACCAGCTAGAATGCCATGTATTGCGAAATTCGAATAATTTGGTTGTTCCACATGTGGTCAGAAACAACGTAAAGAAGAATATCTAGAAATGCATGTTAAGGTTGCCACAACAGATAAATAAGAATTCAAACTGAAGTATGGGAAAGCACATAATTGAAAATTTTCATTTTTTTCTAACAGTGAACTTTTCAAACTTCAGGATGTCTCTTAATTCTCAGACTCATTTTAGGCTAGTTTTTAGGTTTGATTCTTCAAGTGGCACCTTAATTTTTATGAATCTTATTTTAAAATTCATGTGTTATGCTACAGAAAAGATACAAAACATCCCAGACTCACTCGAAGAACTCCCATTGTTTGGAAACATTCATGGTTCTCAGGTCCACAAGCTTTAAGAACTGCAAAAGAATCATAAACGAAGTTACCGAACTGAACCTTTGTACTTGATGATCCTTTAAACTTAAGGAACTTACTATGGAAGTGAAGTGAAACCCTTTGGCCATAGTCACGTAGAAACCACGCTACAAGATTTACTAATAAAAAGATAATGCCATAAGTATAACGGGCTCTAAGTGATTTCTTCCTCCTTACCAAGCACTCCATACTCCTCAATTGCATAAATTCCCATTGAATAATCTCAGCATTGGTTAGTTTGATGTCTACGAAAACATCATCATCAATCGTTTCTCTAGTTTCAACCATCCTGAAATTTACTTTACTAGTTGTAAATCCATAAAGAAGTTCAACAAAAGGGAATGTAAAACTTTAATTTTCAACTCAAGCAGGAAAGCAAAGCCCATCTGAAGCATGAAAAGGCAAAAACAGAAAGAATGCAAAATGCTGGTGCAGAGAGTTACAATAACCAATTGATCCAACATCAATGGTAATCATGCTGAAATGCTGAATGATTATGAGAAAATAAGAACAAGAATAAGGAGAGATTAGAATGCTTAAGAAAACCTTTGATGTTTCTTGATTTGGTGGCACCTGGTAATGGTATGTTGGAAGCTAGAGTCAACCAAAGCAGAGGGAAATAATTAGTGAGGCTCCTTGGATTCAATTAAGGTGTTGATAGATCCAGATATCATGTAATATTTTTATTTAATTTCCACCTAAAGTAATATAATTAAAATTAAATAAACAAGAAGAAGGTAGCAAGGCTCCAATTTGTCAGGTTGAGTAATAATTGGTTTAAAGTCAGCCCAACAACTAAGTCTTAGTGAGTAGATACTATTAGCAGACACTCCATTTCTTCGACACTCCAGAAGCTTTCAACGTGTCTTCCATTCCGAAGTTCTTTACAAAAGAAATTAAGCCCACATTAATGAAAGGAAGATAAAAACAAAAGTTACAGAATTAATTATTAACCCATCAAGGGAAGATAATAAGAGCCGTGTGGGAATTTAAAATATATAAGTAGCATTTAATTAATTAACTTATTTCCTTCTTCGTAAAAGCGATGACATGGAAATGTAAATTCATAGTTCAATGATCGATACTATAACAGGAAGAGTAAGTCACGTAAAAGTTATTTTATTCGGATGTGTGACAGTAAAAATCAGATATTATAAACTTTTTTAAGTAAATAACTTGCATGGTGGGAATGTGGAATGGTGCTTGTAAGTTGGGAGAAGTTAGGTTTTGTTAGGTTGGTATATCTTTTCTTCTGGTTCTGTTTGAATTAATCATGACTACAAATTGGAAAAATAACCAAAAGTTTGGAAGATCTGATCAAACCTTTTTGGTCTCATATAACTTGCTAAATAAGCAATAAACTTCAACTCAAACTTACATGACTAATTACTGTGGGATAAATTGAAGTATTTGACACTCCAAGTATTTTAATAATTTCTAGAAGAAGTTTAGGATTCATGATTTAATTCTCGAAAAAAAAACTATTCTTAAACTCCAACACGAAATAGAAGATTTGGTGAATTTCCAGCTTCATGCTCAAATATTACAGTCTTAATATATTATATTTGAAATGGTAAGAAAAAGGTAAGTGAGAAAAAGTATACATGTGAATATGTGATTGTGAAGATGAAGAAGGTGCTTTGAGTGCAGATGAAGCCACAAGTAAAAGACCAAATGCATAATGACAAAAGGTTGTATAAGTAGGCCCCCTTAAATCTTAATTAACACCAATGTTAAAGTGTATTATAGCTAGACTGGAGCCTGGAACCCCAACCCCAATCACGCGTTTTAAGTTTCAGACCGTTGCGCACAGTGCTCAAGAAATATATAATATAATATGTGAATCTAGAGTTTTGTAATGTAGCATTGAAAATGTGAAATTAATGATCAAATCTTCCTGTACAGAAATTGATCCATCATTGACTTCTTTTGTGTTCTGGGGTAATTGAGTGTGATTGTTACTTGCCTCATTATCTTGATTTTTGTTTATCTTACCAGATGAGATGAATCATTCAGTTGTTAGGTGTTGTATGATTGGGTTTAGGTTTGTCCTTTTGAGTGACAAATTAATTGCTCTTTTAGCCTCTGAACTATATATACCACCTGTTCCCTTTTCGGCTAACCCAGTTCATCCGACCACCTATTTAGATTTCTACCAGACAGCACGCCACTTGTTCGTATCACTTCAACCAAAATAATGAATAATGCACGTGATTTTTCACGCTGTAAGAAAGCATGTAAATTTGCGTCAAGTTAAATTATCTAGGATTTGTTTACAAGTGGAGAACAGCTATTGCACCAAATTTCTTCGCATTTGCTCAAACATTAAGGGGCTGTTTGATTGCATTTGTTATTAAGTTCTGTCTGGATTAAGTTGTATGTCTGGATTAAGTTGACTGATTAGAGAAATACTATTGCTGTTTTTTTATGTACTGAATAAACTGTCTGAATAAATAATAATTACTCGTTTACCCTTTAATGTTGATCAACAGATTGTTACAACACAAGACAAATTATACACAAAACAAATATAATAATTAAAAATTTAAGCATTAAAAACGTCACTTATAACAAAAAGCAAATTAAACATAAAAATATTTATTGACAGTTAAACATAAAATAAACATTTATATTTACATTAACTTTGACATAAATTAAACATTAAGAATAAAAAATAAGTATAACTATTAATAAATAACAATGTAAACAATAAGACAAAAGTGATGTAAATAATTAATTGTACAATAGAAATAAATAAAAAATAATAAAAACAAGCATCCAATGAGAGTTGAGCATGAAGGGTTCAAGAATGGGTAATTTTGGAATGCATGTCTCTGAATGGGAAGGACACCCATGCTCTTGACTTATTAAAAGAGCTGACCGAGTTTTTATGAATCAGCATTAAGTCATTAACAAACAAAAGAATATGGCTAAAGTAATAAGTCATTTAACCCATTAAGTCCAATTAAGTCATAAACAAACACACCCTAAAAATGGTTGATGTAACAACTTGATTTCTACAACTTTGAAGGTAAAGAAATCCTAAATTTTCTCTCCCTATCAAGAATGAACACAGTTTTCGACTTTATATGTGTAAAAATGTATCATTTATTATAGTTGTTCTCCACTTGTAATTAACACACACAAATGTGAACATTCTTCCATAGGATGCTTTAAAAAAATAGTATCTTCTTTTAAAAGAAGCATGAAGAAAAACGAGTATATCTTACATATCTGTTTTAGCATACATTTTTATCTTTCCACTTTATCGTTGAATCCTGTCCCAAGAAATGGAATTGCTGGTGACAGTAGGCAGGAATTGCAAAATGGAAGGAAGAAGAGACTGAGTAACAGCATTTATTTTCATTTTTCTTGCATCCAACAACCGCAATCAACAAACATTCATATGGGCATCAACTATTCAAAATAAAGATAAAAGAATTGTTCACAAAACTTGATGTTACATCATAATTTGCAATGCTAATCATGTTTCTCATAAAGCCAAATGCTGGCAAAAAAGATGTATTTTTACTACTATTGCATTATAATCACACTTAGCCTCCTTTTACTCCAAAGTGTCACACCTACTGAGCCAAGCTTTTGCGCGATTATTTCGTCAGTAAACTGTATGTCAATCGTGACAGTATCACAGGGCAGGTCAATAGTCCATGCCACCCATTCCACCCATATCACCGCCCATTCCTGGAGCTGCTTCACTAGCAGGCTTGGGAATTTCAACCACGATAGCTTCGGTGGTTGTCATCAAGGAAGACACACTACAGACAGGAAAAAAAACAAAGAAGAAAACCTCAGTTTAAAGATCATTAGGCATACGAAATTCATAACCAACACACAGACAGTTGCTGGTTTAACAAACCTTGCTGCATCAACCAACGCTGTTCTTATCACTTTCAAAGGGTCGATGATTCCATTTTTCACCATATCCACATATTCACCTGCATATGAAGAGAGTTCCATAAAGATTTGCCATTCCCAGAAAATTAACGACATTGATTAATTCTCTATCTACTTATGTAAATAACAAAGACATTGACGCAGACCTTTTGCTGCATCATATCCAAGATCTGGGTCATCCTGCTCTAAAAGCTTACCAACCACAACTGAACCTTCGACTCCAGCATTGGAAGCAATTGTATGAACCGGCATCTGCAATTAGTCGAGTAAATACAGACTGTTTCTGGATCTAACATAATAAATGAGCAGTAAACATTAAGAATAAAAAGTTACAAGTGAACAGAAGTTCCGACCTTTAGTGCATTCTGAATTATCTGAACGCCTATTTTCTGGTCGAAGTTGGCTGTTGGCAACTTATCCAACTCTTTAGAAGCATAGAGTAGAGCAACACCTCCACCTGCATTAAATAAACTTATTTTACGTGCATCTCCTTCTTGGATTCTTGACTAATTCAGGACAAGAATGTTGACCAATTTACCTGGTACGATTCCTTCTTCAACAGCTGCCTTTGTGGCATTCAGTGCATCTGTAACTCTATCTTTCTTTTCACCTACTTCAGTGTCACTGGCTCCTCCAATCTGGATGTGATAAGAAATTTTCATTATACAAATATAAAAGCCAACACTTTTGATTATAAAGAAGCCAAGATTAAGTGTAATGATGACAAACCTTCAGGACAGCAACACCACCAGAAAGCTTTGCCAACCTCTCTTGAAACTTCTCTTTATCGTAATCAGATGTGCTAGACTCGATTGCTGACCTGATCTGTCATATACATATAACAAGCTACATCATGTCAATAGTCAATACCCATGTATCTGTTCAATGGGATGACTGCCGTTTGAAACATCCTAGATGTGACTGTATACACTTTCAACCAAAACAGTAACGGGAGGCACACCTCTTCACACCGCTCTTCTATAGACTTCTTATCACCAGCACCATCAAGCACAACTGTATCATCTTTGGATACAGTGACCTAAAACAAGAACAACCATCTATAACACAAGCCCAAAAATCAATTCAAGAACCCATTCATTATTAATGCTTAAAGTAGGGTAACAAACCTTTTTACAAGAGCCAAGCATTTCCAACTCCACCTTGTCAAGGTTCATACCGAGTTCTTCGGTTATAAGCTGCAGGTAAGATGAAAGTCACATAGTAATAGATTACGCAAAACTCAGTAGAGGTGGCAGTTTCAACCCATTTACATAAAACGGGTTGACCAGGTCATATTTTATCTCCAATGAGTCAATCAGGGTTAAATTGAAATGTTCACAACCTCTTACACGTTGCTTAATCAAATATAATTTATTCAACTAAAAGCATACTTGCAATCATATTAAATATAATTAGTATGATATAAAATTCAAAAACACAGACAAAAAACTGCTATCGGTGGATCAATCCAACCCAACCCAAATTAGAAAATACAAGTTTTGACCTATTGCCCTATATGCCACCTATAAGAATAGGTCGTGTCACAATTAGAAAACATCTAGAACCCACCTGACCTCCAGTGAGAGTGGCCAGATCTTGCAGGTTTGCCTTTCTATTCTCACCAAAACCAGGAGCTTTTATGGCACAAACCTATTCAGAAAAGAGTCAGTTGCATAAACTGAAAACAACAGCTCTTCAAGAGAGGTGTGTTTAGACATTTCTAGAAAACAAGAATAACACCTTAATTCCAGCTCGAAGCTTGTTAAGAATCAAGGTAGCCAATGCATCGCTTTCCACGTCTTCAGCAACAATTAGCAGGGGTCTTTGTTTCTGGATGAGAATCAAAATATAGCAGCAACAATAGCAGATGATTTCATATTTTCATAACCAAAATCAAAAAGGAACATTGAACTTGAAGCATCTTAGGGGACTCTACCTTCAATGCCAACTCTAACACCTTGATCACAGAAGTAATGTTTGAAATCTTCTTCTCGTGGATTAGAACAAGAGGGTCCTCTAGCTCCTGTCAAGCACCAGTCGGTTGACAATATTTAACAAACGTATGTGCTTAGATAGATAGATATGATACACTATATAGACTAATTATCGCCAGGGACTCACACATTTCTGATTCTTCGTGTTTGTGATGAAATGTGGAGATATGTAGCCCCTGTCAAGCTTCATTCCTTCAACGACTTCGAGTTCGTTATACAATGTCTTCCCATCCTACAGTTCAATGCAATAAACCAGCACACGTCTTTTGTCATACAACAGAAGATAGAATGCACCCCAAAAAGATTGTATGTTTAGAGATATATAAGAGCATATTCATGTACATACAAGTAGAATATATGTATCATATCTGAATAAGATGATAAACTAAAATTACACCAAAAACCTATAAACCTCAGGCAAAAAATTAGTAAATGAGCATATTAACTAGTAAAATCCTGAAAATGAAAGAAAGTATATCATAATGCAACTCACTTGAATTGTGATGACACCCTCTTTCCCCACTTTCTCCATAGCCTTGGCTATTAGCTCACCTATCTCACGTTCTCCATTTGCGGAAATTGTACCCACCTGTTAGTGGTAGTATATATAGTCTCCCATCAAAAAATATACTCCATATGTAAACCATTTATATAATCAAGCATCCAGGATGCCTTAAAGTTTAGTAAACCAACCTGTGTGATTTCCTCAGATGTGCTTATCATACGAGCCCTGCTCTTCAAGTTTGTTACCACTGCATCAACAGCCATTGAAATTCCACGCCGGAGGTCCATTGCGTTCATACCAGCTGCGACCGACTTGCACCCCTCTGAAAATATTGCACGCGTAAGGACAGTCGCACAAGTAGTACCTGAGACATTAAGGACCCACATCAAAACACTCCTTGCAAGAGATTATTGGAACAGAATTCAAAAGAAAAAAACAAATCCATCATAGAGTGAATCTTACCATCACCAGCCACATCATTTGTAGCATTAGCAACCTGTTTGACAAGGCTTGCACCGACATTTTTTACTCTGTCTTTAAATTCAATGCTTTTTGCAACAGTTACACCATCTTTTGTTACTTTTGGTGCTCCATAACTTTGTTCAATCACCACATTACGCCCCTACAATGTCATCACCATATAGCATTTTGTAAGACCATCCATGATATTTGTATTAAAATCAGTGACAAAAGAGTAAAGACTAGATGCTTTCTAGCAAACAAAAAAGAAACAAATGGTTTATAGGAAATGAATCACATATCATAATCTTTTCTAGTCATACAAAAGTGTCCTTTGAAGCTGCTATATTTTGGCAGGTTTGGCATGTCAGGTCAAAAAAAACTAATTTCAAAAGTCTACCTAACATACTGAAATTTCCTACTTAATTTTACAGAAATCCTCATGCAATTTACATTAAAAACAAGAAAACTGATATTGAAAAAATTGTCTGAAGTTGGGAGAAAATCAAAACCAGATCACCAAACAATGGTATCCGAGGCCGATGATGCCCATCATGCGGCTCGTTGAGACCTTAGTTTAGTTAGTTGTGGGCTCCCTAACTCATCCAGATCAAAAGCTACTTGTGTTTGAAGTACATTTTCTGGGATCCTACTCATCAACATATTTCACATCAGTCATGCAATACAAATTCTTCTATTTCAAACCTATCCAATTTTTAATTCTAGCTACAGATAAGTAGATAACGAACCCATAAACACCCTTTTATCAGTGCTATAACTCCAACCACAACTAGTTAACTATAACCAGGAGTTGCATCTCTAATTCCTTCAAGAAATCATGGAATATTTCCAAACCTCCTTTGTTTTTTGTTATTGCGAATTTACCACTGCAGGTCAAAATAAAATTAAAAATGATATAATCAAAAATGAGATAGGTGAGAGAGTAAAGAAGTACCTTTGGACCCATTGTTACTCTTACAGCATCAGCGAGCTCTTCAACACCTCTAAGCATTAAAGCCCTAGCATCAACTCCAAATCTTATGTCTTTGGCTGCATAGTTTCTGCTCCAATTCACCCTACTTCCAATCTGTTTTCGATATTCAAGTAAAGATGAACATACGTATATGTATTATAAACAAACACACACACACACAGAGACAGAGAGATGATGATGATGAATTACTTGTTGTGTTGTGTTGTTTGCAACCCTGCAAATTACAAACAAGAAATGGGGATATCGATTAGATGAATTGGTAGAAGAAGCAAAATCTTGATTATAATTAAATGATGTGGGTGGTGTTGATTAACCAATTCTTGAAATTTACCTAGATTTAGAAGCAAGATTTAGTGCGAAGCGATACATGATTAATGAATTGAAGATGAGAAAAGTAGAGAGTGTATGATTGATTACAACTACTGAATGGCGATGCTATTAATTAAAAAGAAGGGAAGGAAAACAGAAGAATCCGGAAGAAGGATGCGTGCGAGTAGGGTTTTAGCCTTCAATTCTAAGATCTTGACGAGACGAGGAGGGTTTTAGTTCTCCCCGGTTTTTTAAAATAATTTTTTCTTTTTTATCTTTTTTATTTTTTTTTTGTATTTTTATTTGTCTTTTAACCACGTTAATTCGCTATTTACAGTGCACATCTCCGTCATATCATTTTTTATAAATCGTTGTTTACGGTTCACACCTCTGTCAAGTCACTCTTCCATCCCATTAAAACGTAAGTTCATACTCAAAAAATTAACACCATCGTTCCATTTCTCTTAAATTTAAATATCAAATAAATACTATTATCATAAACTAATAACATAATCAAGGGCGTCTTTTATTGGTCTAAATTTAGACCGATAAATTTCTTTGTATTTGATATGTATACGTTGTGTCTCGGTGCGTTAAAATAGAATTTATGTCAAATTTAATTTGATTCGTATTATTTAGTTTAATTTCTCATGAATCAATTTTTTTGTTATTCAAATGACCAAAATATATTATCAATAACTTTTTATTATTATTTTTTTTGAATGATAAAAAAATTTTAAAAGTATATTGTTCTTTTATTTTTCTTTATAAAATAATTTTTTCATTCATAAATTAATAAAACAAATGTTTTAAAATGATAACATTAAATATTAATGTTTATTGCATAAACAAAATTAGTATTTGATGTGGTAGGATTTAAGTGGGTTAAGTATCGTGTACGGGTGGTATGGATGAAGTGGGATTAGGTAGTGTAGATTAAAAGCGGTGTTGAGATTTGATATGGTAAGATGATAATAAAGTTGGATGAGTCTGTCTAATCCGTGAACTAAACGCCCCCTAAGAATAAACAAGTGAAGATGGCAAGTCATAGGCTCATAGCTATTCAATTGAAGTTTCAACTTCCAACTTCATCTCCAACATCTTCTTCATCTTAATTTCTTCATGAAATCAAATAGCATTCTTTAAAAGGTAATAATTAATGACTGATTCATGATTAGGGGTGAGATCGGTCTTGTACAGATATCGTATTTGAACTGATTTTTTAAGACATATTATTAGTACTAAGTACTCAAACAATTATAGAAAGTCGATACCGGTTTGGTATCAGTACCCGAACTAGTATATTTGATATCAAACCGGTTAGGAACGATAGTTTTCCATTCATTACACAAAGCTTATTAATATCAGACTCAACAAAAATATATAATACTAAAACCAACAAATAAATTAAATATCAAAACAAATAAATAAAGTTAATACAAAACCAACAAACAAAGTTAATAATCCGCGGACACTTTTCCCTTTTCTGTTATGATTGTGTAATATTTTTTTGATATTTATGAAAAACCAACAAGAAAGGTAAAAATCAAAAGTTACAATAAAACCTTTCAATTTCGGTACAATTTAGGTATCTTTCGGGAATTTTTCTAGTACCGAATACTGAATTATGCTAAAATAAGAACCAAATACCGAACTGATAGTCTTAATTCGGTACTAGTTCGGTATCAAAAAATGGTAACTAATTCTGGAAATTGAGATTTGAAGAAGATTCTCATGGCTGCCGGTGAAAAGATCGAGTAAACATGTTATAAGTAGTTATTTAATATAATGATTAATAATCATAAACATATATGTGTAACAATATTATAAGTAGTTATAGTTTCATTTATGTTATGCAAACATATACTTTGATATTCTTTACTAAATAAATACAAAAAACAACCCACAATAATACGATATTTTCAATTTCAATTTTTTTCTGTTTTGTAATATCAAGATGATTTATAAGTGATGAGTTTGGTTTCTAGTTTTCATTGAGCAGCCTGCCTCTTAAACAATTAACAATAGTGAGAGATGTTGATTGAAAATAATGGGTTGGTAAATAATAATTAAAAATGAAGTATAATTATAAGAAAATTATTAATAAATTATCATCATAAATGCATCTAACCAATTATAAAGCAAGCTAGGGTTGGCACCTCAAGTCTACAATAGCACACTTTAAAATACATGCAACTGTTATCTTTTTAAATAACTAATTATTGATAATAATTTATTAACTAATTATTAGTTATCACCAATAAATGCTATTTGATTAATTGTCACTAAAATAAAACAACTTTTTAAAATTTTATCGCCGATAAATACTATAAATTTGCCAATGTATAACCGATCAATAGTTTTTGAACAGCAACAATTTAATTCAAAACCGAATTACTTCTAGCAAATGCTAGCCGCAACCAGAGATACACCATATTAATCCCCAGAAGTTACAAAATAAGCAAGAACATAAACAACTAAATCCTCCTATGAAAATTCCAAAAGTGAATTGCAATGTCAAGAGTTCCAAGATAATTTTTTACTAAATTGTCCCCTAGAATTAATCCAAAAGAACGACCACCTTTGTACCAAACCAATATAATGTTTATTTATTTATTTCTTTGGAAAAAAGCAAAGTACATTAATTAGAAGCAAAAGGCCAAACTTTACTTTAACCATAAACTCTAAAAATAAAATGAATGTGTAGATGAACCAATGTTGCTCCTTAACACGCATGAACGGAATTGCAATGCTTGCAATTGTGCACCAAATCGAGCCAAGCTACAACAAGCGCTTACCGCTTGAGAAAAAACCCACTGCAAGCAATACGGCTGGAATCAGATCCACATCACAGAACAAGAAGAAACATGACATCATGAAAACTACGAGCTCTAGCTTCCCATAGAGTCTGAAATGCGTATCTTTTATTTAACTATAGTCCTCACTAAATTAAAAAAACTCGCTAAATTTAGTAATTAAAATTTTTTCACGGGTTATTTAGATAAGTATGTTGATAATTAAGAGATTGTTGTAATAGACTAATGTGCCAATTAAAGATTTGAAACAATCTATTGTGGGAAGGTTTTAAGATACGTAAAGTTTATTATAAAAAAAGGTTTTGAGTAAATTACATAAATGGTCCCTGTGGTTTATAACAAATTACAAGTTTCGTCCCTAACTTTAAAAAATTACACTGGTAGTCCATATATTGAAACCTCTAAGCAACTTAATTTTTTAAAAATTCCAATTTTGCCCTTAGAAACTAATTTCACTTATGGTCCTTAATGAATTAATTAAGTTTTTTCTTCATATTTAAATATTCAGATATTCATAAATGTTTAATTAATAAGTACTTTACCTATATATTAATAAGTTTCACACCTATTAATTTTAAATATATATTTAGTTATTTCTACATTCATTCGT
Source organism: Centrapalus pauciflorus (assembly GCA_020465985.1). Classification (NCBI taxonomy): domain Eukaryota; kingdom Viridiplantae; phylum Streptophyta; class Magnoliopsida; order Asterales; family Asteraceae; genus Centrapalus; species Centrapalus pauciflorus. The sequence goes on along the minus strand of JAANYP010006079.1, from coordinate 192,438 downwards.
TTTAAAGAAAAATATTTATTTTTTTATTAATTTTTGTTTTATAAAATATTTTCCAATCTATTTATATATTTAATTTATTTATCATTCTTATCTTCATATATTAATTTTTAAATGATATTAAGGTGTTTTTGAAACTCTAAACATGTAAATATATACATTCATTTATAAATTTTAAAAATCACTTATTCTTAATTTATAGATTTTTATTGATAGAATATTGTATATTTCACATATTAAATAGTCTTAGTAAAATTGTATTATTCCTAATAAACTTAACAAGATTGTAATCCTTTTAGCATTTTTAAAATTTTTATGGGTGTAACATATCATTTTTTTAATGTTTGAAGAGTATAAATACTAGTTCAATTGGAGTATTAAATATGGCTCATTATTTTAGTTTTTTTCTATTTTTTGTTTTTATTTCACAAACAACAAAATGTAAGAAACTTTTAAATTATTTCAAAAAATCTATTGATAATTCTAAATAATTGTTTTTAGAAAAAATACCATTTTAAAATCAAAAAATAAAACATTATTATAATATTAAAAAACAAAACATTATTTTATGATATTAAATATATATTAAATTCCTATTTAAAATTATCAAAGGTTTTTTTAGAAATAATTTAAAAGGTTTCTCATATTTTTTGTTTATGGCATAAAAAAAAAGAAGAGAAAAAAATAATGTAGAATTTATATTTATTAATGATCATATATTTTCTTCTATTGAAACATTAGAAAAAAAAAACGATATGATATGCTCATAAAAATTTGGAATGCTAAAAAATTACAAGATTGTTAAAGATTATTGAAAATAATATATTTATACTAACATCATTTCATATGTAGAATTTATAATGTTTACTAATAAATATTTATGAAATAAGAAAGAAAGATTTTTAAAATTTATAAATAAACGTACATATTTTACATGTATAAAATTTCAAAAACAATATAAATAACATTTCAAAATTAGTATGTGAAAATAAGAAGGATAAATTAATTAAATATATAGATAGATGAAAAAAATTATGAAAAAAAATTTGATAAACGAAATAAATATTTCCATAAAAAATAATGAAATTATAAAAATACAAATAATTATTTATAAATCAAAAACTAAATTAATTGATTAGGGATCATATGTGAAATGTATTTGTAAGGGCAAAATTGAGGTTTTTAAAAAATTGAATTGTCTAGGGACTGAAAGTGTGACAAAGTTTTAAAACATGGACTATCAGTGTAATTTTTACAAGTTAGGGACGAAACACACACACACACACACACACACACATATATATAAAAGGATTTCTTAGGTAAAAATTAACATGTTTTTCATGTTTTTCTAGTTGAATCCTTTGGTGTTATTTTTTCATCAATAACTCCTCAAGTTATAATTTTTTTCTAGCTTTCAGAATTTTTTCCCCCAAAAAAGTCTTCAAAGAAAAAAAATTTGGACTTTTTTTTTAAGAAATGGTTGATTATGGAAAAAACCGAAACTTTTCTGAAAACCAAAATGAAAACAATAGTCTGAGGACTTTTTAAGGAAAAAATAACATGTTATGCGATTATCTTGGTTATTCTCTAGGCAAGTTGCTTACCCCGTGTGGGGGATATCTTTTCACGAGATCAAATGAATGCATGTAGATCTACTAAGAGATATGATCCGTCATAGACCCATGTAGTACCCCCGGATGAGGTGCTCAGAATTAGTCGATGTATTGCCCAAATTGTGGACACATCTTAAGATCGATTTAGTTTTCTTCCCTTATAGTTGTAATAACTATGCAAGGGAATTTTATAGTATCAGTTTATTCCATTAGCAAAGTTTCAATTATTCTGCATTTTTGTAAGTATAGATGTGTCGTATTCTGGGTTTATACTCTGATGATTGCAAGAAGTTATGAAGGTTGAAAATTAGGTGTTACAGTATGTGTGTAACTGTATGTATGTATATATGTGTATATCTATATATGTATGTATGTCAATGTGCATGTATGTTTGTGTGTATGTCTATGTGTATGTATGTCTACTAGGTTATATACTCATGTACTACATGGGTTGAATTTTTAAAAAATTAATAAATATTAATAAAAACACATGAAATAATTATAAAAAAATTGAGTATAAATTAGATTTTATCAATTATATATTAGATTAGCCAGATTAGATTATAATAAATTGAATTGGATTTGATTTTAGTTTTAGTAATAACATGTGGAAAATTAAAATTTTGACACGTGGCGCATTAAATGAGAGATCGACACATGACGAATTAGTTACTCATATAATATTATCTATAGATATAGATTATAGATATTTTTGTGTATGCATGTATGTCTATCTTTCTTGACATTCCAGGTATGTCGTATGTATAAAAAGTATAAGTGTACGTATGTGTGTATGTGTGTGTATGTATGTAAATGTATATGTATATGTATGTGTGTGTATCTTTGTATGTATGTGAACATGTGTATGTATGTGTGTATGTGTATTATGTATATGTGGTATGTGTATATATGTATGTATGTGTGTCTATATGTGTATGTGTATGTATGTATACATGTATGTGTTTATGTCTTTGTATGCATGTAATTATATATGTATGTATATATGTGTATGTATATGGGGTGTGCAAAGTAATCGAACCTGAATAACTCGTCGAACCGAATCTTAAAGTGGTTAATTGGGTCGGGTTATTTGGTTTTCGGTTATATTAATCGGATTAAATGGTACCCGGATAATAATACCGGTTCGAAGTTCGGGTAGGATTCATGTTCATTCGAGTACATGAATAAGCCCTTTAATTTTTAAATGCCCAATTTTAATTAGAACTAGTTTATTACCCGCGTGTTACGCATATATTTTTAATATATATATATATATATATATATATATATATATATATATATATATATATAATATAAATTAAAAGGTAAAGATATAAATATTATTTTTTTAAACAAAACTATATAAATATATATATGAATAGTAATTATTTGCTTATATTTTTTAAACTTTTATTATATCATATTATAACTAATAAGTTAGTAGAGTATTAGATTTTCTTTGATTTGATTTAAATTTAAAAGTAGATTATATTAGATTTGGATAGAATTCAATTAAGTTTTAAAAGTAGATTTTAAATTCTATAAATTGTTTTAAATTTTAAAATCGATACTTTTGTAAAATATTTATGAATGAAAACATATGAAATATATGAAGGAATAATCGTATCTAATTTGTCAACATATTATAATTAATATGATTTAACTAAAAAAAGTTATGTTATATTAATAAATAAATATTTGTTTTAAAATATAAATTATACAAAGTTATTACAATTATTATATACATGTTTCGAATTTTAAAGACAATATATATGTTTTAGTTATTAGCAACCTATTGGTTAATTGCTTTTAATATAATAAATTGATGTGATTAATTAAGAAAATAAATTAGGAAAGAAAGAAAAAGGTTATTTATATATTTTCTAATTATTGATTTTAGTTAGGAAAGAAAGATAAAATGACATATATATAATTATTGATTTTAATTAAGGGTATAATAGACATTTCATAAATAATTATGAGTTGTCATTAATCTGGACCATTGATTTCTTTCCATCCAATGATCCAAAAACTCCAAGTGGTTTTCTTATTTTATATAGTTAGATTATAATTGTTTGTAACTATAATTAAAATTGTTTATATATAGAATTAAAGATCTAAATAACCAATTTTAATACCCAAACCATATACCCGTTTTACCCAACCCATTAACTCATTTAAAATATTTTGTAGAGGATTCCATTTTTTATACCAAAACTGAATAACTCATTTAACGTAAATCGAGCAACCTGATACTCATTAACTCGAAAATCGATTAACCTGTCCCTTATTTGGTTCAGGTTCGGCCAAATAACCCACACCTGAATAACACAAATCAAATAACCCGATACTCATTTAACCCTTTTGAATAACACCTTAGTATGTGTGTGTGTGTATTATGTATGTATGTCTTTGTGTGTGTGTGTGTGTGTGTATGTACGTATATGTGTGTATATGTATGTACTATTCGATGGTCTCAAAATGCTAGTGATTTGGTTGATGGAACTTTGTCCCGCATAGGACAAAAGATAAATCTTTTCTCTCCTTATAAGTCTAAATATACCTAATAAACTTGAATGACTTGAAACTATAGTTGAAAAGAGATTTGTGAGATATTATATATATATATATATATATATAGTTGAAGACTTTGCACCTTTGCATCATTTATTTGAAATTCGTTTTTATAGTTGTTGCAAATTATAGGTTATTTGAAGTTCAAATACTCATTTGCTAATACAAAAAAACAGTTACTTGGTAGTTATTAATAACTAACTACGAAAAGGTGCAATGCTTCATGAAAGTATACAACTCTTTAACAAAATTAAAGTTTGTCTTTATATATCTCTTTTCTTCTTCATTTTTCGTAGATCTTTTTTCTGCACAAATTCAAAATCAACCATCGTAGTTTTCATGTTCTGACTTAAACTGTAACCATCATTGACTAAGTGGGACTAAATATCCTTAAGGATAATGATTTACACGTTCTTGATTCGTTTTCTGTTCGTCTTTTTCTATGTATTTTAATTAATTCTTATTATTCTCCAACATGTGTGTATGTGCAAGTGTATGTGTGTATGTAATGCATATTTATGTATGAAACAAATAGTGATTTATATATGATGAATGAATAATCAACAAAAAGTTATTGTAGCATAGTTAGTTGGTTAACACGCTCCATTGTAGGAATAAGATCAAGATCTTATTTATTAAAAGCCAAAACATAAAGAAAACTGAGGACCGGTAAAAAATAAACAGTCTGGATCACGGACTGGTTTAGATGTTCACCTATCTAAGCTAAATTATGTATCGAATTCTCATGCGATCAAGGTTGGCCTAGATATGGTTAACATAGGCAATCGTTTATGGTCATCAAGATTAGCGTCCCATTTATAAACTTATTAACAATTGGACGAGATTGTTGATTTACTAATTTTTTAATTTCTACATTACCTAATTGTAAGTTTTTTTTATTATTCATTTAATATATTTACTATATGCAAATTTTACTTCTTTTAATCTAGTTATAAAACAACATTTTGTTATAACTTGATTATTATTCTCACTTGAATATCTACTATAAATGAGAACATAAATTGTCACTTGTCATTATCACATTCCATTTAAAAAGACAAATACATATTATTATTTTTAAAATAAAATAAAATAAAAGATAAATATAATTCATTATTTCAAAGATAAATACATTTTATTAATTTTAAAATAAAGTATAAACACAATTTGTTATTTCTATATCTATAAACATTAATAAATAATTAACTCTATCCATTATTTGACATAAAATATTTAAATATATAAGATTATATTTATGAAGAAAAAATTATAATATTTAAAAAGTAAAAATAATACAATATTAATAAATTCAGATTTTATAACATTTTATTTATTATTATTATTATATATATATATATATATATATATATATATATACACACACACACACACACATTATGTTTTATGTAAAACAGAAATATCAAATTATATCGACTAAAATATATATATAAATTTAGAAACAAAAAACTTTAAAAAATGTTAAAAATAACTATTATTCACGTACTATTAAAAAAATTAAATAAATTATATACGTGACAAATATTTATACTTTTCTTATAATTTTTATAAAAATTAATATTTATATTCGTTTAATTTTAAGTAACTAATCATGCTATATAATAAAAGAGAACACAAATTGTCAAATGGCATCACCATATTCCCCCCTAAAAAGATAATTACACTTTATTATTTCTAAAATAAAATATAATAAAAGATAAATATAATTTATTATTTCTAATATCTATAAAATTTTTAAAATAAAATAAAAGATAAATATAATTCATTATTTCTAATATCTATAAAGATTAATAAATATAAAAGATAAATACAATATATTATTTCTTATAAATCTTTAAATATTAATAACTAGATAAGATTCAAATCTAACAAAATATTGTTCATGAATATTTAAAAAGATAAATAATATATATAACAAATAAGTGTACTTTTATTTTATTTTTTTTATAACAATTAACATTATATGAAATAATTTTAAGTTTACATACATTTTATATAACCAATTATTTATTATAAATAATTCACGTAATACGTGGTTCATAAACTAGTTTATAATAATTTGAAACACTTATTATCACATGTCGCACCCCTCATGATGCCACATGTTATTGATAATTTATTAATTTAAAAATCAATATCGAATCTAATCTAATTAAATTAAATCAAATCAAATTCAAAATCAAAATCTTCTTAAAAATGATTGATAATAATTCTAATTTATACTTAACCAATGTCTAAATAACGTATCCATATATTTTTAATTAAAAATATCTTACTAGCTTGCTTATAAATTTACTAAAATAATAATGCTAATAAAAAAGTCTTAAAGTATATCAATTAAAAATAAGGCTTATCATTAATAAAACCCGATATGTTTTCACGGTTTTGCCGTTCGTCCCTTTATGTTATTTTTTTCCAGAAAAGTTTTCAAGTTAATTTTTTTTTTTGTTTTTATTAAATTTGACTATTAAAGTCTGATTATAGTTTAAAAAAAAAAACAAGTTTTTAAACACTGAAAATTGAGTTCCAATAGCCAAATTTCACTAAATCAAAAAGAAAAAATTTAACTTGAGTATTTTTCTGAAAAAAATAAACAACATGAAGGGACGAAAACATAAAAAAATGAAAACATGTTGTTTTTTTTTCATAATAAACCCTTAAAATATAAAAATATAAATAAACTATCTTAAAAATGAATTATCAAAAATAAATAGATATTATGTTTCAAAAGATAAAACAACTATTAGTAAAGAACATATTTCATAGAACTTTTTTTATTATAATAAAATATATAAATATTATGTCTCAAATTATATCAATTAAGTTATATAAATAGAAATAAAACTTTATATTAATGATAAAAAAAGTAAATACTATTCATATATAAAATAAATTTACAAACAAAAAAAATATAAAAGTTTTGATAAATAACTAATAATATTTTTATATTTTAAAAAAATTAATATATCTATAAATTAATTTTGAATTATACTAAATTTATGCAACAAATTTCATTAAAGTAGCAACGTAGTACGTAAATTTGGAAACTAGTAAAGTATTATATCAAACCAAATGAACACAACATACTAAATGACAAACAATATGTAACAAAACATTGAATATTTTGCTAACCGGACATCTTAAGGGTGATGGGAGTGAGCATCTGTCGCACTTCACATCTTTATGTACACGTTAGCGTCACATCTTTTTTCTTTCCACCGGTCTTCAATTTCTATCATCGAAATACCCATTTTTTTATCCCAACAACCTAACCAATTAAATTTAAAGAGAGAGAAAGAGATAAGGAAGAGAGAGAGAGAGAGAGAGAGAGAGAGAGAGAGAGAGAGAGAGAGAGAGAGAGAGAGGGAGAAAAACCGTTGTGGGGTGAAAAAAGCCTAGACGAGAGGGTTTTGCTCGGGGCCAGAATAGGAGGGTGGTGTAGTCGCTTCGGTGTGATGATGTGGAGGGCCTCCCAGCTGGGCGAGGAGGGTATACCCCTTCCTCTAAGTGAAGCATCCATATGAATTTGAAAGAAAAAAGAACTACATATATTGAACTAACTAAAAGGGTATGCAAAAAAAAAAATGTGAACATGTTTATTTATTTATAAGGTTCACAATAGTTTCACCATTGGTGACCATGCTAATTTATGAGTTCTCCAGCTATATTTTATCTCCATTTCCAATCATATTGTTTAACATATGCTTGATTATGAAGATCAAAAAAATAGAATCCGTCTTGTTTGACTGCCCATGTACATGTATTTCCACTGGAAAGACCTTCATTGCATGCCTTAAGCATGGTGTGGTTGAACACATCAAATGTTTGTTCAACCATTAAGCGCCAAAAATGACAAAAATAAAGAGTACTTCCAAACCAATTTTCACAGAATTTCCAACCATATTCAAGGTTTGAAAAATTGAGTACATGAACTCCGAGGTCATCATCTTTTGATTGACAACGAACCATGACATTGTCGTATTGTATTCCAGTCATGATGTGTACCGCATACCCTTTTGTTATAAAACAACCATTTGTATAATGAAGAAGATTAAAAATTAAAAAGACAAACACATAGAAAGTGAGATTATTCATCATGTAAGTAACCCAAATATACATCCATACATGAATATATATATATATATATATATATATATATATATATATATATATATATATATATTATGTATGCATTTAATTATCATGATCTACTTATTCATATAATACAAAATACATGATGTTTAATTTTCATCTCGTCATGAATATTTAATACAATGAAAATAAATGTTGATATATAATTATACTAATTTATTAACTCGTCTATTACACGGATAACTTTAATAAATTTGTTTTCTTAAAATAAATAGACTTAGAACTAAACTTTTAATACTTAAACTTTTAATACTATTGATATTCAATATATCTTATCATAATTAATTTATGTATAAATCATTTAAACAAAAAAAATTAATCATTAATAACTATTATTTTATTACTAGTATTATTTTTGTTATTATAATTATTAATCAAAAAGTCTTTTAAATACTGTTTGTTGTGATTTTATGGGATTTAAGTATCTAACTCTAATTTTATCTTAAAAGTAATTTGATGAAAAATTTAAAATTTAAATATTAAATACTAATTAACACTTGTCATTAGTAGAATTGAAGATGACACTTGGCATCGGGAGACATTTAATGCATACACAACCAACTTTAATATTAGTATCAACTTTACATAGTTTTTTTTTTGAACAGCAAACTATCCTAATCCTACTCCTAAACTACTCTTTTACAACTTACTTTCACCACCTAAATTTCAACTTGTCTCCGACGGGAGTCGAACCTGTGACCTCTCACTTATAATTCCACCCTCTTGATATGACATTTTTTTTCAATATATTAAAATTGTCATGAATTAATGCATAATATCTTGAATAATATTAATTATTGCATAGGATAAAGAACATACTAGTTCATATTTGACTGAGTTTTTGGTATTATTTGTACGTTCTCTTTGTTTCCAATCATGTATTGCTTAATCCATAATCATTGATCATGTAGATCGAAGAAGTAAAATTCGATCCTTCTTGATCCATTACTACAAAAAAAAAAGGTATTTTGCGACCAAAACATTCGTCGCTAAAAGTCTTACAAAAAGGGTATTTTGGGGCAAAAGAAATTATACATTACAGCGCACCCGAATGTACCACTAACAAAAATATTTTTTTTGAAATATTTTTTCATAAAAAAATGTGTTAATTAACATTACACAGATGATATATAAATTTCACGCAAATTCGAACATTCTAAGTGCATGAAATCATGCATCACATAAATGCACATTCAGATATGTTTAAATTTATGTAAGTGTACGTTCACATCATCTTTTAGGAGTTAGGGGATGTGAATGTATGTGAAATTTACATATTATCTTCATAATTTTGATTAAAACATGTTTATGATAAAAAATTTAAAAAAGTTTTTTTAAAGAAGATATTTTCTGATGCGCTGCATAATGAGTAGTACTCTCTCTAACCATATTCTTCTTTGCTTATCTTTTGTTTTGAAATATAAATAACTAAGACGAAAGTAGCGTTTAGGTATTTTGTTTTTGAATGCCTAATCTTTACTTTGTCCCTCATGAGCGGGTGTTATGACCAACAAACGAACACACAATATTTACGTGATTGGATCAATAAGACTTACATCCTTAGGTATGCGATATTATTCTTTAGTCTTGGGTTTCAAAGAATGATCGAGCACAATCAAAACATTGATTATTGATTACAATATATATGTGAAACTATAAATTCTAACAAGTTCCCCGACCCAATAAAAACATGTTGGGTCTCAATAATTTGTGGTTAGAATTGTTTATCAAATTTCTCACAAACGTAAGAAATGTGAGAAGAAAATCACAAATTTTGGACCCCACTGTTCTTTTTAATTATATTTATGTTGTTGTTAGAAATCTGGTTAATAAAGATCATTGGAATACTTGTAATACAAATAGTAACGTACATGTATACTTTACACCGAAATTAGAATCTATAAATAGATAGATAACCGATACCCGAATTGATGAACCAATGAATCCAAATTGAGGCATGCGAGTGTAGTGTCCTAAGACAGAAGTTTGTCGTCTGTACTGAGAGGACACAACAATCTATTCAATTGATTTGTTTGAATCTAGACCTGACAATATGTGACACGACACGACACGACAGACACGACACGTATACGGCACAGAATTTTCGTGTACAGGTTTGGTAAATTCGTGTTTCGTGTCAAAACAAGTTGACCTGTTTTTGAAGTTCGTGTTTTGTGTCTTACACGTGTCAAACACAAATTACTTGTATAAACACGTATAAGACACGTGTATAATACGTGTTACACGGATAACACGTCTAAAATACGCCTGACACGTCTAAGTCACGAAATTCAAATAAAATTAGGTTTTAAAACATTTTGACCAAGTCCTTAATTTCATATTCAAAATAACATATAGGATTTGGAATTATATATTTTGTGAGAACTAGGATTTATATGTTTTGGATGTTGAAAACTTGGAATTAGATGTTTTGGAAGATGGAATTTTGGATTTATACGTTCATAATTCGTTTACAGGTTGTGTATTCGTGTTTTCGTGTGACACGGCTAAATTGTGTGTCGTGTCACAGGTAACACGAATTTTTTCCGTGTCGTCTACAGGTTTCATAACCAGACACGTTTTTATTTCGTGTCGTGTACAGATTTGACAAATTCGTGTCGTGTAAAATTTGTGTCTGACCTGTTACACGACACGAATACACGAATTGTCAGATATATTTGAATCTGATGAAATCAAATTTGCGTTGCCATGGAAGTTTCTATTGAGGAGACAAAAACGAGAGAGAAGATGTTTTAGGAGTATAAAAACGAGAGAGAAGATGGAAAAAATCAATCTGAAATTATTGAGTGCGCTTGGATTATATATCTGAAACTGACTTTCGCATTATAGTTAAATTTGTTAAAAAACAGAAAAAATTAATTACAAAATACTATAATTAACCGCTAATTCTTAGATTATATATATCATATTATTCATATCGATCTGTGGTATAATCCATTCTATGCACAATATCTCAATTTGATTAATAAATCAAATCCATGCTTATAAAATAAATTATTTTCTCATCTCTTATCTATTTGGGACACAATCCCAACAGTTATGACCCCTTTTATTAAATTATGAAATAACAAAGTGATTCAGCATATTTATTTTTTGATTCAACGGTTCATAAATGATTTCTCAATTGATCTCATTTCATAAATATTTGATTTATCAAGTGATCTCGTATACATACATATATATAACAATATTTATTTGTGATTTATATGAATTTGTAGGAGAAAAAATAATTTAATCTATTATTTATGAGTTTGTAGGAGAAAAAATAATTTATGTATTTCACACATATCATTAAGTTCATATATCATTTTATATGCATATAATTAAAGGTTTATACCGAAAAAATATAATATATTGTCACATTTATTCTAATTTGTGTAACATATTAATTTTCTTTTCAATTAGGGAAACATGCTAATAAAAACACATCAATTAAGGTAACAATTTACCTAATTAGGTAACAATTAATCTTTAAAAAATGTCACGTCATGTTGCACAAACAAATAACACATCGAAAATTTTTGCTTTCTGGATGAAAAATGGACATTTCAACACAATTTTACGGTAATATTACCCAGATTGACGTGTTCTCATTAGTATGTTTCACTGATTAAATAAAAGAATTAATATGTAACCTAAAATAGAAAATTTTCACACCACCCTCTTAAATGCCACATGTTATTGATAATTTATTAATATAAAAATCAATATCAAATCTAATCTAATCTAATTAAATCAAATCAAATTCAAAATCTAAATCTAAATCTTATCTTCATAAAAATGATTTATAATAATCTAATTTATACTTAACCAATATCTAAATGTGAATATTATATAATCTGTACGTTATCCATATATTCAATTAAAAATATTTTACTTGCTTATAATTTACTAAAATAACAATGTTAATCGAAAAGTCTTAATGTATATCAATTAAAAATAAGGTTTATCATAAAAAAAAACCAATATGTTTTCATGGTTTTTATGTTTTCGTCCATTCATGTTATTTTTTTCCAGAAAAGTTCTCAAGTTTATTTTTTCCTGATTTTATGAAAATTGACTATTAAAGTATGATTATAGTTTATAAACCAAGTATTTAAAAACTGAAAAATCGGGTTTCAATAGCAAAATTTTACTAAATCAAAAAGAAAAAATTAACTTGATTAATTTTCTGAAAAACTAATAACATGGAGGGAAGAAAACACAAAAAAAGTGAAAACATGTTGGTTTTTTTTTTCATAATAGACCCTTAAATATTATAAAAATATAAATGAAAAATCTTAAAATGATTTATCAAAAATAAATACATATTATGTTTGAAAAGATAAAACAACTCAATGATATTAGTAAAGAACATATTTCATAGAACTTTGTTTATTATACTAAAATATATAAATATTATGTCTCAAATTATATCAATTAAACTATATAAATAAAAATTCCAATTCAAATTAGTGATAAAAAAAGTAAGGGGTAAAGTCATACAATAGTAACCTACTTTTGAAAATTTATCAATATGATACGTCTACTTTTTAAAATGTCGATATGGTACCTGTATTTCAATTTTTGATACCGATATGACCATATTTGTAATAGACCCCTGTTTTTCATACCATTAGAACCCTGTTTCGTATGTAAAAACCGGACTCTATTATGTAGAATGACCATATCGATACAGAAAATTGAAGTACATGTACCATATAGACAATTAAAAAAGTAAACGTACCATATCGATACATTTTCAAAAGTAGGTTGCTATTGTAAGACCTTAACCCAAAAAGTAAACACTATTCATATATATATATATATATATATATATATATATATATATATATATAAAATAAATTTACAAACCAAAAAAAATAAAAGATTTGATAATACTAATAATATTTTTGTATTTTAAAAAATATAATATATGCATAAATTAGTTATGAATTTATATAAAGTTTATGTAATAAAATTCATTCAAAATATCAACAATGCGTGAATTAGTAAACTAGTAAAGTATTATATTAAACCAAATGAACACAACATACTAAATGACAAACAATATGTAACAAGACATTGAATTTTTTGCTAACTTGACATATTAAGGGTGATGGGACATAAGAGTGGACATCTTTCCCACTTCCCATGTTTACATACACGTTAGCGTCATATCTGTTTTTCTCTCTCCACAACCTAACCCATTAAATTTAAAGAGAGAGAAGAGATAAGGAAGAGAGAGAGACCGTCGCGGGGTAAAAAAGTCTGGACGAGAGGGTGTTGCTCAGGGCCAAAATAGGAGGGTGGTGTAGTCGCTTCAGTGTGATGATGTGGAGGGTCTCCCAGCTGGGGGGGGGGGGGGGGGGGGGGGGGGAGGGTATACATACCCCTTCCTCTAAGTGAAGCATCCACATGAATTTGAAAGAAAAAAGAATTACATATATTGAACTAACTAAAATGATATGTAAAAAAATCAACTTATTTATTTATTTATAAGGTTCACAATAGTTTCACCGTTCGTGACAATGCTAATTTATGAGTTCTCCAGCTATATTTTGTCTCCAATTCCAATCATATTTTTTAACATATACTTGATTTTGGAGATCAAAAAAATAGAATCTGTCTTGTTTGACTGCCCATGTACATGTATTATCATTATAAAGGCCTTGATAGCATGCATTATGCATGGTGTGGTTGAACACATCAAATGTTTGTTCAACCATTAAGCGCCAAAAATGACAAAAAAAAGAGTCGTTTCAAACCAATTTTCACAGAATGACCAACCATATTCAAGGTTTGAAGAATTGAGTACATGAACTCCGAGGTCATCATCTTTTGATTGACAACGAACCATGACATCATCGTCTTGTATTTTAGTCATGATGTGCACTGCATATCCATCTGTAATAAAACAACCAATTGTATAATGAAGAGGATTAAAAATTAAAAAGACAAACACATAGAAAGTGAGATTATTCATCATGTAATCAAGTAACCCAAATATCCATACATGAATATATATATATATATATATATATATATATATATATATATATATAGATATATAGATATATATATATATGTGTGTGTGTGTGTGTGTGTGTGTGTGCGCGTGCGCGCGCATTTAATTATCACGATCTACTTATTCATATAATACAATTCACCTGATGTTTCAGAACATCTCGTCATGAATATTTAATACACCGAAAATAAATGTTGATATAATTATACTAATTTATTAATCCGTGTATTACACAAATAACTTTAATAAATTTGTTTTTTCTTAAAACTATATTGGCTTAAAACTTAATGCTCAAACTTTTAACACTAATGATATTCAATATATCTTATTATAATTAATTTATGTATAAATGATTTAAACAAAAAAATTAATCATTAATAACTTTTAAATTTATTATTAGTATTATTTTTATTATTTTAATTATTAATCAAAAAAATATTTTAATTATTGTTTGTTGTAATTTTATGGGATTTAAGTATCTAACCGTAATTTTATCTTAAAATAATTTGATTTAAAATTTTTAGTTTAATCTTTAAATGCTAATTAATATTTGTCATTAGTAGAATATGTTATTTTGTATACAAATGGTAATTTAAGTACTCATTTAATTAATTTATAGATATTCAAGCGTTGTAATTTAAGTCAAATAATGAACATTTAATGCATAGTTTTGTATCACAACCAAGTTTAATTAGTATCCAGTTTACATAGTTGATATGACATTTTTTTCAATATATTAAATTTGTCATGAATTAATGCATAATATCTTGAATAATATTAATTATTGCATAAGATAAAGAATATACTAGTTCATTTATGACTAGATCTTAGTGTTCTTTTATCTCTAATAAGAAGCTAAAAAATGCGGACCTCATTGGTTATGATATTGATCTTACGCGGGGAACGTTTTTGGTATAAATGTACGCTCTCTTCATTTCCAATCATATATTGCTTAATCCATAATCATTGATCATGTAGATCGAAGAAGTAAAATCGATCCTTCTTGATCCACTACTACAAAAGGGTATTTTGCAACGAAAAAAATTCGTCGCTAAAAGTCTTTAAAAAAAAGGGTATTTTGGGGCAAAAAATTTTTAAAAAAATTATATATTACCTTTGGCAACGACAATGTCCTCGCAGAAGGTTATGAAAATTATGACGGCCTTTTTTACCGCGTAAATCACATTTTGATATTATTTGGCTAAAACTTGATAATGGGGAGTGATTTTTGGCTATTTTAGTAATTATCTCTTATTATAAATATATAATATCATATTATTTAGAACTAGTTTATTTACCCGCGTATTACGCCGATATTTATAATACTTTGTTTTTTTATATATAATACAATAAACTAAAAGGTAAAGTCAAATATATTCTTTTAAATAAAATTATATGAGAACGATAATATTTTTTTTTATCATGACCTATTAATTTTTTATATTTTTGTATATATATGAATAGTAATTATTTTTTTATGTTCGTTTAAAATTTTATTATATTATAATTAATAAGTTATTAGAATATTAGATTTTATTGGATTTGCTTCGAATTGAATTTAAAAATAGACTATATTAAATTTGGATAGATATAGTTTAAATATTATTTGTATTTTTTAAAAACTCTTAATGATAGATATTTATTTTAGGTAAATTAGGAAATCTATTGAATTAGGAAAAGAGGCGGGAAAATGTAAATTTAATGCATTGTGGTTCCGCCACGTGACACTAAGTGTTTTGATTAATATATAGATATATATTGATTAATGAAAAAAATTAAAACTAAATTTTATGTAATTAAGTTAAGGTGTTAAATTAGATTAACTTTCATTAATAGTAGTTAATTAAATAATAATTAATTCTAGTTTTAAAATTTTATAAATTACAAGAGTAATTTGGAATAATTAATTTAGGAAATTTAGGCAGGAAAACAAAAAATTAGTTAGATGAGGTGATGCTACGTGGCATCATATGTTGATTATGTTCTCATCTATACTATTAAAATACTAACTACTTTGCCACGTGTAGTCGTATGCTATTGCCATGTGGCGTTACCTTTTACTGCCATTTGGAAATTATGTTTTTTAAATCTATAATTAATCTAAATAATATCTAAACAAATCTATATCTTATCTAATATGAAACTCAAATTTGATTTTGAATTTATATTTAAATTTATTATGTTGTGTAAGTAGATACTATAAATGTGATAATATACTTTTAATATTTATCCTACAAATTAATAACATTATTATTATTTTTTTAATTTAAATACATGGGTATATATACTAGTTTGTTAATGTATAAAGATTCAAGAAGGTAAAACAAGACCTTTTATGATAGTAGACTAGCTCACTTATAAAAAATAATGTATAGATCAAATAGTTTAAAAGTAGGAATAAATTAGTTTGCCTTAAAAAATACGCATTATTTCAACGTTCAAACTAGGATAAATAATAAATTTCCATTGATGATCTACTACAAATTATGAAATGGGTCTGATAATTCAAAAAATTACATTGACAGTTCTTATGATTGAAATTTATTACGGATTCCGTTATTTGATCATTTTACCCTTAGTTGTTTAATAGTTATTATTATTATTATTTCTATTATTATTAAATTATTAAATAATAAAATAAACTGAAAAATTAAAAAATATCAATAAATTTAAGTTAATATAAAAGACATATAAATAAGTAATAAAATAATGAATAATTATTATCATTAAATAAAAACTGAAAAAATAATGTTTTGAGTTTAGCTTTTTTAATTTTAAAAAAATAAATGTTTTTAAAATCATAAAGTAAAGACTAAATTACACAAATGTTCCTTGGTTTATATGAAATTATGGTTTAACTCCCTAAAAGATTTTATTGCATAACAAGGTACACAAATTGTTTATTCAATTATTTAATTTTAACCTTTTCTAAAAAGGACATGATACCAAGGTACACAGCCTTAATTTACAATTCTTGAAATAATTATTAGACTTAAAATAATATTCAAAGATTTTTATTAGAACGAAATTTTGATTTAAGCTTTACAACAAGAGAAAAACTTCAACCCATTAAAATTCGGTGAGCCCAATTAATACTTGGGCTCCTATTTTGGGTCATCAGCTATTTTATAATTTTATGGCAATTTGGTCAGCTAAAAGTGTTATTTTAATTGACAAAACGATATCAAAATATGAAGTCAATATGAATAAAGTAAATTAATAAATTTACTAGAATAAAAACTAATACCAATCAAAGGGACTTTCAAAACTAAATTAATAATAATCTTAACAAAAGTAAATTTAGTAAACTACAATTAATGAATTTAAATTAGTTAAACCGGCTAAGTAAATTAATTATTTTGACCATATTAAGTTAATAAACATAATTTAACAATTACACACATATATATTATACATATACAATCACTTGCATATTTTTTTTCTTTCACCTTAACCCTTTATTCATTAAAAAGAATTTTTAATACATCACAAGTCTTGTTTTTCTTTTCAATAGAAATTCAAAACTCTATCTTTTTTTTTTTTTTGGATCAAAACTTAGTTTAAATTGGATTAACATGACAAAATCTCAACTTTCTCATTTTCATGATGAGAAAGGGTTAAGGTACCAAAACACACTAATTGATACCAAAACAAGATCTATGATACTTTAAGAACAAATTCAAGATTATTATAAGAAAATTAAGCTTGTGTACAAGTGTTTTAAGAACATTTCATCTAAAATTTATACCTTAAGCCAATGCAATCTCAAATGTTAGAATTTACTCTAATTTTGACTTCAATTCAACATAGTAAACTGTTACAAATATTGTTCCAACACATCTTAACAATTTAGGTAAAAAAAACACACTAAACCAAATTAAAGAGATTATCAATTATGCCTTTTGGTAAATAAAAAATGACACTTGAACTAACTTAGATTTTTTAGTCTCTGTACTGTTTATCACTTAATAACCGGATATGTAAATCAAAATATAATTTAAATAATATAAAAACAATTAATATTGAAAAAAATCCTACGAACTTTCATGACTTTATTAATTAAGCCAGTATACTTTTTTTTCCGAGTATTTTATCTTATTTAAAACTATATATTTACTTTGTTTAGCAGATCATTAACCGGTAAACAATCTAGTAACTTAAAGAAAAAAAAACTCTGTGAATCAAGAAAACAGAAAAAGAGAGTTGGTTTTTTAATATTAAACCATTTGAGAATTAATTTTTTTATCGGTAAAATAGGTAGCAAGTTAAAAATTTATAATTGAAATAAGTTAAAAATTATGTAGAAATTAAGACATTAAAAATAAAATTGATGAAGGGGATAAAGATTTTTTTATCAACCATAAAAATATCCAAAGATTATATTATACACTCTAGGAGGGTTTTTCAAATATTAACCATACCCTGCGACAATTTTGGTGGACGGTACACCGAGAAAAGGCGATTTTGTCATTTTGTGTCTCTGCCGCACTCCGCCGCCGTGTCCTTTGCTCGCTCCGTGGACGGCTGAAACCCTACCTGTTTCCGTTTATCTATCTCACCGTATCCGGTACCGGTTGGTTTAATCTCTCTGTTCATTCTTACTTCACTTCATTTTCCGTACATTACTATTACTACCGGTTTAATTTTACGTGTCACTCGTTAACACCTGTATATGGTTCATGGCGTCAATCGTCAGCTGATAGATGTAATTCTTGTTACTTATGCGACCGGAAGTGGTTATGATGTTAAGTTATTGGTACTTTATGTTGATGCTGTTGCTTATCAACTTCTAATTTCACTTCTAGCTATCCCAGAGAAGAAAAAAAAGGAAAGCAGAGCTTGTAATTTTCTTAAATTTGAAGATCGATGTGTTTCTGTGGGAAATAAATTTGTTATCTGTATTGAACTTTAGGAAGGGTAGTTTTTGGTGAACTAAGGGTAATCAATTATTTCAGGTGATTGGGAATTAGGTGACGGACCAATGGGAATTCATGTTAAGCTTTGAACGGGGAAGGAGGTGTAGAATGCATGCTTGTATTAGTTAATATGGTTCCAGGATTGCCAAATGGCAGGGATCAAGGGGCAGCCCTTTTAAGGGAGAGAGCGTCTTATTATGGCGGTCCCACTAACCGTATAGCGGGCAAGGGTCAAATGGGAACCGCCCCTTTTGATGCCCAAGGCAGCACCATGAAACCTAGATGGTATGCACTGTTTAGGTTCATAGGGATGTTGAGGTTTGCATGTGAACCTTAAGTCATTAACTATTAAGCTTACATATATGTTAAGGTTCGGATGTTAAGTAACAAACTTTGTAATCTGATGTATATTGATGTGTAAAATACTGAATACAATACAAGTATATATAGAGGAGCTAATTACAAAGACCACTATCTAGATTAGACTAATTACATTCTAGCCCTTCTACTGTTATAAACTATGTCTAATATCCCCCCGCAAGCTAAAGCCGGGGAACGACCTGTAGCTTGGATCTAAGAAGCAGAAATCATGTAGACGATAGTGGCTTTGTGAAGACATCAGCAATCTGATCATCTGTAGATATGAACCGTATGGAGAGTTGTCGCCGGGCAACCTTTTCTCTGACAAAGTGAAAATCAATTTCAACATGCTTTGTGCGGGCATGGAAAACAGGATTTGCAGAGAGATATATCGCACCAACATTATCACACCATAGAGTAGGCACTGTCTTAAGAGGAACATGAAGCTCACGTAGTAAAGCCTGAAGCCAGGTAAGTTCAGCAACAGTGTCAGCAAGAGCCTTGTATTCAGATTCCGTAGATGAGCGAGAGACAGTCTTTTGTTTCCGTGCAGACCATGAAACAAGATTTGACCCGAGATAGATAGCATATCCCCCCGTGGATCGACGATCATCAGGACAACCGGCCCAGTCAGCATCGAAGAATCCAGTCAGTGTGGTGAAAGTAGAGTCAGTTATGGCAGGTGTTGTGGTGGAGGCGGCAGGTTGTTTTGGGGTTGTAGGCGGCGGCGACAAGGGGGTTGTAGGGCGGCAGCAGCAGAAAGGTAGGCGGCAGTAGGGAGGCGCCTAGGGTTTAGGGTTTTAGGAGAGTAGACGGCTAGGGTTTAGAAGATGAGACCTAGGGTTGTATTCCCTGGCTCTGATACCATAACAGACTTTGTAATCTGATGTATATTGATGTGTAAAATACTGAATACAATACAAGTATATATAGAGGAGCTAATTACAAAGACCACTATCTAGATTAGACTAATTACATTCTAGCCCTTCTACTGTTATAAACTATGTCTAATATTAAGCCATGCTTCTATCGTTACAGTTTCTGTTGTTATAAACTTAACATCATTTATGCTGTTAACAGTTAACGTTTCTTTGATAGTTACTTCCCTCCAAATTTATTCGTCAATATTCCTCCAAAACATCACTTTGATGTAATGTGAACGGACATATTGTTTTGGTCTCTTTAGAAATCAGACGAACTTAAAAAGACTCTTTGTTTTGCACTTGTTTTTGGCTAGAAACTTGAGTGTTATTTTGGATTATCCCAAAACAGATATCGATTAAACCCTGGCTAGATTTGTGGGTTGAAATGCCGTTTTCGGAAAGTGGTTTATACATGATCCTAGATTCCATCCGAGATTATTTTGATTATCGCATACCCAAATTTTCATACCCAGTAGCCAGTAGCATCACAAATAGATTAGTATGGTGTGGGGTTTCAACAACATCTCGTAAGTTTTTGAATTTTAAAAGGATTGGGGTTGACATGGATAGTGGATCCCTCCTTTTTGGAAGAGAGTTGGTATCGTGTTTTTCAATTTATTCAGTGTGATTGATTTGTTAATGAAGTGGAATTTTGCATGATGTTATTGATCTTTTATGTTTTGTAATGACTTATTAACTTCTAAAGAAATTGAAGTTATTTAACCTTCAAGAAAAATATGGAAAACCACCTTGAAGTTTCAATAGTATTAGAATTTAGAAGTACATATAGAATATATTTATTTTTAATTTGCAGTCCATGCTTGTTTGATTTGGGGAACAGGGAACGTACTTGGATTGACTTTCGAATTCTAATAGACTCTTTTCTTTTTTGATCAGAGGGTGTGACTTTTATGTCATGATATACACATATATATTCTTGTTCAAGCACATGACATGACATCATTGCATTATGTGTTGGAGGATGAAATGCTATGTAAACAAGACACAGTTTCTGAATAAAAATTCATCTCTTGGTTTTTCAATATTAAATTTAGATGTATTTTTTTCACTTCTATGATAATTTCCTTTGTCAATATGGTGAGTAACAGAGTGGGACAACGTTTATGCGGTATTCAATGTGTTTACTTTGTCCAAATTGCAGTGCAGTGCAGTGCAGGGCTTTCTGTGCGATGGAGAGCTCAGATGATGAGAAGGATGGGGCCAATGGTAAATGCATGGACAACAAACCAAGGCGTACCTCTGCTGATGGTACAAAATTTGTAGATGATGTTCTCCATGGTACCAACGATAGTTGTTTAGAGAATTTTCGCATGGACAAGCATGTTTTTTATAAGTTGAGTGATCTACTACAAGCCAGAGGTCTACTACGCCACACTAACCGAATAAAGATTGAGGAGCAATTAGCCATATTCATGTTCATTGTTGGCCACAACCTACGTACTAGGGCAGTGCAGGAGTTGTTTAAGTACTCTGGGGAGACAATTAGTCGCCATTTCAACAATGTCTTGAATGCAATCATGGCCATTTCTTTAGATTTCTTTCAACCTCCGCATTCTGAAATTCCTCCAGAAATCCGAGAGGATCCGAGATTTTACCCTTATTTCATGGTAATTGAGCATCTATAAGTTACTTGCTGATCCAATATTGGTAATTAAATTTGTAGTCAAATTTGTTGTGTGTGATGTAATAGGACTGTGTGGGAGCTGTTAATGGCATGCATTTCCCAGTAATTGTGGGTGTAGATGAGCAAGGACCTTTCCGTAACAAAAATGGCCTTCTTTCACAAAGTGTTCTTGCTGCATGTTCTTTTGATATGAAGTTCCATTATGTTCTAGCTGGTTGGGAGGGCTCAGCATCAGATATACGAGTTCTTAGTTCAGCTCTTACGAGGCGAAACAAGCTTCAAGTCCCTGAAGGTGATGTCTGTCTACCAACTTTATGTTCTAATATGCATTCTTAAATGCTGAAGAAAGCTCTTTCTTCTGAACCAACTAGATTCCAACTTCAAAATTGCTTTGAACCCCTTATAAATTTTTTTAGACAGAAAAACTACCTCGAATCTCTTGGCCTTGGATCGACAAGAGAACCTGTGTCAATTTTGAGTTTGAAAAGCAATAGCTCTTTTACCCGGTGGAGTGTGGCCACGTATTAACGTCATAATTTGATTGTAATGTCATTCCTGTTGTTTGGATCTGATGCAGGTAGATACTTCCTTGTGGATTCCAAATATGCAAACATTCCAGGGTTCATTGCTCCATACTTAGGCGCTCCATACGGGTTACTTGAACATGAAGGAAGATTCCAACCACAAGATGCAAAAGAGTTGTTCAATCATCGTCACTCACTGTTACGAGGCATCACTGACCGAACATTTGGGGCATTGAAAGAACGTTTTCCCATACTGATGTCAGCTCCTCCTTACCCATTAACTACACAAGTGAAGTTGGTGGTAGCAGCTTGTGCGATACACAACTACATCCGTGCAGAGAAGCCAGATGACTGGATCTTCAAAATGTACGAGCACGAAGGCTGTGTCCCACAATCGGAGGAGGAATCAATGGCGGCGCTACCACTTGATTATGAAAAGCCAGAGATGATAATGCATGCCGAGAGTCAAATGTTGGATGCAGATGTCCCCTTCAACGCCCAAGGAATAGAACAGACTTCACAGTTGCGAGACTCCATTGCTGCTGAGATATGGAACGATTACATTCGTGATTTTCCAATCACTCAAGAATAGCATGGTTGACCTGGGAACTTTTTTTTGAAACTGACCTTACTCTGCTCTCTTCTTTCTAAACTTTTTTTTTTTTTTAGCTTTTAGATGTGTACATAACTGCATCTTTAGCTTTTTTAGTGTAATCAATGATGGTAGGGGTTTTCTTATTAGGCAGAGAATCAAATATGGGTCTTTTGTAATTCACATTTTTGGTGCCATAGGAATGTAAAGATCAAATGAGGAGACTTTTTCTCCTCTTTGGGTTTAGTAGAATAAGGACTTAGTTTGATCTCTGTCTCAATTTGCTTTCTTTTAATCCTAATACTTGAAGCTTGTTCTTCAAAGTAAATATTGGGTTCCGTTACTACTTATGACACACTTTAGATTATCGTAGACATCTGTTTTTTTGTTTGTAGTTACTGAATAGATATGATGTTCGACTCATGACTTGTAATGTGTTTTTTGAGCCTGAGTTTTACTAACTAGGTCATCGATAGGCGGATAGGCGGGTTTGCTAATTAAAAGAATGGCTTTTGTTCTTATATATGTTCTCCAAATTATAAATACGTAAATTTTAGGATGTGTTTTTTTTGATGTGTTTAGAAGGTAAGTAATGAATTTTCGTTTTAAAAAACTTATTTGGTTAAATGATTTAAATAAAAAATATTGAAATCATCGCTAAAATCAAATACATTTACATTTATGGGTATCAAATCGAAAATTCCTATACATATTTTTTTAAATCCATCTCTAAACCAAACACGTCCTAGTTATGTATTTTAAACGGACAAATAAGCTTATGCTTATGAATGTGGAATGTGAGGAGGGGTCACTAAGATCTAATTGAATTCGAACCTCTCTCGACTATTTATTAACATTTTCTTCTTTAATTTATTATAACAAGTTTCATCGATGCATTTTTCTTCCTTTGATTATGTAGAACTGAGCGCTGGTCTAATCATTTTTAAGATTCCGTACAAGAACCTTAAAATAACCCTAAAAATTTATATGTATCTTCAAAATAAGTAAAATTCAAATAAAAATGATAAACTAACAACAAAAACTTATAATTATATAATATTAAAGCTAAAAACTTTATGCAAGTTAATAATATTGTTTAACCATCAAGGTCTAATTGCATTTTTTGTAACAGACATAGGAGCAACGAACTTTTCTCGCAGCTCAATGGTTGTATGATACGGTGTCGTATGGGTATGGATATATTTGTTTCGCCGATATATATATGTGGCAGAAAACAATTCATGGGCTCAGCTGTGTCTGTCCACTATAGTATAGTATACCCATGGCTATTTTCAGTGCCAGGCTCTGGTCTTCTTCCCCCATTCAACTATCTATTGTTTCAGCATCCTCTTCTAAAGGTCCCTTTATCTGCATCTTTTCACTTTCCAATTTTCTAATTTGTTGGTTTTAATTTTGATGATATCTTAATTACAGACACAAATGGGAATTCTGTAAAATTAAGAGACGATTGGAGGCAGCGGTCCAGACCCATACCTCCTGGCGGCAACTATCCAGCCAAAGAACACTGCAGGTCCTTGTCTATTTCAATTTTTTTTAGATTTTTTTTTTGTTTTATGATATTTTGCTACCATGAATTAAGTAACATTCGCCTTCAATTACAAATTTATTGTTGTTGCAGTAAGTGTGGGTTGTGTGATACTTACTACATTGCTCATGTGAAGAATGCTTGTGCTTTCTTGGGAGATGGAATGTCTAGAATTGAAGTGAGTTTACTTCTTCTTATTACTTGCTTCCAAAAAGAGTCTGATTTCAAATAATTAACATAAAGATAAACATGATTTTCATAATTTGTATTCTACTTAGTCACCTGCTGATCATGAATTTCAAATATAATGTTCATTTACTTAGTTGCTTGCTGATCATGTTTGTTGGTTCAGGGGCTTGAAAAAGTTGTCCATGGTCGAGGTCGGAATGTTGATTCGTTAGATGAAACATACTTCGGTGTCTATGACGAGCTACTGTATGCTCGTAAGACAAAGCCTGTTGAAGGTAATATTTTGGGCTTTGATATGGGGTGTTTTATTTCCTGTACATGGATAATTCGGTGTCTTCACATTTATAAATTGTATATTACTTGATCATACGAAACTAAACCCTTTGGTGTTGATTATATATAAATTATCTTTTGAGCCTTTATATACCTATATATATTTGTAAGCATTTTGTCCATACAAAGGGGAACACTTTCTTTTCCTTTTTATAAGTAGGGAAAGCACTATCTTCAAACTTTTAATCTTGATCTTGTTCTCTTGTCAAACCGGAAAATGACCTAGAGATCCGTTTATTCGTTTCCATTTATTTATGATTGTAGGAGCTCAATGGACAGGAATAGTAACAACTATTGCAATCGAAATGTTGAAATCAGGCATGGTTGAAGCTGTTGTTTGTGTTCAGAGGTAGTAAGAAAAAACAATCATATAATCTTATTAAGATGCTTTTATTTTGTGAATTCCTGTTTGAAATTTGAATATTGACAGTGATCCAGATGATAGATTGTCCCCAAGACCTGTTTTGGCAAGGTATGTGAAAAAAAAAAATCCATGCTGACTTTTGCTAAGTTGCACGGAGCTGCTGAACATGATACTTATGTTGAGTATCTAATTTTTTTCCCATTGTAATAGAACCCCTGAGGAAGTTCTAGCGGCAAAAGGTGTTAAACCGACGTTGTCTCCTAACCTTAACACACTTGCTCTAGTTGAGGTAATTATTCTGGGAGAAAAATAACTACAGTGATTTGGTTATATACTTCAACCAAGCATTACGCCGTGAGGTTACATATTGGTAACAATGTTTGCTGTGTAAGACAGGCAGCAGGTGTAAAGCGTCTACTTTTCTGTGGTGTCGGGTGCCAAGTACAAGGTATGGTCCCCTGTTGTCATGATCTGGTATATTTTCCACTTAATTTTCTTCGTTCTTTTAACTTCACTATTGTAATGCAGAGTAGTTTCTTAATCTGCAGCACTGCGATCAGTGGAGCAACATTTGAACTTGGACAAGCTCTATGTGCTAGGGACTAATTGTGGTAAATCGCAACTTCTCTTTAGCTTTCACCATGTTATATAATATGACATTAGGTTAAGTTGGCCAAAGAATTTTGATACCAATGTCATTATCTTTGACATGGCATGAATGCTGATACAGGAAATGGCTTATGTCATGTTTGCCAGATATGGCTTTTATTTAAGAACTTTCTGATATGCACTTCTTGGTGATAAACGATCAGTATGGATGATCTTTTCCCATTTTATATTACAGTGCTTGATTTTTCATGGATGCTCAGGAGACCTCTTTTTTGTGTGTTGTAGTGGACAATGGCACTCGAGATGGCCTAGATAAATTTCTACAAGCTGCTAGCACAGACCCAGAGACAGTTCTTCATTATGAGTTTATGCAAGATTACAAGGTATTGACAATTTATTCTACTATCTATTGCAGCTCTACTTTATTACTTATCATGATCCTCTGCTTCTTTGACTTCTTCTTCTCTGTTAGAGAGTATGTCAATAACAAAACGAATGCCCTATATTAGAATTCTAAGGGGGCATTTAGTAGGGTGGAATGGAATGAAATGTAATCGTTTACATTTATAAGCTTTTTTAGCTAATGATAGTTGCACGTAAATAAAGGCTGACATAGAAAATAAAGGAAAAACTATTAAAATTCCATTCCATTCCATGTTTTGATGCTCTTCATGTTGATAAGAAAAGGAGATAAATGAAATCTATACAACACTATATTGTCAATTTTCTAGAATCAAGGTTCTCATGACATGAAAAAAAAAACTTGTAAACCTCATGTGATTCCATTCTCTCGATTCCACCATACCAAACGCCCCCTTAGTCTATTTTCTTATTTATTTGCTTATGTTTCAACATTCTGAAAAGTTTGATGATTCGTGTGTTATCTACTATGAATCCTGGTTACCCTTCTGTTCTTGATGTAACTGTATAATCTCGGTCATGTTGTTTGATGCTCAATAGGTCCATTTGAAGCACTTGGACGGTCATATTGAAGAGGTATGAGGACCAATAAACCTTTTTTTTCTTCAGGTCCCATTAGCATTTTGTTTCATCCAACTTAAAATTTAACTAAAGCAGGTTCCATATTTCTCTCTGCCAGCAAATGAGTTGGTTGATGTTATAGCACCATCCTGCTACAGGTGATCTCTACATGTTACTTGTACAAGTTTCTTGAATTTTCTGAGAGACCAAAAGAGCAATTAAAGATTCTTTCCTTTCTGCACCTCCTGTTCCTGTAGCTTAATTAATCTGCTGCACCTTCCTTTCTGTTTTGCAGCTGTTTTGACTACACAAATGCATTAGCCGTAAGTTCTTTCCCCCGTCATTACACTGGATAACATTCTATAGTTTTCTGCATCCTTGTAGAATATCTTTGTTTCACTTAACTGGCTATTCAGGATTTTGTGGTGGGATACATGGGGGTACCGAAATATCCTGGAGTCAGCATGACACAACATCCGCAATATGTTACAGTGAGGTGAAGAATGGGGATTCACCTTTACATAATTCTTATGTGTTCCATTGCTGTGCATCGTCTTAGAATACTTTGGATATATTTTTTGACCATTCAAATTGCAGAAATGAACGTGGAAGAGAAATGCTGAACTTGGTGAAGAATCTACTGGAGATCACCCCTACAACAAGCACAGTAAAATGCTACTCTCTTTTTCATATGGATTATTATTTCAGATGCAAGTAACATAACCACATTTGTTTACTTCAGGGTGAGAGACGTCCTTTTGTTATGGAAACTGTGAAGGCAGACGACAATGCTAAGCTTGGTATGCATCTTTTTTTTTTTCATTGTAAATTTGTAATAGCAATTCCAAGTCTCATAAACCCAAGCTGGTTACAAAATCAGAAGTTAAGTTCTGTTTGCTTTAGAAACTTGGGCCATTCTGTTAATTTTTGTTCTATATTTTCCCCGTTTTCAGGAAAGGGTCCTGCTCAGCCTGCTCCAAAGTTCATTGGCAACATTATTGCATTTATACTAAATATAGTAAGATTTATATGCAACTCTTACCTTATTGCAAAAAAAAAACCTGAACAGGATGCGTATTCTAACTTGGTTGCGCCTTTTCAGATTGGGCCAAAAGGTCTGGAATTTGCTCGCTATTCACTGGATTACCATACGATCAGAAACTATTTATATGTCAATCGCACCTGGGGAAAAGACAGGTATGTCTTTTGGAGTCTTTCCTATCCAGAAACTCCTTCAGAAGTTACATTTGGTTTTGTAATCTGATGAATGCAGAGCTGCTCGGCACATGCCATCGTATGCAAAGAAACTTGTGGCTATGTATAATGAGAATGGCGAGATTGATGAGATCCTTTCAAACAAATGATGACCCTGATGGCAAATTTGACCATGTTTGGATGAGAGTTGGCTCATGGTGACTTGATAGGCATCACAAAATCGAAACCAATATTTGTACATGCTTATATTGCTGCATTTTGTCATACGATGCAATGTTTTTTGCTAAAAAAGCGGCACTTTGTTCAAACAGATGGAACTGAGAGATTTGTATTAGTAAACAGAATGTTAAGAAGCGCCAATATTTATGTATCTTTTCTTATATAATTGTGATGGCATCGAACTTTCTTATAGGATGTGGTTACGCGTGGTTGAATCAGGAATGGTGAGTTGGTTACTATATAGATTTGTTAGATTCATCTCATTCTGGTTTTGACGAGCTACGAAGCCAGAACACCAGGCTCAACTATAGCCGTTTGACTCGATTGTGACTCGCTATAGTTGAGTGTGTCTACCAACAAGCTGACTCGTTTCATATGCATCTAATTTCTAAAATATTTGCCTTCCTAAAAATGGCCACCTATGACTACTTTTTGATGGATTAGAAAAGTCATGAGGTTTTGATCCAAATCATAGAAATGTCAAATGTGGGTTTGATTTTGTTTCCTGTAAAAAAATTAAATCGACTTCTGATGAAATCAAGGTTAAAAAATGTTATTACATTGTTAAAAAGGTCAACCATAAGATATTTAATTATGATTATATCAATTATATTATATTCTTTTAACTATCATGCACATCAAGAATTTCTACTAAGAAAAAAAAAAACTTAAAAAGGTCAACCATAAGATATTTAAACAATCTCCCCCACCACACCATCAAAGGAAAGGGGGAAAAATGCAAAACTGTAAAATTTAATTTTCTAAATCTCATATTTGACATTTTTCATATTCAAAATTAATGTACATAATATACAATGTCGATTTTCTTATTACCCTTTTTAACATAACTTTTCCTAATCCACCAGGGGGATAATTTTAATAATGAATATTGGATAGAGTTGATGATTCATTTATACTTATAGGTTTAAAAAATAATAAATTGTATTTATCTTTTATTTTATTTTATTTTATTTTATTTTTGTATTAATTTTTTTAGATGAAATGTAGTGATGTCATGTGGAAATTAGTGTTCTCATTTATTATATAGATGTGAATATTGTATTTTCAACACAATCTAATACAGTTATTATATAAAAATTATTTTACCACAAAACTCTATATTTATATATCTTAATTGATCTAAGTTTAAATTTAATTTATTTGATGCTAAATATGCACAAAGTTTTAATTATATTAGTTTTCTAGCTTTTACACAAACACATATATGAATTGTAATTACTTTTAAAATAAAACCTAGTATTGTAGATCTAAAATAAATAATATATTGATAGAATTCGTTACATAAATAAAATAAAAGATTGGGTAACACAAAAATATAAACCTCCATCCTTTATTTTTTTTATGTTGAAAATACATTAACATGAACTATTAAACATACAAACATTTTCAAATACGACGTTTTATATTATTGTGTAGACTCGATGTTTTTTTACGTATTTAACGAGTCCTTATTGACCTAACTTTAAACAACAAAAGATTATTTTATTGATCTTTCTTTTTGGAACCATGTATTTGTGTCACATATGTGTTGATCAAACGTACTTAAACACAGAAAAAATAAAAATTCGTGAGGTTTTTCAAGTTGAGAGATTTATAAGATCAAAAAATTTAATCGAAGGACTTAATAAAAAAATGTATACTTTGAAAGTTTTTTCCGTAAATTTCCCTTGTGATATTTGTTAGAGCATGGAGAACATAGTGTTGGTGCAAACCAAACAAACATAATTAATTAAGTTTGATGTTACAGAAATGATAGTATAAATAATCAAGATTTTTTGGATCACACTTACCGACCCATAAATGGTGTTGCAAGTGATTAATGATTAAGCATCCATTTAGAGAAAAAGATTAAAGTTGGTGACTTGGTGGTAAACTCCACAACCCCAATCCATCACTTCCTTTGATTTCATTTTCTAATTTTATTATATTATATAATCATTACTTTTTTTTTAAATTAATTTGTTGTCAAAGGGATCATGTCTTTTGCTACATATATATAATATATACATCACGCTAGTTTATATACATATATGCTCAAATCATGTCAAAGTCAAACATTAAAATATTAAATGTCAAAGGGTTGCAACTTTAATACAATTAAGTCAAAGGGTTGTCATTATGTTTTGTTTTTTCTTTTTCTAACTTTCAAAACCAAACGTATCCTTTAAGTTTTTTATTTAACACCCATGATAACAACAACGATAATAATAATAATCAAACTTGTTTAATTTTAATCTTCTTCAAGGTAAATATTTTTGTTGCCATTATTTAATTAAACCATTAAAGCTATACAATAACAATATTATTTTTGAAATACAACAATATGGTATGCATACGTTTTCTTACCACACATATGATACTTATACTTTGTTTTGTTTAGTAATATGGTACATATGGTAACAGATTATTGGTGGTATAATTAAAACCATGAATGTGGATTTATATGAAAATTTTAAACGGGTCAAAAGATACATTTTTTGGTTATTTAGATTAAGTGATTGACCTTAGCAAACCCAAAGAAAGTCAAAATAAATAAACATGAAATTGACAAGAAATTTGATTAGGTAGGACTCACCTGAACTTGAAATTGACAACTAAAAGATTTAATTACTCAAAAATTCATATGAAAGAAGCTCCAAGAGGTATCAAACATTTCTGATGAGATCATATAAAATTATCAACAAAACTGGAGAAGGTTAAAAATCAAATCCAAAATAAGTTCTATTAGGAAAACAGATAAAAAAAAAAAAAGAAAAAGGATCTGATCAGTGACATTGTGTGTTGAAGTCCTTATTAGCACTTTAGGTCTGAAGTTCATTACCAAAGTGTACTTACTTGTATATTAGAAGTCGCTAATTAAATTCCCTTTAATTTTTGTCTTAATCATAAGTTGAAACATTCTATGAATATAAAGCCTGAAGTAGAAGAAAGAACTGCTTTGCTGAAGCGAAAGATCATTGAGTTCTTGCCAAGATAAAAATAGAGTTATGAAGGTCAACAAACATTTGACAAATGTGCATGTTGATATCAAATAAGGCAAGTTGATTTTAGACATATTTTGAAACGAAGTACTATGAAAATCAACAAAACGAATTATAAAAAACAAAAAGTATCATTACTTTATTCATCCTTTTTGGAATGTCCGTTCTTTTAAGGACAAGTACACATTCCATCACTTAATGTTTTTTGCTCAACCAATCATGACAATACAAGAATTATGGTTGAGAGCATTAAATCCACACTTGTCTATATAACTGAGAGTCTGGATCATGCAATTACTTTTGAGTTTTGATGCTCGGATTATCAATGCATATTTTGACGATCACTTTTCTTTTACTTATCAATGACTCACTAAGATCTCTATAGCGACCCATAAATTTGAGAAGTTCATTAAGAAATTTTTTTGTGAACTTGAGTTGTGATAGATCACCCATTGTCTTTCAAAGAAAAATGTTTAGAATAAGTTTTACTTGTGTCTCTTCTGCAAACATTTTGTAATTCTTTAACTAAGCAAAAAGAATTAGCTATTTTTTTTGTGATTATATATTATCCCCTTCTGAAATCTAAGTTATTTACATTTATTTAAATACAAGTTGAGCTTGTAGCTTGAACAAATCTTTACCAGACCACAAAAGGCAAACATTAAAATCAAAAACCAAATCTAAAAACTACAAAATGGGTCAACATGAAAAATTTACACGAACTATTATGGAAAAAATTGATTTGACACGACATTGACACAAAAAAGGATAGCCCGAAACATGACAAGAATACCGACCTAAAATCTTATAATAATAATAACAATTATAATAATAATAAAACTTTCAATTTTAGATTTAATTTTAAAAGTACGAGTACCATATAAAAAAATAAATAAAATACGTAGTAATTCAATATATTTATAGAAAGCGCATAACAATATAAAGAATTAAAAAAATACATGAAAATGTCATGTTGACAGTTAGATCAAGTTTATTTTCACTAAAAAATCTAACATATTATATTAGTAAGCCATCGTAAAATATAAGTGTCATGTGTATAAAACACATACACTAACATGTTAGTACATCTTGAAATATATGCTATTATTATACAATTTTTACCCTTTGTTTTTTATTATATGGTTGTGACTTTTTTTTTTTGGTGAATTTACATTCATTATAGAAATAAAGAATTCAAAGGTTTCAAGTTCTTGTTCATTGACATAGTTGATCTCAAATTTCAAACCTTTTTTTCATCAGGTACTGGTACCACAAAATGTCAACCATTTTGTCTTTTACCAAAAAGTCAAAACATAATTAAATAAATATCATCTTAAACACATTAAAATATCTCATTTAAACTAAAAAATATTTAATATTAATTCCTTTTTAATTAAAACAGATCAAGCTTGTAAAGGCTAAAATCAAAGGTGAAAAACTTGGAAGGTCGGATCACGTTGTTAACCGACCAAATATGTCAAATGTCTTTAAGTTTGAAGTTTGATTTAATAACGATTTTTGTTTTGTTTGTTTAAATCAAACATAATTTTTGATAAACCTTTTGATTTTTCATGATTAATAATTTATTTTTCATAAACCTTTCTATGTTATTGATGGTTATGAACTTATGATATGTCTATTTGATCCGGAAAAGTTAATATTAACATGGTTTACTGTTTTGGTTCGTTTGGGTCAATTCTATTATTATTTTCGGTTCGATTCATAACAATTTTAGTATATTTTATATTTCAACTCAATTGGACCATTTTGCATATACTTTTTCGATAACATTGACATGTCTTGCTAAACTCGATGCATGTCTTGACCAAACATTCAATAAAATAATGATGATGAAAATTCAAGATCACTATCATCATTAGTATTATTACTTAACAGAATATATTTATTATCATTTAATTTATGTATCATTCATTTATATGTAATCAAACAATTTTTTAGAATTTTCAATCTCTAAATTAGTGATGATAACACCTAAATTTTGAATACGAGGCATGTGAGTGAGTTCAATGGAGAACCTCTATACATTGAAAAACATTGGAGAACCACAATGCATCGCTTGGAAAAGCATAATGCATCACGTGGAGGTCGATGCATCACGCGAGAGTTTGAGCATCACGTGAAAATAATGATGTATCACGCGGAAATTGTGATGCATTTGTGGTGGTGCATGGAAGTTTTTCGATGTTCTTCTATGTATGAAGGTTCTCCATTGAACCCCTGTATATATATCTCATAATTATATATATATATATATAGGTTCAAGATCTATGGAAAACCATCTTTGACTGGAAAACTGGAAAACCATATTAAATACACATGTTCATTACGGTAAAATGTTAAATTTAATGTACAACTACAATATACATATGTTCAAATGTGCATTATTATTGACTGGTTCACATAATTTACATGTTCATTAGGATAAAATGTTCCATTTCATGCAAAATAACAATATGCACATGTTCAAATGTGCAATATGCACGAACATGTGTATATTACGCATTTTTGCATGAAATTAAACATTTTGTCTTAACGAACATGTAGATGATATGAATTAGTTAATCATAATGCAATTTTGAACATATGTATATTATAATTTACATGAAATTTAACATTTTAACATAATGAACATGTGCATTTGATATGGTTTTCCAGTTTTCCAGTCTAATATAGTTTTCCATGGATCTCAACCCTATATATATATATCTCATATTTAAGCTAAAACCCATGTGAAATTGATCCTAAATAGAGGAGGTGCTTGAATAATGAGATTAAAGGCTAATAGCAAAGGTTAGACGTATAATGATAACCGGACCCACCTTATTAATTGGGATCACTTTCGGTCCTTCACCACATTAATTCATTTTCATTTATTACAAATCATGGACCATTTTCATTTATAATTTCATTTTCCTTTAAATATTTGTTACCCTACCCCCTACCCCTACCCCTACCCTACCCCCTACCCCACAAGTCTTTAGAAGAATGGTTCAATAAATTAAATTTAAAGCCTGCAAGAATATAATACTCATTGTTCAAGTTTCCTTAATTTACAAGTTACAATTCAATAAATTAAGAGGATTCTTTAATTTAATTAATTTCTATTCTTTGTTAAAAAGATCATTATTGAAACATTGTACAACAAGATAGAAAACTAGAAATGTAGAAACATAAAAAAAAAAAAAAAAAAGCCTCGTCTTCCTTTTGTTTTTGTACAGAATGGCCCGAAGTACCGGAGAGGGCTGTTATCTTTTTTACTATTGTTAAAATTTTTTGGTATCAGTTAGCTTAACCACATGATAAAAAAAACTAGAAAAAAGACGAATCAAAGGTGAATGCATCTCCGGTCGCAAGACACGGTGACGTAATGGTTGGTTTGTGTTGGTGTTTCTTGATTCCAGATTTTAGCAATGTCTTGTGAAACTCTAATGGCGTCAAAAGATGCACCAGAAAGACCTCTCCTTGTGAAACCAACTGCATATAACCCTGATTTCCCTTTCCACCCCTCTGGAAACGGCGTCGTTGGCATCCCTTCTCTTGAAAACAATTCACTTTCCTGTTGTCATCCACCACCACAATATGAGGGCATATATGGTATTCTGCTTTCTTTTAACCAAATTTTCAATGTTAATTGCGTCAAAAGATAACATACTCGCATAATTTTTTCAGTTTGGGTATCATACTAATTTTTTTTCCTAATAAAGATAACATATTTTATAAATCAAATCAATCAAGGTAATCATATTAGATTGAAAGGTAAATATTACTGACGTGACAGTTTTTTTGTCCGATCATCATTTTTCCCCCCAAAAATGACAGTTAAATTGTTATATGATATGCATTACTTTGTGCAATTTAAAAGTACGTTTTGATAATACCTTGTTATTTTAAGCAAATTAAAAAATAATTAAGCAATATTAGAAATTAAAAAAAATGATGATTGGATACAGATACTGTCATGTCGGTAGTTTTTACATTCCAATCCGATACGATTACCTTGATTGACTTGATTTGGAAAGTATGTTATCTCAAATAGAATTTTTTTAGTATATTATCTAAATTGAAAAAACAGTGACAATAGATTACATTTTAACATAATTAACCCTTTTTTCTTAAATCCCAAAATAAAAATTTTTATTAAATAAATGAAAAACAGGGTATCTAGTCAGTCGTCTACAAGAAACCCAACTTCCATAACTGTCACATGAAATGATATTCAGAAAACTAATTTAAAAATAAATATGTTTTTCTTGATTGAATTAATTAATTAGAGTGATAAAAACAAAAGCTGTAATACCTTTAACCATGAAGGAACATTGCTGCAATAACCTGTTGCCAAAATAACTGAATCAATTTCAAGATTTCTGCCATTGACAAACTCCACACCTCCCCTTGAAAACTTGTTGATTTCTGGAACTATTTGAATCTTGCCAGATTTGATCTTCTGTAATGCACCGATATCCAGAACAGGTGTTTTTCCTTGATTGTTCTTGAGCTCAATCGGACCCATTAATGGCCTCTTTATACCGTATTTTTCTAAGTTCCCAAGTTTACATCTTGCAAGAATCAGCAGGATCTTATCAACTATCTTTACTGGCAACCATTTCATCAACCAAGTTGCCAATTCGAACGTCGATTTCCCTGAAATTTCCCTTGGTAATACATGAACCTGTGATTCCAAAGAAACCAACAGAAAATTTTTAAAATTTATTTTCAGTTTGGTTAAGATTGATTGCATACACATGAAACTCACCGAGCTGCGAATCACCATGGATGGAAAAGCATTGTGGTAGCAAAGATCAAGAGAGACTTCCATACCGGAGTTCCCACAGCCGACGACCAAAACCTTCTTTCCCTGATAATCCTCGCCGGACCGGTAGTCACAAGCATGCATAACATGGCCACCAAACTCATCCAATCCATCGAAATCCGGCACCACTTTCTCTGCATTTTCCCCTGTTGCCACCACAAGCCAACGACATATATACTCAATCTCACAATCATTTACAACAGTCCTTACACGCCACAATCCACAAGTCTCGTCGTACTTGGCGGATTGAACTGACTCATTGAATCGCGGGTTTATCTCGAATTTCTTTGCGTAGGATTCGAGGTAGTCCACAAACTGGTATTTGGAAGGGTAGTCAGGGAAATCAGGAGGGAAAGGGAAAAAGGGTAGTTGGCAGAATTGTTTAGGGAGATGAAGTTTGAGGCGATCGTAAGTCTTGTTTTGCCAGAGAGAGGCAATGCAGTCGGCACGGTCTAGGATCACAAAGGGAACCCCGTGTTGCCTGAGTCCTGCACCGACTGCAAGACCAGACGGTCCAGCCCCGACTATGACTGGACCGTTGACAAGTACGCATCTCCGGGAGAAGAAATCTGTACCATGTTCATGAAGCATTGTTTGGAAGTTATCAAGAATATTGATGGTATTACAAGCACAACGCATCAAAAGAGACCCAAAAACAAAAAAGAATGAATTTAATGCAACTCTAGGTTTGTTTCCACGTATGTATATATATGGGATTAAGTTTTTCAAGAGAGAGACTTGAGAGGAGAAGGGAAATGTGTGGAGGGGGTGAGAGGGTGATGAAGATGTATATATAGCAGAGGACTTGGCCACAAGAATTGCATGTCATATATATATATATATATATATATATATATATATATATATATATATATATATATATATATATATATATATATATATATATATAGATTGAGGTTCAAATGAGAACTTTTATGCATCGGGGCACCTCGGGGCACTTTTGTGCATCGGATAATCTAACAAGGGTGCACAAAGGACATTTTGGTAAAATTAAATATATGAAATTAATTAATTTTTAAATATCATTAAAAGATAATTAGGAGTTACATTTTGAATTAAAATCTCATATTAACTACATTCCTCATTTTTCTCCCCATTTCTCTCTCTCTCTCCCCCTTTTCTCTCTAATTGTGTTCTTCATAATTTTCATAGTGATGATGATTTGAAGACGAAGATTAACGATGAACAACGATGATGATGAACATGAAAAAGAGATGCAACCGATGATAAAGATGAAAAACACGATGCATAGATGGATGAAGAACGATGAATAATGACGATGCATAGATGGAAGATGAACAATGACGATGCATAGATGGATGATGAACGATGAACAACAAAAAATGACGATGCATAAATGGATGATGAACAATGACGATGCATAGATGAATGATGAACAAGTTGAACACAATGCATAGATGAATGAAGAATATGAACGACGAACACGATGCATAAATGAATTTGTGTATTTTTTTTTTTGTTAAATGCGTCTTTTTTGAACATGATGCATAGATAAACACGATTAACGATGAAATGCATCGATCTCCATCATCTTTTTTGAATTTGTGTAATTTTTGTTGAGTTTGGAAATGTATCAATTGAATTTATTTAACATTTATTATTTGATTATTTGTTGAAATATTAAATTTAATGAGGTATGCACATTCCCCAAAATGTCCTTCCTTGTTTGTTTTCATAATGCACAAGATGCATAAAATTGTCCAACTATTTACCCTTTTGTCATCAATCTAATTCATACAATTTTTTGATCTAATGGATGATATAGGTTCTTTTGTACCTCGATGCATAAAAGTTCTCAATTGAACCTCCCTCTATATATATATATATATATATATATATATATATATATATATATATATATATATATATATAAAGAGAGAGAGAGAGAGAGAGAGAGAGAGAGAGAGAGATGAGTTTAAAGGAGAACCAAACACTTATCGGAGAATTTTGGGAAACCATGTATACACAATCTCCCAATATGATTTTATTGAACCTATATATACACGAGGAATTATGGATCACATGAGGAGATCGACATGCACAAAATTCACTCGTGTGATGCACAACTTCCTCATGTAATACACAATCCCCTAATATGATGTATAATTTCCCGTGTAATGCAAAATTTTATTGTGTGATGCACTATATACTTTTTTACGATACAATGTGGTTCTCCGGCCTTTGAACCCTTCCATATATATATATATATATATGTGTGTGTGTGTGTGTGTGTGTGTGTGTGTGTGTGTGAGAGAGAGAGAGAGAGAGAGAGAGAGAGAGAGATCATATAAGAAATCAAATATTTATGAGAAATGTTGAATCAACGTGTATATTCTTTGATTCAACGTTTCTCGTATTTCTCACAAATATTTAATTTTCACAAGATTCATACATATAGATGAGTGTTAATGGAAAAACCCTATGCATCAAAAATCTTGGAATATCATTGTGTCCAAATATGCACCGCCGCTGTACCATGTCGCTGCAACTTAATGTATCACACATTAGTTGTTATGCATCAAATCCAACAGCTCTTGGTGTCCTTGTGGTACAAAATGGTTTTTCAAGATTTTTCGATACATAGAGATTTTCCATTGAACCAACCCTTATACAAACACACACACAAAGGACCTTTCGTGAATACTTTATTCCTTGTAAATATTGAGAACAATCACAAAATGACTTTGAATCCTAGAACCGTGTTATAGATACCACTGAACTCATCTATTAACCTATAAATGTTGTTGGGTCTTATACATGTTATTGAATCTTATGAATTTGTTGAATCTTATGAATCTTGTTGAATCCTATAAATCTTATTTCAAACATTGCTATGAACATTTTAAATGTTATATACGTTGTGAACTCTTTGAATCATAAAAATCTTATTACAAACATTTGTTGGTATATCTGAATGGTTATGTGTATTTTTTTATTTGTTTACAACAAATAAATTGTCACAATGGATCTTATTTCTACATATATAAGTTCAAAAGGGTATCTCAAAATCCAATTTACAAAAGCTATTTGGTGCCACCAAAGAATATATATGATAAATCAATGAGTTATCTGTCTTTGCTAATGATTCAACGATAAATGTTAGTTAAAGATAAAATAAACAAAATTTCTTTAAAAACAAATGATAAATGATAGCAACATTTATGATCAGTATATTTTGACGTTTCCTTTAATAGATCCATATGATATATGTAGAAGTTAGAGTTTTGATGATTGATTTCAATCTAATGGTGTAGATTAGAAAAGCATGCATAATTTAAGTTAGAAAGAGTATAAAAGTAATTAAGGAAGTACTATACGACTGTACCGATTAGATTGAAATATATATATTTTAAAATCAATATGTATGTATACATATACATAGAAAAGAAAAGAAAAGAAAAGAAAAGAAAAGAAAAGAAATGATTGGAAAAAAGGGAATAAAAAATCTGTGGAAAATAATGGTATATGAATAACATGATTAGTTAATGTGTGTTGGTTTGCTAAGTTTAGACAATCATGTTGGGAGGCATATGATTAATGAGAACAAGACCCATCCATTGAGTGAACTATTTATAATCTACCAAAACCATAAAGAGTGCTCCTTATCATTATTTATTTAGCTTAATTGCATCCTTTTTGTACCAAATTAGGCCGGAATAGTACTTTTTTAATTTAATCAAGCTTATTATATATCTAATTTAATTTTGGCCCAAAAAAAAACAAAGGAAAACCGTTTTTGACAATCCATTGCCGAAAAACCTGTGGCTGCTTTTAGACTTGGCAAAAAAAAAAAAAAACCCGATGAACGAGGATGAAGATGACAAACACTTTAATCACCGAGCGCGACCCTGGTCCCTGTCTCTCTAATATCTCTCTCTCTCTCTCTCTCTCTCTCTCTCTCTCTCTCTCTATCTATCTATCTATCTATCTATCTATCTATCTATCTATCTATCTATATATATATATATATATATATATATATATATATATATATATATATATATATATATATATATATATATATATATATATATATATATATATATATATATATATATATAGGGAGGTTCAATGGAAAACCAACATGCATCGGAAAATATTGGAAAACCTCCATGCACCACCGCAAATGCATCACAATTTCGGCGTGATGCATCAAATTTCTCGCGTGATGCACCAAATTCACGCGTGATGCATCGAATTTCTGCGTGATGCATCACCTGATCCAATGGCTATAAAGTGGTTCCCGGATTTTCCGATGCATATTGGTTTTCCATTGAACCCACCCCTATATATATATATATATATATATATATATATATATATATATATATATATATATATATATATATATATATATATATATATAGAGTCAGGTTCAAAAAAGTACCTCTCGAAATCAAGTGCACCCGAAGGTACCAACCTTAAAATTTTTTATTAAAATATCTTTTTTCATAACCATGTTTAAATTTGTTATACACATGATATATGAATTTCACATACATTCACACTTTCTGTGTCCTTCAAAATTATGTGAATGCTCAATGCATATTTATGTGAATGGTCATCCATGTGAATGGTCATTCATGTGAATGTAAATGGTGTGAATGACCATTCACATGATCTTTTTTTTTTACAATTCACAAGATTTATGATATTACTCCTTTTGAAAAGAAGTCTTATAATGTTGTTTTATACATGTCAATTCAAAAAAAATATATGTGAATGATCATTCACATTAGGGTACGCTGGAATCTCATAGATACGCAGATGAACCTGATTCTATATATATATAGACACACACACACACACACACACACACACAGAGATATAGACATAATCATTGCAGAACCTAAATTTGGTGCAAAACTGCAGAACCAACTTTAAAATTAAAAAACATAAAAATTATTAATTTTTTAAAAAAATATATACCATAAAAAAAGAATTCTATCCTTTTTAAAACGTGACTGATGATTTTATAATTTTTCAAAATTTTTTTTCTGAATATTTACTACTGAATATTCAACATTGAATAAACATTATAAATTTAAAAAATCAATATCAAATATAAGGTTATATATACATACATACATATATATATATATATATATATATATATATATATATATATATATATATATATATATATATATATATATATATATATATATATATATATATATATATAGGGGTGAGTTCAATGGAAAACCACTATGCACCAGAAAACTGTGGAAACCTACGTATACCGTCCGATTTGGTGCATTTCATGAAAAACGCGGTGCAATGATCGTAAATAAGGTGATGCATCACACAGGAAATTTGATGCATCACGCGGGATTTTGATGCATCACGCGGGGAATTTGATGCATTTGTGGTGGTGCGGTGCGGTTTTCACAAGTT
Source organism: Centrapalus pauciflorus (assembly GCA_020465985.1). Classification (NCBI taxonomy): domain Eukaryota; kingdom Viridiplantae; phylum Streptophyta; class Magnoliopsida; order Asterales; family Asteraceae; genus Centrapalus; species Centrapalus pauciflorus. The sequence continues at coordinate 150,368 of JAANYP010006079.1, read as the reverse complement.
TTCAGGTGCATTGTGGTTTTCCATTAAACCCACCTCTATATATATATATATATATAGACTAAGGATCTTTTGTGAACACTTTATTCTTTGTGAACATTGTGAACAACCATAAAATAGCTTTTGAATCTTATGAATCTTGTTGAAAATACTACCGAACCCTTCTATTAACTCATTAATCTCATTGGATCCTATGGATTTTATTGAATCCAATTAAGTTGTCGAATCTCATGAATCTTGTTGAATCTTATGCATCTTGTGCATCTTGTTATAAAAACTACGTACTATGAACCTTTTGAATGTTCTGAATCTTAAATAGACACTTCTATGAACCTTTTGAATCATATGAATCATATTACAAACACTTGTTGATATATATGAATGATTATATGTATTTTTTTTATTTGTTCACAACGTGCACAACGAATAACTTGTTCACAATGGATCCCATCCATATATATATATATATATATATATATATATATATATATATATATATATATATATATATATATATATATATATATATATATATATATATATATATATATATATATAAAGAGAGAGAGAGAGATTGATGTTCGATTGAGAACTTTTGTGCATCGAGACACCATTGAGAACTTTTGTGCATCGGATTTTCTACCAAGGGTGCAATAAGGGTATTTGTGGAATAAATTTATAAGAAAATTAATTAATTATAAAAAATTAGGTTTAATTAGATTAGGAAACAAATCAATACATTAAACAACTTACCAAAAATTTCTCCCTTTTTCTCTCCTCTCTCTCTCTCACCATGATCAACCTCTCTCCCTCTCCTTCCTCATGTGACCGATCCTCCCCCTCTCATTCTCAAAATCCGGCCACCATCGTAACTGCTTCAAAAATCCGGCCACCACCGTAACTGCACCACCATCGCACCACCCGCCATCTCCCTTTCCCTATCTCGGTTCATGGCGCTGCACCACCGTCCTCCTCCCCACCGACCATCTCTCTCTCTCTCTCTCTCTCTCTCTCTCTCTCTCTCTCTCTCTTTCTCTCTCTGTGGCCAATAATCATTGCATTTTTTTGAACGAACGCCTTTAATGAACAAACGTGATAAAAGGTTGCATTTTTGAATGATGAACACCTTCAAAGATAAAATGATGAATTTTGATGATTTTGGAAGAGATGAACGATATGCATGTTTTTGATTTTGGAAGAGATGAACGATATGCATGTTTTTGATTTTGGAAGAGATGAACGATAAACATGTATTTTGATGATGAACGATGAACGATATGCATGAAAAGATGAACGATTCATGTTTGTATTTTGATTTTGGAAGAGATGAACGATATGCATGATTTATTTTTGGAAGAGATGAACGATATGCATGAAGAGATGGACAATATACATGTATTTTGATGATGAACGATATGCATGAAGAGATGAACGATTCATGTTTGTATTTTGATGTATTTTGATTTTGAAAGAGATGAACGATATGCATGATTTATTTTTGGAAGAGATGAACGATATGCATGTATTTTGATATATTTTGAATTTGTATTTTTTTTTAATTTTGGAAGTGTAATAATTAAATAAGGATTGCATAATTCCTGTTTTACCCCTCCACGAATTTCATTATGTGCACTTGATGCATAAAACTTTCTATTTAATTACCCTTTTGTCATTTGATCTAACCTACACATTTTTTTCATCCAAGGGACAGTGGAGGTTCTTTTGTGTCTTGATGCACAAAAGTTCTCAATGGAACCTCCCTATATATATATATATATATATATATATATATATATATATATATATATATATATATATATATATATATATATATATATATATATATATATATATATAGAATATGGTTCGTGTGAGTACCTAAAAAATGCAGAGTACCGTGAGTACCTGTGAACACACGGGTTTCAGATGTGAACTTGCTCCGAAAAAAAAGTTTTTTTTTTTGAATTTTTTTTCATATTCATTTAGATACAAATAATATAAGGCTATTCGTAAAAAATTATATATATTCACACTTTCTAATATTTTAAAAGTCATGTGAACGTGAAAAAATTCATGTGAACATGCTTAGTTGTGAACACACGTTCACAACAGCAGAGTTCATGTGAACACACACGTTTCACATAGTTCTAGTGTGTGTTTATGTGTGATTTTTTGCAAATAGTCTTGTATTATCAATTTAAATATGATTATGAAAAAAAAATTTCAAAAAAAATGATTTTAAGCGAGGTACCTCCGGTACTCCGCAAAACTAGTGGTACTCATTTGAACCCAAATCTATATATATATATATATATATATATATATATATATATATATATATATATATATATATATATATATATATATATATATATATATATATATATATATATATATATATATATATATATATATATCGTGTGTACTTAACTACATCACATGCAAACCTAAGGATTTGATTTTAATATTTAAATATGACCCTAGTAGGCAAGTATTAAAATACAGTCTCTCTTTAAGTGAACTCATTCTTAATTACTCCATTAACTATTCATTTCTAATAATTAACTAAGTTTAAAATCCTTCTTTTGGAAAGAAAATATATATTTAATTTTAAATCAACTTTCTCATGAGAAACTAAAAGAAGTTATTAATGGAAGGGTTATACTGCAATATAATAACATACTTTTTATAGTACATTTTGTTTATCACTCAACATTTTTGTTATCAAGTATGCATTTTTAACGTTCTTTCGATTTAAGTTGCCTATTATTTTTTGTATATATTTAGACTCCATACTTTCAAACTATTTCGGTTTTATAGTTTGATAACATGAAAACTGAAAATACTAGTTCCCATACGGACGTGTAACTCGTCAATCTTTTAGGCTATATACTTTCATAAGTGTTTCGATTTGGTATTTGAATACATAATAATTGGTATCAACTTTCATCAATTTTTCATTCATCGATGTTTTTTTTGGATCGCTCTCAAATCATTTTTTTCAGAAGTATTGGTTGCTTAGTAGCATCGTAACCAATAACAATTAATGTTGATGCATACCTTTCTAACTATTACACCAATCTTGGATTAACAATTAATTGTGAAATATTCCTTCTGATTAATAATTTACTTGATTGTGATTGTATCAAAAAGAAGGTACAATTGACATGGTAAATTTTAAACTACTAAACTTGTAAGTTTATATTTAATTTACTCGATTCAAGTTAATTATTCATCAAAAAATGGAGAAAGGCATATTCGAAAGGATGAATTCTAACACAAATTGATAGCAGTTATTAGATTGTTTAACTTAGCTGAAATGTTTTTAAAAGTACACAACCTAAACCGGAATACTTTTGAAAGTAAAAACCTAAATCAAAACATTATTCATGTTACTAAACTACTAAATCGAAATACTATAAAAATACACAGCCTATATGTGTACAAAAAGAATACATAACCTAAATTAGAACAATATTGAAATTACACACACTTCATGCCATTCTTCATATTTTAAAGACTTTTTTTGGCTAAAACTTTGTATTTTTTTTAAAAAAAAATATTGTACTTGTTAACATATTTATAAAAAATTTGCATTTTAAAAGAACCCCTAATTAAATAACTGAGTTATATTTGAATCGTAATTAAATCATCCCCTATCAAGCATAGTTCTTGAACCGGGGTTTCAAGAAAATACAACATTTTGACAAATAAAACAAAAGGTGCAATCTGGTTGTAATTTTTTTTTTTAAACATCATATTTTAACTAAAAACTCTATTTTTAAAATGTATCCCATTTGGATAATCATTTAATGGATTAATAAAATGACAATTTTAAAGGTTAAGTTTTAATATGAATCATTAATGAATCTTCTCACCAATTGATTAGAATAAAATCATACATAATTATAGAGAAGGTATTAATAATCACAATCAAGGTTGTCAAGATCGGGATCTTACCTAGTATCGTTTTTGTCATTGCAAGATCGGGATCGTAGAATCGGATCGGGATCGTAAGATCATACCGAAATTAAATATTATATATCACGTACAGTATTGTATCATAAACAAAAGAGAGTCATTTTCTACCCATTCTTTCAAGGCACGTATATAGTACCGCTTTCGATGAAACAAGAATCACAGTCATGAGCAAGACTATATTGGTACCTTGGATCAAAAAATATGCGGCTAGATGGAGGGGCCTAACGATCCTACGATCTTACTAACGATCCTACGAAAACAAACCGTATGTAGGATCGGATCATCGTACGATCTTACTAACGATCCTACGAAAACAAACCGTATGTAGGATCGGATCATCGTACGATCTTACTAACGATCCTACGAAAACAAACCGTATGTAGGATCGGATCATCGTACAATCTTACTAACGATCCTACGATCTTGCTTACGATCCTACCCAAAATCGTACCTATTAGTGATCCTGATCAAAATCCACTTGTAGGATCGTAGGATCGTACGATCCTACGATTTAAATCGTGATTTCGATAACCTTGATCACAATAACTAAAAGACTTTTTGAAGGCCTGAAATTATATTGAGAGAAGGAAAGACTTAATATAAAAATGGAAGAAAGATGGAATGGAATGAGATGTATAGTCTAGTGACTGAAAGTGAAACAATGAATGGTTAATGATATGATATAACAGGGGTGACAATTTTGATCAAACGTGTCAAACGAACGGAACGATAAAATTGACCCGTGCAAAAACTAATCTAGAATATAATTTTTTAAATAAAAATTTATAAAATGGTGTATTAAACAAATTGTTCTTTGGAGAAAAATTCAAAATTATGTAAACTTTATAACTTTTTACCGTCAACCCGTTTAACCTGTTTGCTTGAACGGGCCGAAATTGTCACCCCTGTGATATAATATAAATATATACAAACGAACTCAACAATTATTAATAATTAATAGCTTTAATTATTATTATTATTAATGGTTAAGAATGATAATGTATAATATTATTATTATTATTACTAATAACACAATCAATCAAACTAAATTTAGTTAATGCATATGAATCATTATTCAATATATTATTAGTTTATCACTCTAAAATAAATCGCCCATACCCCACCCTACAACAACTTTATTTATAAACACAATATTTTTATATATTTGAAATGAAATTTCAAACAATATAATATAAACCTAAACAAAATCCACTTTGTTAATTGAATCGTGATCCTTTATTACTTTTTTAAATTAATAAATTACTTTTACACGGTTATCAATTTGATCTTTTCTTTAATTCTATCCATTTTGGCCTTTTATTTGTCCTATTTGACATCTTGGTCTCTCCTCATTTCCTAGGCTAGCTATAAATGACCAAATAGAATATGACAATATAAAGTAGAATGACATAAAAAAGGGCAAAAATAATAGAATGACAATACTGAAAAAAAGTATAAAAACATGTTTTATAATCGTATATAGTTCTGGTAGGACTCGGAATTATTTGATTAAACAACATGGAATCGAGTCTCATCCATTCGTATATTACATTTCTATGCGTCTTTCATGTCCCTATAACGAAATATTTTTTAAAAAAAAACTCTCGGTTGTTTATAGCCTTCAATACTTTAACTTGACCTCTTGCAAACTTTACTATCATACATTCTTTAGTCTCAAATTAAAATTAAAGATAGAAGTTGAATTTCTACTGTTTTTAAAACAGAGAAGATTAGTGGTGATCTCTACTGTATTTTAATCCCAATCCTCCTATACATTTACAATTAATTACCCAAAGAGAAAGAAAGTATTCAAGGCCTAAATCCATTTAAAAGTGTTAGTACTTCATCTATGGGAACAACCCAATACTTATGGTGTGTCCCAAAATACAATCTTATGTTTTCAAAGTGTTAGTACTGTTTCAAGACAAAATACAACGTACAACAAAACAATAATGTAGCTAGCCAAACAAAATTCGTCACTATGGTTTAATAAAAATTATGGATTTAGTCCATTAACCTTAGAAATTACACAGGTAATCCCTATGGTTAAGGTTTGTTTATGGATTTCATTCATCAATTAATTTGACTAGTCAATTCTTTTAAAAATGACTATTTTACCGTTTAACTTTTGATGAGGGACCGAAAGTGAAACAAAATAAAAGAGTATAATGGTCATTTTTTTAAAAAAACGACCATTTAAGAATAAAAATCGACCGAAAGTGAAACAAATTAAAAATCGAGCATTTGAACAACTCTACCAAACACCTCCTAACACATACATATGATGTTCTATACCATTATACTTTTTTTTTTTTCCCTATTTTCAAACATACAAGAATTCATGTCTAGACAACAAAGTCCCAATAAAATGAATAAAAGGCATTATACCCAAAAGTTATATAACAAAGTCCCAATAAAATGAAAAAAAGTATATCTTGATAAATTTGGACATAATTCATTTCAACTAGATGATAATACTTTTGGACATAATAACATTTATCATAAAAAAGTTTAAAATATAATATATCAACGAATATGAGAAATCCTAGATAGCCAAACAACATAATGTCATAATACCATATAAAAAAATTGATAGCACCCATGATGTCATCTGATACATTAACATCACTCATCTTATAGATATCCAATCTTTTTGCCATTCTATTAAGATAAGATGCTACAATGTACCATATTAGGATATGAACTCAACCAAACTAAGATATCATATCATAACAGGGTAAGATTCGACATTCGAGGAAAGTCTATACAAGTTAAAAAGTGTTTGCTATTAACATGTAAAGTTTCCTTTTGTACAAAGAAGAGATGGGAGGGACTTGTCCTGCCACTACATTACACATTTAAGAATTAATGCAGCATCCCTGCCTTCCTATATTTTACCTAACATCACCTATGAATTTTACACATCTAATCTAACATAATATGCTTTACACTCAGGGCAGGAGATGCTTAAAACAAAGAGCAACCTAGCTAAATCTAGGTGGATGTACAAATGTGGTTTCAATATGCAAAAATAATCACACCTCCATCCCTGGAAACTACATCCAAGGAGGTGTACTACTCCACAACCTACTCTAGTAAAAAATGGAAAGCTGGATTTTCAAGGAGCTCACCACTAGGTTTTACATCTGCAAAATCCTTCTCATTGAAGTAATGGTTAATTTCATCTGTTGAGAAAGGAACACTGCAAATACAATGAATGATGATCATTTGAATTAACTGTGCTTCTTTTCTTATACAAGCTCTGATGAGGAAAAAAAAATGATCAAGTTTTTGTTATCATGGGTATACCTGGAATTGTCATCCAGCAAATAAGAGCTACTTTCAGTATCAGCAGCTGACTTCATTAAAACTTTCAAATTTGAAATAACCTGTCCAAAATTGAGAGTGTGAGGAAGATTATTGGTGGAAAGTAAAGAAACTGAACTCATCCAGTAGTTATTAGGGAAGAATATGAATAAAACAACAATTATGGTTAGGGTCTTACTTCTGGGGCTACACTACCAGTGTTGTGATCATCAACGTAGAGCGTGCAAAGTCTGTGATGTTGTTGAACGCTTAGAACCTAGTTCATAAAGGATTATATGATTAATTACCATCTAGATGCTATTTTCGATGAAGATAACTAGAATAGTTCTACTTCAGATGCAATGGTCACACAGTTGATACTTGCTCTATCTTGTATAAATAGTCCCCGTGCGGCTTACACATGAGAACATATGTCAACAAACACAGACGCAGACTTACAGGGCATAGCTTAGTTGTGAGTTCATCATAGCCAATTTTCGACTTCTCTGGTATAACCTGCACAAAATTTAAACATAAATACTAAGAATTAAAAAAACAATGATATGATTTCAAGAATAGTTGACAAGAAAGATATCAGAGGTGAAAGCATAACAAGCAAACAAGTTTACAACTGGCAGTGGACCAGAAGCATACCAGAAATCCAACTGCTTGCCTTGTGTGTTGAAGTTCATCTGATGAAGAACCTGCATACTGATTTTATGGAATGGTTAGACCTCCTAACTCCAACTTGAAGCAATATTAAGGTTTATGAACGAATTATTGATTACCTCTGTTGTGACCTGATCACACCACCGCTCTAACCCACCTAACCCTGCTTTCACATATTCACCGTTTCTGAATGTACAGCACTCCTGGTGTAAAAGAAGGCTGCATGACACACAACAGGATATTTACTAGTTTACGAATTGATACCGCAATTCGAAATGGCAGAAAGTGCTGCAACCTGTTGAAAATCTGTACATTGATGTAAGAGAAACCTTCAGTGAAGATCTTCTGAACAAGAACTGGTGGCACCTGAACAATTTTGTCTAAATGGTCAAAGCAGATGCATGCAAAAGGGGGACATCTTAATAGTTATTTTTACAGAAGAAAATAACACCACATACATGGTATTCTGTATATATACTGAGCATGCCAAATAGGCATTCAATGATACTTTCCCAGTGACTAGCTGGAGGAGCATTATCTTTTGACGTTCTTGGTGCCTGAACAGTTGGGAGAAAATTAGGACTAGAATTCATAAGAAAAGCTAGATGCCATAGTGGAGCTTGTTCTACACAACCATTCAAAAACTTTTATTACATATTTGCTTAAAACTTTTACTTCTGCAGGAAGCAAATGTCTGAGTGCTAAATTTGAAACTTGACAAAATGTAGTAACCGGCTTCTTGGTAAGGGGAGAGGCAATGGGCATGACCCGTGGGCCTTCTAAAATATTTCATTGGTCAATCAAATAGTAGATAGTAAATGAATAGAAAAGGAATGAACCTAATGAATGCAATATCTAATTTAGGTCTATAACTGCCCTTCTAACCAGGTTTACACATATGCTGATAACAACATTTCAAATAATACAGATTAAATGCATTAATGGCAATAGCATGCTTGTGAAATAGCAGAGAGTATCTAGATAGCTCAGACACATCGTACCTGAATACAAGAAGAGAGAAGTGGGGACAGCTCCTTCTTCAAGTTGTCACGAATAATTGCATAGATTTTTTCAACATAAGCTGTTAGTTGTTGCTTAAAAAGCAAAGCTGGGTACTTGGCCTCTACATGGCGCACTACATCGCTGACAGATGATTTAAATCCCTATAAAACAGCATTTGTGTTTTGAAATGATTTTGCTTCAGGTCACATCATACTGTTTGAGTGATGATGTTACCGGATTACAATATTTATGCCATGTGATGAAGATGCTCAAATGTAAAAGAAAAAAGAAACACCCCATGATTTCCCATATATAGGAGATGTATGAAGAAAAACATCCTATATAGTGGAATGAAGCGACAGTTAAAAAAATTAATTACTTGAGTCATCCTTCCAAATAATGATGGTGTCTGCGATGCTTTCTGAGCATGTGGGCATAAACTTTTCTGAAGCAAAAATAGCAATGTAGATGTGGTAGAGAGCCAATAAGCCAAATGTTTGTTGTCATGCTCTTTCTGGAAAGATATCATAAAGAAAGATGCATGTTAACCAAATAATTTTCAACTAAATGTTCCTTGAAAATTATAACAGTCATTGGGGTTTTAGAAAAGACTAATGTAAAAACAGTGATATATATCACGGTCCAAAAGTGTACCAAACATAGTAAAATACAAGAATAATCCTGCCATTCACAAAATAGTAAACAATGGTTCAAAGAAGATATATTTTTCTTTTTAACATGCCAGCAAACACAATAGAAACAAGTGGCACACTTTGATCTTGGATTACGAAATGCCATCATGTTATTAGTGTTATGTACCTGCTACCAACTAAACTAAACTGTTATGTACACAACTTATGCTTTATCCACTCTTTCAGATAACTATTCTTTATGTTGGATTGAGGGGGTTAAAACTTTATTTCAATTTTTGAATAAACAGGAGATTAGAACTCTCATGTGACTCTTGACCCATTCTGTACTTTGGATAAATATGTTGAATTTCGTTCCTTATTCTGCTACTATAAAACGTTGTTGCTCAGAATGGGATGTGAAGATTTCCTGATGACCACATCCACATAATTCATGAAAGGGTACAACAAGAAACAGCAACTTTAATCCTTCTAAACCATGCAGAACATGGTGATGAGTCATACGTAAATATCTGACCTCTATTGCCGAACCGATCATCTGAATAAGTCGATCAAATACATTTGTTCTTTCAGCTTCAAAACATTTCCAGTGTAAAAGGCTTTTGTAAATAATATATGTAGCAACTGGTTTTCCTTGACTGAAACCAAGCTCTTGTCTAACAGCCGCTAGAAGAGCATCGACATTCTCCTGTATCACATATATAGAAACATGCTATTATAATTATAAATGTATATCAGTGTTGTGAATATACATTATAGTAACTGTACCATTCAAGTTCGAATACTAACAAGATAGTTCATGCATTTATAATCATAGACAATCGTACATTCACAACTTCATTATGTGCATTAACAATGTGATTTTTGTGAAATTAAAACACACAAAATATACATTGACAATACCACAAAGTATACATTCACAATACTGATTTACATCCACAAAGTTAACTTATACATTGTACACAAAAGAAACTGGTTACTTTGTACATTTACAATGGTACTCTCGGTACCCTCTTGAATCGGAATATATATACATATATATAGGGATAAGATCTATTATGAACAATTTATTCGTTGTGAACAAATAAAAAAAATACATATAAGCATTATATATACCAACAAGTGTTTGTAACAAGATTCATATGATTCAAAGGGTTCATAGAAGTGTCTGCACCAAGATTCACAACATTCAAAATATTCATAGGATTCAACAAGATTCATAAGATCCAACAAATTCGTAAGATTCAACAAAATTTATAGGATCCAACAAGATTCATAGGCTAATAGAAGGGTTTAGTAGTATTTACAACAAGATTCATAGGATTCAAAACCATTTTGTGATTGTTCACAATGTTCACAACTAATAAAGTGTTCACAAAAGATCCTTTGACTTATATATATATATATATATATATATATATATATATATATATATATATATATATATATATATATAGAGAGAGAGAGAGAGAGAGAGAGTGTGTGTGTGTGTGTGTTGGGGGGGGGGGGGGGTTCAAGGGAGAACCATAATGCATTTGGGAACCAAGAGAGAACCACAAATCCATCGGAATTCACGTGTGATACATCATGATTCCTGCGTGATGCACCGAATTCCTATGTGTATCACCTGATCCAATGACTATAAAGTGAGTGTGGGGTTCAAGGGAGAACCATAATGCATTGGGGAACCAAGAGAGAACCACAAATGCATCACAATTGACGTGTGATGCATCATGATCCTGCGTTATGCACTGAATTCCCATGTGCATCACTTGATCTAATGGCTATAATGTGGTTTCCGGTTCCTCAATGCATTATGGTTCTCCCTTGAACCCTCCCCTACACACACACACACAAATGCAATTATTAACGAAATTAGAGGGGAACACTAGAAAATCCAATACAAATTGAATTATATGCACATGTGTAGTGGATGTATGCAAACGTGCATAAAATATAATTTGTATTGGTTTTCTGGTGTTTCTCTTTAATTTTGTTTTCCATTGACTCAACATTACACATATATATATATATATATATATATATATATATATATATATATATATGTATGTATGTGTATATATACATATATATATGTGTGTGTGTGTATATGCATGTATGTATATATGGAGAGAGAGAGAGAGAGAGAGAGAGAGAGAGAGAGAGGAGTTGGGATCAATGGAACACCGAAAATTAGTGGAAAACTTGGAACACCTTTTTACCATGCCATAACTATAGATATTTTTACTTAAATGGAACATTCTACAAATTGTTTCAGTGCTGTGAGAAAATGTAGGAGTTCTGTAAAAGCAGTATGGCATACTAGAGCAAGTTTGTGTGTCATTAGCAACAAAAGTGTCGGATAATGTGTCCACACACAAAGAAAAGAATAGATTTCCGAAAAACACTATTAAATGGGACATTGAACAAACTAGTTCACATTCTAACACATACATTCTGCTTTTCAATGACAGAACGCCTCATGCTGCTATTGAATCTCTTTAGATGTCCAGGACTCTCGGGACTTACATGTTGGCCGTTCTCTTCATCCTGAAATCCATAGTCATAACAATGAGCAAGACATTCCCAAATTAAATCCATAATAATATAGAGCGTCGCATTTTAACCTTAGTTGACGAGTGTGGCATCATCATAGAAGCTGCAGTAGATGGTTGCATCATCACCTGGTGGCGCAGAATCTGCTCCTCAGTCTCTATGTCGGAAAGTTTTTCTTGAAGGCTGAAGAAACCACGTAACCAAGCAAGTTATTATTGATATTGAAGAATGTAAAACTTCATCTTGAATAACAGAGACCATTTAACATTGCTATAACCTTTGCATGGAGGTCTTCAACTCTATTACCATTGACTCTGCATTCCTAGCCTGCTTTGACCTCTCTTCACACAGCTTGTGGGCCTCATCAAATTTCCGTTGCAGTGAACCAACCATATACTGCAAATGTTCCACACAACACAAAATTAACCTTACAGCAACAATGCTAACTTTGTCATCATTAAGGATGTAAAATCACTCACACCTAACCCAATAATGCTATGTATTCTGTTAAAGGATTTTTATGGATCCAATTCAAGATGAAGAATGCTATTTCTAACTCTGAAAATATACATCAAAATTGATGTTTATTTTAAGCACCATCATGAAATCTGGACTAATTATAAATTGATTTTTTTAGGTTTAAATATAGCAACACTTTCGAAATTTTGTTTAACATATAGCTAAGTTATGCTTGGTTTTAGTGTCATATTCTATATTACACATGATTCAGGCACACTTGCTGCTTACAAATTGGATTTTATTTCCGTCATTAGTTTCATGGATACAAGTAAACACATCTTACTATATGCATGCTAGACTTGGTACCTCTTTACCTTGAGTTTGACATTTTCAGCAGTAAGTTTATCCACTGTCTCGTTGCCAGTAATAGGAATCTCTTCAGGTCGAGGAAGTTGACCAGTTTCAATCTCTCCAGCCCCCTCTTCCTTTATGGGATACTCTGTGATCTCTCTCAAAAAAGACTGTAATTTTGCAATTTCCTGATTTTTAGCTGCCTCCATATCAGCCTACAACATTTTGAACAATGGAAAACAAATCAGAAACATAACGAGAAAACAAGAGACTAGTTTAACCTATGATTTTTCTGTTCTCTTTCTCCATGATTCAAATGTCAAGAAACACAAACAATATTTTTAGTATGTGCTTTCTCTTGCAAGGATGTGATTTCTCCGAGTTAAGGGTTTCATGAGGAACCCTTCAATATGGCATACTCTCTGTTTTTTATTGCTTTGATCTTGTGTTCTTGATTAGTTTAACCTTTTTTTTTGCTTCAAACTGGTTAATTTGTTTTCGTCTCCTTTATGTACTTCTTGTCCATTGACAACATCTTCCAAACTTCCATTGTTGGATTCTGTAACATCCGTCAATATTCAGGTATTTCTTTATTGCCATTTGTGTAGAAATCTTAATTATGTTAGCAATAATCTTGAATTTGACTTAAACCCCCAAGATTAACTCATATTAGTCTAACCTTGGCTTTAAAGATGTGAAATAGCAAGGTTGTGAATTATTATCATGAAATTGGTGTTTGCAATGTGTTAAAAGCAGATTCATCAAAATTTGACACCATTGGAAAGTATGTTGCTATATTTCACAATTTTCAAAAAATATAACTTCAGGGTTTAAAAGTGAAAAAGTTGGAAGTTGTTAATTCAGGGGGGTTTTCTAATTCTTAAAAGTTAAAATCAGAATTTTGATATTAAATGACTAAAGTTAGTCATAATCCTCATTCTTATTCATATGTTTGTGTGTGTGTGCGCGCGCGCGCGTTTAGGTGCCTAGGTGGAATACACATTTCCTTCATTCTTCGTCATCTAAATTCAGTCTCAAGCTTCAATCTCCAAATTGATGTTGTAATATTCCAATATAAGCTCAATCAAGTGTAATTTTTAGTCTTCAAGGATAGTTTCTGGGTTTTAATCATATATTGATGGATTTTGGTAAATGAGATTGAGCTAAACTCATAGTTTCTGATTTAATTATGTTTGGTACAGATTCGTAGACAAATTCAAACCTTTTCCTTGTTCCATTTCTGAGTTTGGAAGCCAAATTTGGAATAAAGGTATGCATGTTTAGTGATTCTGTTGGTTTGGGGTTAATTAGAACCCTAGAAGGTTAGCAATGAATTGGTATAGTTTTGATAACAATTTGGTTGTAAAATGACCATAAAGTGGTCTAATATTGTTTACAAATCATTTGCCAAAGTAGCCATGAGCTGAAATTGGTTTTGGGTGTGTTTTGGCTAAAACACATACGGGGTTTCTGCATCTGCACGTGACCGCGTTGCATTCCCTCTGTGGAAGCGCTGTGCGTTTTATTTGGTCTCGCTGTACGTTTTATTTTCAACAATTCAGACACTCATCAATAATCTGATAGATTTTACCCTATCGGTACCTTCCCCGCACTGCTTTTGGTGTCTCTAAATGCATAATGGAAGTGAAATTTTGGTCAGCAAGTCCTCAATGCATATAGGTAAAGGCCTCATCTTTTTTCAGCAATTCTTCTTTATAATATTTTAATAGAGCAACTGTTGGGTTTGCTCTAAGTGTCAGAGGATCTTCACCAATCTCTACCACCTTCCGCAAGCCTTGAGACTTCAAATATATCTTCATTTTCAATGCCCACATATAATAGTGCATCCAGAAATATTGGAATTGCAGAGTTGAACTAGATGTCATGTCTAGTTATTCTCAAGTGTTTCACTCCCTCGCATGTTAGTCTCAAGTAAATACACATCCCCTTAAGAAGTGAGCTCTTTACCATTGTAAACGCCCTAAGAATATAATAAATGAACACTTTGGAAGATTATATATAGACAAGACAAGAAGTGAGTACAATAAAATTGAGAAGTAGTTGTATGATTAACTTTTGGAAGGTTGTTGTAATTCCTTTAAAGACTTGCTTATCTTCATCTCTAAGTATTCTTGCTAGCTAAGTTATCTAGGAGGTAAGCTTCTTTAATTAGTATGCTTCCATAATAGGTAAGGTAACTTAAAGGTAAATCTTTCTTAATCGCTAAGTTTCCTTCATTGCTAAGTTTACAAATGACTAAGTTTACAAAATGTCTTCATATCAAATAAACAAAAAGTTAAGAAAACTAAACTCCAATAACAATCTTAAATGCATTAACAAGAACATGAAGAACCACATTAAAAGCAGGAAATTTTATGATATGCTAGGAGACGGTCATGCAGAGGACGGAGCAAAAGAATCAACTCAAAACAAGGGTGAGTATATATATAATCAGAAGACAATTAGATTACAAAAAAACATACCCTTGCTTGTTTCTCCTGCTCCAGTTGATCAGTCAGTTCTTTGACTTGTTGTTCCAATTTAGATTTGGCATCTTGGAGAACACCAGCTTCCTTTTCAGCCTGCAAAAGTAAGTGTAACACCCCAAATTATGAGATAAGATAATGGAAGAAGCTTGACCTTGGAAAGTGAATTGGAGCTTAAATATGATAAAATTAAATAAGAATGGGTGAAATTCAAAAGTTGGTTATACTTTAGATCATAGTTATTAACTTGTGACTTGGAATCCTAAAATTCAACTTGTGACTTGACTCGTAAGAGTTATGATATTAAACGTTTTAAAAATTACTATTTATAATACAGTGTAATAGAGAATATAGGTAACTAAAAATGTTGTATATGATCGTAAGATAACTAATAATATTGTATTGAAACCAAATTATATGTTTCTTTAACTAGTGATTGGCGAATCTTGGAGGTTAGGGTTAAAACCCTGCACATGTCCCTCAGTTATGGGTTACGCATGCCTCCAGGCGTGTAGTCCAGTTGGAAATGACACTGGTAAATTTGGTCCTACCTAACAAAGGTAAGGGGTTCAAGGTGGAGTGTCAAAGTTGCTCCCTTGAAGCCATTGGACTCCCAGTGCCTTACCGTTGGGTTAGCTCAATTACCTCTCATGTGATGGGCTTGGGGCGGTCTAGTGTGGGCCGGTTGGGGTTGCCAGTACATCAATCTTTTGACCCTACCTAACTATGGGTTACGTGAATTACCTCCTTGGCCGTGGGACCGGTCGTTGGGGGCCCCATAGGGTGGGTTACCCTTTTTTATCACAAAATTCCATTCGGTAGAAAATATGATGCGTGTATAAGTAATTAATAGTAACATTTATTATTGTATTTAACACTTGTCACCAACAGCCACTTGCTAGGCACCGTTAACATTACAATATAACAAATAATAGCATTTATTATTGAGTTAAATATTAATGATTTAATGCACTTAACCCAACCACATCAAGGACAATTTGATTTTCAAATGACGATATATAAGAGGGAGAAAACTCTGCAACAGAATGAGAACAAGTACTCTGCAACAAAATGAGAACAGGCAAAATATGAGAATTTCAGTCTCAGTGAAGAAGTTCAAATTAGAGCGTCCAACCGTATGAAAACAATGCAACACAAAAGACGAAGACCAGAAAGATGAACAAATGAAAGCAAAATAAACAATTAGACAAAAAGATGAAGATGAAGGCGCAATTTCTGCAGCTAATAAGCCAACTCGTAAAAGTCACCGAGTCGACTAGGACCGAGTCAGTCAATGACTTGCAAGTTGCAGTACTAGTTACTATCAATTACGAGATAACATAGCGAGTCAGTTCGTTTAGGTATTATTTGACTCGACATGTTTGAGAGTTTGATAACTATGATTGAGATTTTTTAATGCCAAATTAGTAATAGTCTTTAATATGAGAACTTGCAGTGACTGCCCTAGTAGTCGTGGTAAGATCTCTTGATAACAATCAGCTTATCTATTGGAATGATTGCTCTTAGCAGTTGGAGACAAATCACTTGGTATGTTGCTTATGTCAAAGAAGAGATAGGAATTACCCGCACATCATTTCTGAAATTTCTAATATTGGTATTAAAGTACTTTTTCTTTTGATAAACACTGATTAGCATGACTTTATGATTATCTGGTGTATCAGCATTATTATGTAGAATTACATAATTTGAGGAACTAAATTTAGATTGTAAATGTTATAAAGTTGTTCTAATATTAATATAGGTTATTTTAGAAATAATGGAGTGAAATTAGGGTAAATTCTGATGTGACATTTGAGGAAATTGCGTTGCAAACTTAATTAAGAGACTTCCAAATTCCGTGGTTGTCATAATACTTCAAGGTTTTAATATTCAAGAATCGTTCTTGCATATTCAAACTAGCATTGGGTCGTAATCGACAAATCATTTGCCTATATGGATACCGGTAGGTATCACCTGTTTTGGTGATTTGAGCTTCCGAGGATTCTACCCAACATCATAGTTCATCGAGGTATAATTCTTGTTTATTCATTGTTCTTCGTTAGATTATCATGTTTCTGTTTATTGTATCATGTGGATTTTGGGGTTGGCGCTTTTTTTGTGAAAAAAGTATTATTCACTTCTATTGCTTCCGCAAACCCCGGATTTGATATGTGGAATATTTTAGACAAAATATAAAACTAAACAGTCTATTCAACTGGTACACATCAGGACATAGTACCAATTTGCCAAAAGTCACAAATAGACTATATTTGTAACAATTTAGACAGCATTACCCCAACTTGATGAGTGTTAGATATAGTAACGGCTACATTAGATCTTGATGTTAACTATATTTGTTTCCACTTCTAGGTTATATATCTTAACTAGTATATGAAACATGTATATCTTGATGTTAATCCCTTCATATTAAGTGAACTTCTAATCCTAGTCATCCAATTTTCTTGAATTAACCTAGACCATTCAACACAGATCCAAATGAGACTCTCCACCAATCACAACCCACCTTCTTATAAATTATACCACTCCCCTTACTTGCCTCTATAACTTCTGCCATTGATTAACAACTATATAATACGAATTACGTTGCCTGACTTTATGTTTTAACTTATCAATTTACAACAAACAAATAAACATTCTATGTATATTTCCAAACAAATTCAATGATTTATATAAATACTTTTTATGTGTTTTACAAGGAAAAAGAAATTTTACAAAAACAGATAATGATCGACTATTTTTATTAAATTAGTCTTTAATTTTTCAAAATAAGCATTTCATCCATTCAATTTAAAACATTTCAAACATAGAAGTTGCATAATTTTCTATTATCAGTTTATAAATAAAATACCAGACGCTGCCACATAGCATGAATAAATTTCTAGCCGTATATAGATTGAAGGTTTAACCACATTATCATACACAATAGAAACATTCACAAAACTGTAAGAAAGCACTAAGGGATTTGTCTCATCAATTGTGACAGGCCTTATTTCGACCCCACTGCAAATTTGGGCACAAGAACCCTTGTTTGTGCTGTAAATTAGGAACAAACTTAAAAGGGAGAGGAAGAAAAGACGATGGCTTGTCAGGCTTAACATACCTGGAGCTTTATTGCCGCTTCTTCTTGTTTTCTGTTAATATACATATGGGATGCAGCTATCCCACGGACACTAGCCTGGATTCTAACAGCTGAACAACACAACGCCCTGTAAGATTTCCTCTTGAGGAACATGCGTGTGAATTTCTGTACAGTCACACACGCTGCTATTCTCCTTCGGTGCTCAAAACGCTTACGTGCGACTTGCCCTGCAATCATTAATTTACTCAGCAACAACCTCCCGAAATGATTTACACATAGACAGGAGATACTAGTCTACCTCTACAAAAAGTTTGTATTGGTACAGCTGAATGTTGTAACAAGATAAACTTGTCATGTGCAGAATGTGAGCGATATTTTGTCTGGACTTTGGTTGCAGATCTTCCTAAAATCTCAGTCCTACAAGCATCTATCTCAGCCATCTGCCCAGCTCTCAGAAACACTTTTGTTTTACCTATCTGCAACAATTTCAATGAGAGACGTCACTATTTATGTATCAACACCATGGAAATCGTAGCTGTTACCAATTTGGTTAAACCATGAGAGGTGAACATCTGAGGGTTTCTGGACACACATGAATACATGATGTCTTTAAATGCATATGCACTCCTACCTAACGCCAATCCTTTTAGGCATACTTTGCTCATGCAACAGTGAAAGGGTGACGTACCTGATAACCTTTAAGGTTCACCTTCTCTAATAGCATCTTCGAACACTGAATCTCATCATTGCTACAGTTGAATATGAAAAAACAAAGAAAAAAGGTCGAGACACATTCCAACTGATAACTGTTGTCAAAACATTCAGGAGAACTTCATTTCAATTGCATGTAATTGGAGGGAACTCAGGTTAAAGGGACAATATGTTTACCATTTGCTAACAGCATCAGGTGCAATAACTTTGAAGCGCTCTATAAATTCATTGAAAGGTTTCCGAGTAGGAAATCCAGCAGTACTGATCCTAATTGCCTCCATAACTCCCTGTAAGGATATGAATATTCACTCTCAATATTGCAAGACTATGTTCTATACAAAATGTGATACATGATAACTGAAAGCTCAAACTTACCCCACACCGAAGTTGTTGCAATATATTATGGTTCTCAAAGATATCAGGCTTCAAAAGACTATTGGGTTTGACACAACGAACATAATGCGGTTCTGTATGACTGAGTGTCTCAAGCAAAGCTTGTAGTTGTTGCTGTGAAGATGACACATAAGAAAATGAGACGAGCTATTGGATCGGTGAATTAGAAGTTAGAACAAAAAAAGAGAGCCTTCCAGAAATTAGACCTTGAACTTAAGACCTATCGATGAGAACTTCGATGATTTAGATGAATCCTCTGGGGCTGGGAATAAGTTTGCAACAAATGAACACTTTGAAGCATTTAAGAGAGCTTGATGCTCTGCAACAACATAGTCCTTGTTCTTATCCAAGAAAAACTCACTTTGATACGTGACCTGAAATTCATAACTTCATCAAAAAGATGATATCAACCATATTACGGACATTCTATTTTCAGATACTGTGTCTGTCAAGCATGTGGCAGTGTTTGCAGATATGTAGACAAAAATTTATCAATTATAGATGCAACATAGAATTTAAGGAAAATAAAACTGCATACATCACCGGCATAGTGACAAATGGTGAAATCTGTTTTTGCCAGCTTTGGCTTGGTAAAACGTTTATGATCTTTGAATGTCTGGTAAAGCTTTTCTGCAAACGTTTCATGTGTAGATCTTGGAAACATGCTGCATGAGATTCATAAGTTCATTTTCAGCCTACCAGTCTAGAGTGTGATGAAAAGCTTGTTGATATTGATCTTTCACCAAGAACACTGAAAACAGTAGCTATTTTGTGGAAACACGTACCAAGCCTCATCCAGAAGAGCAAGGATTCCTCCAGGTTTCTGTGGTAACCAAAACCTTAATTAGATTACAAAGAAGATACTGCAACACTTTAGAGCACAATAACTCAACATACAGAAATATCAAATTTTGAAGCACTACATCACTCAGCGCTGTAATATATAAATGTGAGGATATTCATTAGCAAACTTCACTGGAGAGAATCAGGTAGTCATGAGTGAATGAAAATTAAGTCTTTGAACAGGCACAGACCTTTTCAATGAGATCTAAAATGTCTTGATTATCCTCAAACTGTATGTAACTCCAGTCTATTTCCTCCTTAGTGTATTCTTCTTGCTCCATCTTAAAAACATGCTGTCAATGAGATGGTCATATAGTGCAACCAGATTAGTTAGGCAGGCTTGCCTGTATGCCTCGTTTAAGAACAACTAACAGCAGTACTGGGACATGCAAACCTGATTAAAATGTTGCTGCAGTTTCTCATTGGTTAGGTTAATGCAAAACTGCTCAAAACTGCATAGCGCCGAGTCAAGTTAATGTTAAACTAAAACTGAAAGAAAATCCGCAGAAAAATATCAGACAATCAAGTCAAAATACCTCAGGAAGTCATTTTTGTAAGGTGATCACAGACTGACAGTAAGTTACAAATATAATCTTGGTTTTAAAAAAAAAAAAGCAAAATGTTTTATCGCGGCAGCCCTTTACCACATGCAGACATCTAACACCAGGAAAGGAATCATCTCTCTCTCTCTCCCCCCTATATATATATATATATATATATATATATCTGTGTGTGTGTGTGATCTAGTTCACGGAGGAACCACTGTTTTCACAGGGTACCTAAAGGAAGCGGTCTAAACAAATTTTTTATTTTTTATTTTTCATATATATGTATATATTAACATTATCTACCAATATATAATAGTTCACATGATTTTGACACACACACACACAAAGAAACAAGTTCAAGAAACTAATACTGTTTTTGCAGAGTACCTGAAGGTACCACTCATATGTATATTAACATTTTACAACTATATACATAAAAAATTCACATGACTTTTGAGTTTTGTAACTCTGTCAAAAGACTGTGAATAAATGTATACAAAACATACATACATACACACACACACACACATTTTCACAGGAATGCTTCATTCATTCAAATAGTAATTTGATAGACTTACAAAACTCAAAATCATGTGAATTTATATATATATATATATATATATAATATTAATATATACATGAATATTTAAAAAAAAAGTCAAAAAAATCATTTAGACCAGTCCGTCGAGGTAGCGTACCAAAACGGTGGTATTTCCACAAACCATATCCTATACACACACACACACACACATACACATACATACACACATCGCTCATACTCACTAGTCATATATGCCTGGACGTTGCAATGGATTATAGAAGTTATGTTAAACGATAGATAGGATAAAGTTGTAAATATATTATACTCATGTTAATAGTTTTAACGAGATTTTTGAAATTGTACATTTGATGCCAAATAATTGGATTTTTCACCTATAGATCTGACCATATATATTTTGTTAAATACATATTTGACAATATTTATTATTAGCTCACCACATTCAGATATTAAAGATAATATGTATTGTTATTTTTTGGATAATAAATTTGAAGGAAAAGATTAAAACTTTATATAAATACTAAAAAGTTTTGGAGTTTTTATCTTTAATGTTTGAGCCTTTAAAATATAAGATAGGAGTTAGTCTTAGATAATAGATATCGATGCATGATAATATTGTGTTTTATACATACATACGTATGTACAATTGTACATGCATGCATGAATAGAGATAGAGATAGAGATGGTATAACACTATAACAGGAAATCTAATCTCATCGGAACACTTGGAAAACCAATCACAACCACTGAATTAAGAAGATAAGATTAACCCCCTTTTCTTTTCTTTTTTTTTTTTATCTAAAATAACTTCAATATAATTAATCTTAAAAGGGTTGTATTTATATATTAACATTTTATTATCTTTAATTTGATACTAGTATTGCTTTTATTTATAATTTGTTTCATCATGTAATATATTTACATGTGCAGTTGTTAAAATATTACATACACAGGTCATAACTCATGTGCATTTGTTTAAATATCATAAGTATAATGCATTTGTTGAAATATCATCTTCAGTTGTTGAAATATAATTTTGCATGTCTTAAATCATTGGTATTTATTGAAATATTATATGCACATGTCATAAATCATGTGTACTTGGCACAAAAATTAATTATAAAAATATATAACAATACGTATCAAATTAAAGAAGATAACATGTCAATGTTTTTTTTTTACCCCATAGGGGTGACCTGGGATTCTTCAAATGAGGTCTTGAGTTCTACTCCTGCAAGCATCAACTCCTTAGAGTCACTTGCCTTTAAAAATAAATGTTGATGTTTTATATAATTTTTAATATTTAAAAATTAAGTATACTTAAGCTATCTTAGTTGTAAAAACTAGGGAAAACTATTTTTAAATTCAATTGTTGTGATTGTTCTCCAAGTTCTTTGATTAGATTAGGTTTTCAATTGAACCCAACCCATATATATAATATAAACTATAATGTTACAAATATAAAATGGGCCAAAAGCTACAGTTAATAGTTGTTATAGAAGATAATTAGTCATTTTAATCATCAAAATACTAACTCGTATAAAGCAAAGGGCTTTCACGCAGTGATCTGCAAGAAATAGCCTAGTCTATATGATGAAACCAAAAGCATACCAGTTAAGCACCTGTTTGTCTTGAAACTCTCAAATCCATAAATATCCAGAACCCCAATGAAGAATTTTGAGTCAGAGTCTTGACCTATGGAATTATTGATCTTGCTGACTAGCCTGGTCACTCAATAAAGCCCATAGAATCGTCAATCAAAAGCGTTAAACTGAACCGGTTCAATAACAATCTTCATCAAGTGAAACCTACCAGTCAAATAATTTTGAATAAACTATTTTGGCAAATGCATCTCTACTGATAGCTGCAGCAGTTGGATCAAGGCACTTTTTGATGCTTTCACCACGAGTTACAATTACACGTGTGCAAAAAGAATCTTCAAGAGCTGTCTTATCACACCTAAACATAACATGGATATCCAGCTGAAACATCAAGACTACGACAAAACTGATTCTGCTACGATAGATATACGAAGAAACAAAATAAAACTTGTTACATGAATAGCTCAGCTGCAGTTGTTAGATGAAATCGAGATTGATCATCCTTAGGTTGAGAGGAATCAGGTTCACTTCCCTTAGTGAATTCAATGTTACCTAGGTGGAGAATTGCAGCAACAACACGGAATATAGCATCCTGCAGAAGGAAATGCTTTAGGTATGATATTAACAAGTTTCAGCTTGATAAATATGGCCAGCACCTGCTCATCAGAGCTGATTCCAACAACATCCATAGCTTTTTTTGTGGAAAGGAACTCTTGAGACTCGTCCACTCCTTGCAGTTCGTAAAAGTTTGATTGATTAAGGTAATGGAATGTCCTCGGATTTCCAACTTTGAACTTTTCAGACTCCTGAAATGTGAAGAACATGCATATGAAGCCAAGGAGGATATCAGCTCAATAATAAAGCCAAGGAGGATATCAGCTCAATATCCCCTGCCCAACCATCAAAAAGACAAGAAGCCTTGGTGCATCCAACCACACATTAATCATACTAGTGTCACAAAAACAGGTGTCCAAACCAGTAATGATACTGGACTAATGCTAAGCCAAAGCAAAGATCAACATAACTTTCTATTGGTTTTTCTACGAGCAGCTACAATTAAGGAGCAAGTTCGTTTTTAAAAAGTTTTTCTTAATACGTATAGCTAAAATATTGATTTACATTATATATGGATCATAACATTATAGTAATCATATTTTGATCGGATAAATAATATAAACTCAGAAAGTAAAGCTGAATCTACTAGGTAACACGACCATGACGAAATCTGGTAGGGAAGGTCGCTCTCTTCCCCATCCAAGGTCACTGTTTTAAGTTCCGATGAAGGTGGAAATGGTGAGGCAAGATAACACCTCCATTGCATTTGTTTATGAAAACATATAATTGTGTGAATGGAGAAAGCAGATTACCTCAGGTGGTGCAGCGCATAACATGTAAAAGCAATGATAATTTCTCTCAGGATCAGAAACTTGACAGACACGTGACCGTTCCAGCAAATAAGTTCTTATAGCAGCTCCAGAGATCATCCCCCGTTCATTAAACTGGATCTCAACGAACTTACCAAAACGACTATCGTAATACCACAATTAAATATTAAAGAAAAGAAGATTAATCAACTGAAAAGAAGATGCATTGGTATCTGGTAAGTTGAACAAAATGTGTGCATAAACAATTTCACACCTTGAATTATTGTTTCTGAGGGTTTTTGCATTACCAAATGCTTCAAGAACCGGATTAGACTGCCAAAAGAAAGAACTTGTAAAATAAAACAAATTAAATGTGTGATATATATTGTGTGATTTAGTGTTGACACAAGTTTATATTTGGTAACAAGTGAAAGGTTCTGGTAGAACTCAAAATTAGAGGCATGCATACTTCTAGAACTTGCTGCTCCACACTCCGGTGCCCCTCAGCTGAAGGCCGACCTCCCATATAAGCAAGATACTGCATGAGATTCTTTGTGCTTTCTGTTTTACCAGCTCCACTTTCTCCACTAACAAGGATTGACTGACTTATTTCCTCATTAACCATCTGCCTGTACCAGACAGATATGTGTTTATCATACACACACTGACTTGTTGGAACTCAATAATTAAAATAAGCAGAGTAAAATAGAATGCCTGTATGCAGCATGTGCAATAGCATAAGGATGTGGACTCAGTTCCCCAAGAGCTGCCCCTTTGTATTTTGACATTACATCTTTGGTATATAAATCAGGTAATCTTTTGAAAGGGTTGACAGCTATTAAAATGTTTCCTGTGTAAGTCTGGAAAACCAACAGGCAGGTTAAACTTAAATATCAGTTTAAAAGACACATCAATATGAGGCAGCGAATGACTGTATGTAGCATGTGCAATGTCATGTACTCACATAAATTTCATTGACATTGTATCGACTTTTTAAATTTTGTAGAACCCCCGGTTCATGCAGATAAGCCAGCTTTGTCATATCATCCACTCCACACTTAGGAAACTCAGGATCTTTAGGATGCACATTGGATGCATTGGTTACTAGCTGTAGATATAAATATGTCACGAAACAGTGGAAATAATTCTAATGTAAAATTGTATGTCAATTATGTGTCTTCAGGATTATTTTGGATTTGTTAATTCATTGTGTCTATTCAGTACAATAATTTAATTTGGAGTGATTTGTTGTACACAATAAAAATTTGCCATACACAACAAATTCATATGAAATGACTATCCTATCCTTACTTGGAGTGGGTAAAATGTAAGGATGATAAAAGTGTTAGTAAGGGTAGGATAGTCATTTAATATGAATTTGTTGTGTATGGCAAATTTTTGTTGTGTACAAATCAACTCCCTAAACTAAATCCTATGTGTGGTGAACTGGTGATGACTTTTTTAGTCTTCAGTGCCCATCTCCATGTTGAACCTTAGCTTCGTTTCTGCTGTTACCACTCTTAAATGGAACTATGACAATCTTGTGATTTGCATGCTCAAACCTCCTTAAGAAATCACCCAAACTACTCAAATTGGATCTTTTACAATTAACTAAAATTTTAAGGACTCCATATTGATGCAAACATTTAGATATTAGAAAGAGGAGGAAACAAACAGGCATGATAAATTCCATTCCATATTGTATCTGCTGTCTGCTCTCTAGGACCTACTTATGCATTTAACTCGTTTGTAAGCTGCTAAGAATGACAAGTAGGATGATAGGGGACTAAATATTGAGATTGTATTCTTAACATTCATCCATTCTGTCACATGCTGCAATGGATAAACTCCTCTTCTATATTTTCTATGATCATGAGAGCATCTACATGTAAGGTGATTTTCCCCAAACCTAACCAAAAAAGGCCCCACAAGTCATAGATTGTTTTAACCCATGGCTCTGATTTCAGAAATGCAAACGATGAATGTCTCTCTGAAGGATAGACAACTTGCTTTAAGTTATATAGTTGACTATTACCAGAACATTACCGTCATAAACAATTTTCCGTTTGGCCTTAAAATTCCAAACCATTAAATACCATCCATAACACAAAGATAGAACATAAATCAATACAATGTTTGACAGACATGTTCTAGTGACTTACTTCTTTTCCTGTTGAACATTTAACCTTAATGTCTTCACCATTGATTTCCAAAACATCACCATCTATCCAAGCTAACTCAGGATCCTCCAGCCATACTTGAGACCCAATAACTACTTTAGATGGAACAGCCTTAATGACAAGAAGAAAATTATGATCACTAATTCCATTCCTTTTCAGTAGGATGTAATGAGCATCCAAGTGTTGTATAAACGGACGATATTATAACACATTATAAAAAAACACCATCTGTAATGGCTAAGAATAAAAAACTATGGCACAACAGATGCTCTTATTGGTAAATAAAATACAACTGCATGAGCATTGAACTATCAAAACTTCGAGGTTACTCATTCCAGAAAAATTCAAGCAGCACAGAGTCCTCTAATGGCTTAGAACATAATACTACAGGGTGCAGCTAAAACAAGTCACTAGTAATGTAGACAAGAACATGAAAAGCAAAGGAAGAAAAATATGAGCATGATGGAAATATTGTTCTGGTACATAACTATTTAACAATATGGTTGGTCCTTTGGGATTATCATAGATATATGTTTCTAACATTATCATCATCCTGTTATCATATGGTTATGATTGATAAACCCAAAAAGAAAATATAGCCAACCCCATTATCTAATATTGATATACACTTCACTGAATCAATGTGCAAAATTACCAACAATCACATCATTGCCACTATTTACAATCAATTACAGCATTATTACCACACTTGATAAATTTCAATGGAGATTAAATAGCATTGTCTCATTGGTCAATCGAGTTTGAGAATAATCTAACTCCAACACTAAGGAGATAGAGCTGATAAAATGGGTACCAACGTGAAGATAAGTATCACATTATATAAATAAATGATTCATGAACTAGTAATAAGTTGAAAACCCTTACCATCTCGGGGTGCAATCAAAATGCAGAGCATAAAAGCCCTAAATTTCCTTCTATAAAGCAGTACGGTTGCCAAAAAACCATCCCAAATTCACTATTACGAAACTTGACAATGTACAAAGATCTAATAGTTTTCGAAATAGCTCCAAGTCTGCATTGTCTGCTTTAAACCTTTTTTTCGATCAACAGGGACGTAGAAATGGAGGGAAGGGGGATGACGACGATGATGATGATGATGATAGCGTAACATTATTTGGGAAAAGTTGCAGAGGCCAAGATTATTCAAAAGAAAGAAACCTCCGGCAACGTTTCCTTTGTCCCCTGCGATTGTCGTGTTCTTTCCTACGTTTTCTGTTCTGAATATCTATATCTGGTCGGTATCTCAGGTTCCGGCTCGTTTCTCCGGCATGGTCTTCTTTCCTCCGTACGTCAAAACAACGAGAGAAACATCGAAAACGAAACCGCTAACTAACGACTTCGTTTTTCTATTTCCCACTTTACCCCTCCTCCTTTAGTTTAATAAATAAATAACAATCTAGAATAATATTCCCTCTGATTACAAATGGGATTATAAATCTACATCCCATTAATTAAAAGGAAAATTATACAAAAAAAAACCAATGCATTTTTGATATTTTTCAATTAAATCCATGAACCAAACGTGATTCCATAAAAGTCCTTCAACTTGAAATTTTTTACGAATTATATTATTTTATGTGATTTTTTAAGGATTTTTCATATTTTTTTCATAAAATTTTGTTAAGTTAAATGACTTTTATAAAGACATTTTATGTGCAGTGGTTTTTACGAAAACGTTTTTAAGTTGAAGGACTTTTATGGAAACGTTTTTGATGCAATGACTTATTCGAAAAATATTGAAAGTACGTTGATTTTTTACATGATTTTCTATTTTTTAAAACACTACTTGGAATATCTTAATGTGTTAATTAATTTATTGACAATTAAAATTTAACATGTGAAATTATGCACATGAAAAGACCACGCGGAAAATGTTGAATTATAAAATTATTATCATTTTTTATCGTAAAATAATTTGGGTAATTAAGTTTCAAAATGTGATATAGAGATTGGGTATTAGCCATTGAACATTTAAAAACATAATAATGTGACGGACCACCTTGGCTTCTTGCTTTCATTATCAACAATCAAATCAACCATAAATGTGAGAGTGTGTTTTTCTTCATTGGAATTAAAAAAATAATTAAGTTTTATTAAAATTTAAATAACTTCTCCGCACTAAATATAAATGAATGGTAATCGATAAATAAAAACTGAAAATTGAAAAAAAATGATTGTATAATGATTTAAGATTCAGGTTAAATATTATCAGCAATAACATATATTTTTTGTACAAAATGTTCATTAATAATTAGGGTGTGTAAAATTTTGTATAGGACCGAAAATTAACGAACATTACTGGAATCATGTCATACCAAACCATAGCTAATAACATAATATCATTTGGTTCAATTTTTTATTATGATTATTTTAGTTTTTTGGCTTGATTCGTTTTGATTTTGTTCTTTTCGATTATAAAAGTAGACAAACCATGACCAATAAATAGCATTCGGTTGTAACTTCTTACATTTTTTGATTTATTCAATTCCTTTCTGCATATTTGCACACTTGTATTTGTAGCTATTACTTAAAAATGAAAATGCATACATCAATTATGAGTTCCAATTTATTATGTACTGTTTGTTAAAAAAAATTGGGTTGTTTATTATGACAATCAATTTTTATGTTAATATATTATAATATTATTTTTACATTATCTGATAAAATTTATTTGTTATGATTTATTAGGTTGTTTATTATGACAATTAGTATTATTTATTTTTAAATCATTATAATTTATTAGTCTATTTTTCTTATTTTTTCATAAAATATAGGTTTACATAGATTACAAAACTAAAACCCGAGCAACGCATGAGTATTAAACTAGTCAACATTGCTTAACCAATCATGAAGAAAAAAAAAAGACAATAAACATAAATACTTCAAAAGATTGAGTTTTCTAACATCATAAATGATAGTAATATATTAAAAGATGGTTGTCAATTCCCATCATTCATAAATACTCACATTAATTTTAAAAACCGAGAACCACACCAAACCGCAAAGAAAACCGAAAAAAATCAAACCGCACAAACTCGCTTTTGTTATTTAAAAACCGCACCATGTACAGCCCTATCAAGAACTAAATAGATGGTAACTATATTTTTTCAAAGTTGAATATTCTTTTTTACTAATTACAAGTAATGATTATTAAAATACCAAAAAAAAAAAAAAATCCGTTTTAAAGTTTTCCAATATGCAATATATAGTAGGGATAATTGTACAAAAAATCTCCAACTTGTCGGTTTTTTGTGATTAATACCCTAAACCATTTTTCGTTGCATTAAATACCCCGAATGTGTTCAACTTTGACTTGTGATAAGTCAAAAGGAACGATTTGTAAATTCTAATTTCAAACCCAGTTTGCATTTGGAGACACGGGTATAAGTCACGCCCCATTAATAAGTGTAGAATTAGAGGCCGCTCCTCAAATTGTTGGTGGAGCCTCTGGCATTTAAACTCCTCACACTACAAATAGTTATCACTCTCAAGTGGAGAGGAGGCACCAGATAGAGCCTTCAACATGGGTGGTTCACAAACCAAGGCTCATGTCAATGGTTGCGAGGTAAGAATCTTGAGGGAGAAAACAAAGCTTCTGCAACAGAAGCTCGACGAAATGATGCACCTTAGAGAAACCGAGAATGAAGTGCATGACCAAGAAATCATGGTCCATGCGCTTAAAGAATCGGAATGGAAACGAGAGCGGAAATGGCTGCAAAGGGAAGTCAAGAGGGTGAAGAAGGTGTTGGAAGAGAGGGAACAACAACGAAGAAGAGAGACGGTGACAATGGAGAAGAAGAAGAGTGAGAAAGTGGCTTTACATGAATTGGAGAGTAATTTCGTATTGGAGCAGATGAGGGAGGAAAGAGCACAGCGAGACGAGGCTGTTGAGAAGTGGAAAAGATTGTATCTAGCTATCAAGATTGAGCTTGACAATCTCATCAACAGAACCTATCAAGGTAAACACATCAAACATAAATGTAAAGATAAAGATCGAAGATTTGTAGCCATTATCTGTATCTGAAAACAAAACAAACTACTTGGGCACAGTTTTTCGCATTAACATTAACTAAAGAAAGTAAGGAACTTTATGCATCATGTGGATGACATAGACGCTATTTCTTTAATATGACATGCAGGGGAAACATCATCTTGGAGAGAAGAGGACGAGTACCTGATTAACGAGCTAAGAAGAGAGCTGAGAGCCAAGGAAGAGACCATTGAACTTTTACAAGCACATATAGCTTCAATAGAGCAAGAAGAATCAAGGAGGGAGCGTGAGGTGGACATACTGAGGCAGAGCTTGCGTATCATGAACCACAAGAAAAAGCCAAAGCATATCTCAAAAGCATTCTCAAGAAATTTGCAACAGTAAAATTAAGAGTTTGATACATCTGTGTTTCATGTGCTTGTGATCGTATAATGAAATCCCAAGTCCATTTTTTCTTTCTGACCTTGCAAACAATCCACCAATATGAAATCACATTCGATGGTGAGTCCATCTTTTGTTGGCGGCATGCAACTAGATTGCTGATGCTCGTGATGAGCCTAAACAAGGTATCAGGCATTACCAAAGCAAGCCCAAACAGCAAAAGTTGATCAAGATATGATATTTGTG
Organism: Centrapalus pauciflorus; assembly: GCA_020465985.1. Lineage (NCBI taxonomy): Eukaryota > Viridiplantae > Streptophyta > Magnoliopsida > Asterales > Asteraceae > Centrapalus > Centrapalus pauciflorus. Next base: position 118,973 of record JAANYP010006079.1, on the reverse strand, counting down.
CTTAAGAATGATCATCATAGATGTAAATATAACCACAAATTAAGGATTTGAAGCATACATATTTGTTGAATGAAGGCAGCCAGCCATAAAGCTGAAGACATAGATCATATTATTTACAAGCATTTTGCCATCAACTGTATGACAAATACCATGACGATCTAGAGAATGAACATCAGCAATGGGTATGCTTATTATACTTCTTTCACTGGCAAGCTACCTCCATCAATAGATTTTGTTTTTGCAACAGTTCTATAATTTGATCGGACATGCTGAAAAAGAAAAGCAAAAAAGAAATCGGTTCATAATCTACTAGATACTATTATTCAATGCAATATCTTGAATATACTGTTACTGTTCTAGCAAAGAGAAAAAAAAAAAAAAGAAAGAAAACCGCTGTTCAGACTTCTCTAAAATTAAACCTAGTCTCCATAGACATAAATGTATTTGCTTGGGAAAGTCAAACATATCTGATTATTTGAAAATATGGAGTTATTTAATTGAACACAAACAATACCTCAAGAAGAGAAACATAATAAAAATCCTCCATATGCTGCATAAGAGCAGTCCCATCTCTGATAGAGCGGAAAATGTTTATTTCCGTGTTCAAGATTTTCTCAATGAGTTCCTTCTCGCCTTTCATCTGTGCAAAAACAGACAGAACTGGCTGGTCGGGAAAAGCTTCACATACAGCAATAGAGTGGAATGATATGAAAGAGAGGACAATGAACACAACTGAATGTTAATTGCAGACTTACAAATTCACTGACAAGTACATCGGGGGTGGATTCCCCAATAACATCACCTTCATAACCATCTCCCAGGCGCTCTATGTTTTCCTGCATCAACATTTACTAAAATGACTCCGCTGTCAATCATATGAATTTGTGTAAATATGAATTTGGATGCAGGGATGGGTTCTCAAATGGAAGACACATAAATAAGGGTTGATCTTTGCTGATAATTCAACATGCAAGTAAGACGCCAACCAATTAAGAATTTCATTCAAAGGATGAACAGCTTCTGGCTTGTTCTTTGAAAGATATGGATGAACAAAGAAACTGATTTTGGTATCCAGCTACCCACCAAGGCATTTTCCACATCTCCAGCTGCTAGATATATAGGTTGAGCAACATGGCAATAACCCATCAAACGAGGGACAGAAGGAATAATATCTCTGTGATTTACAACTCTCCAGCTATCTTTAACTTTCTGCAATGCACAAATTTTTTTTCAAAAATAATGATTCATCTCAGCAAGTGAGATAAGATGAGAAATTATCTTCAATCATGGACATAAGAAGGAAAATTTTGGTGGTGAATAATAATATATATGTTATATGATGGGCAAAAATCTTATGTCAAGGACAGGAGATTACCTCATTATAAAGTTGAGCAAATTTTTTGTTTCCGACTCTTGGAGATCCAAAGTTGTACATAGTTATAGTAATAGCCCCGCGCCTAACAGGTGCAGAGAATGGCACATTTATAATTAGATTGCAAATCATCCAAGTAGACCTGTCAATGTATGTTTTGGGTCGGATTGTCTAATGATCTGATCTGAGTATCCCTAGGCCCTCCCCTCCCTCCCTCTTTTCTATTCTCTATCTTTTCTATAACATTGTTTTTGTCTTCTAGTATTTCTACACAGCTACATTTTCAAATTTTAAATTAAAAAATAGCCATAATTTGAAATTTTTATCAATAGAAAATATTACGCGTGTCTTAAAAAAGATTTCATTGTTGTCACACATGATTAAATATGTTTATCAGTCTTAAAAAATTAGAATAGAAGTACCCTAATTGTTGTAATCTATATGGTACTCCTGTATAATTTGTATTTCTAATATATGGAGCCCATTGTAATCAGTTTTTGATACAGTGGATAAACAGAGAGATAAATAGTTGAACAAAGCACTTGTCTTGTATTACAAACTATGAAAAATGGTCCCAATATATAGGGCTCAATACATCAATGTGAGAATAAGAAAAGTTGGAAGTTACATGAAGATAATTAATAAGAAACTCAAAAGCTTGGGAGTTAGGAATATGAACATCCACATAATCATTATTCATAATAATATTGGAATTAATTTTATCACCCTCCCTTAATTCCAATACGGAAGCACCACGTGCATCATGCTTCAACTTATTCTTTTGAATTCTTCCACAGTGCCAACACCCATCAACCTTCTGAGATTTTGAAATGGACCCACGTTGAGAGCTTTTGTAAATATATCTGCTAGTTGATCTTCACTTCGACAAAACTCTAGCTTGATAGATCCATCATTATAAAGGTCTCTTAGAAAATAGTACCTCACATCAATGTGTTTGCTTCTACCGTGAAACACTGGGTTCTTTGACAACTTGATGGTAGAAGTGTTGTCACAAAAGATGGTAGTAGCACCTTCCTGCTTGAATTGCATCTCATCAAGAATTCTCCTTAACCATATTGATTGACAAGCACAAGCTGTAGCAGCAACAAATTCAGCTTCGGTACTTGATAATGTGACAATGGGTTGTTTCTTGGAAGACCACGAAACGACACCTGTACCAAACATGAAAACATATCCCGAGGTGCTCCTTCGATCATCTACATCATTTGCATAATCACTATCTGTAAACCCAACCAAACCTGTACTTCCACTGTTTTTAAAAAACAATCCATAATCCTTAGTTCCTTGTAAGTAACGAAGAACTCTTTTTGCTGCCAGCAAATGCATTTCAGTTGGACTTTCCATATACCTGCTTATGAGACTTACTGCGTACATGATGTCTGGTCTTGTAGCTGACAAATACATCAAGGAGCCGACAATCTTCTTGTAAAATGTGTTGTCCACCTTCTTCCCTTTTTCGTCTTTGTTTAGCTTCGACCCAACCTCAACAGGGGTTTTGCTAGAATTACAATCTTTCATCTTGAATCTGTCCAGAATTTCTCGAACATACTTCTTTTGGGAAACAAAAATCCCATCATCAGATTGTTTCACTTCTAAGCCGAGAAAGTAATGCATCTTTCCAAGATCAGACATTTCAAATTCATTCATCATTGATTTCTTAAACTCATCAAACATGACACTATCATTTCCCGTAAATATCAAATCGTCAACATATAAGCACACAATAAGCAATTTTCTTTCATCACCAGTTTTGACAAAAAGAGAGTGCTCATATGGACATTTCTCAAAACCCATTTTCTGAAAATAAGACTCAATACGACTATACCAAGCCCGAGGTGCTTGCTTTAGTCCATAAAGAGCTTTTTTCAACCTGTAAACTTTATGCTCATTTCCATCTTTAACATAACCAAGCGGCTGATCAACAAATACCTTTTCCTCCAAGTGTCCGTGCAAGAAAGCTGATTTTACGTCAAGTTGGAAAATAGGCCAAGAGTTTTGGGCCGCCAGTGCGATAAACAATCGAATAGTGTCATGTCTAGCAACCGGAGAGAATACTTCTGCATAGTCTACCCCGTATTCTTGCTTGTATCCCTTAGCAACAAGTCGTGCCTTGTACTTGTCAACTTCACCATTTTCTTTGAGCTTTGTTTTATAAACCCACTTGACACCAATAGTTTTGTATCCTTCTGGAAGATCCATGAGTTCCCAAGTGTCATTCCTTTCAATAGCATCGATTTCTTCATCCATTGCCTTTCTCCATTTTGCTTCTTGACTTGCAGTTTCGAAGGTTGTTGGATCACAATCGGCAAATAAAGCAAAATGAGTAATGATGTCATCATTGGCTTCAATTCCTGTTACCTCATAATCTTGCATCCACGCGGGTCTTTTCCGAATACGACGTGCCTCTCTTATTGGATCCATTTCTGCTGTAACTGGCGGAATAGGACTAGTGGTGATTGGAGTTGTACCCGTAGTTACGGGAGTAGTACTTGTGGTTGTTGGAGTACTACTTGCTAGCGTATCAGGTTCTTCCGCTTCAGCATCACATAAAAGTTGACCAGACGACATCTTATTATTCCAGTCCCAAGTGTTTTCTTCATCAAAGATGACATCTCTACTTGTAACAATTTTCTTTGTTATGGGATTAAATAACTTGTACGCCTTTGATGTGTCACTAACACCAAGAAAGACACATTTTTCACCTTTATCGTCAAGCTTCTTCCTTTTCGCATCAGGGACATGAGCATATGCTATACACCCAAAAATTCTGAAGTGATCAACAACTGGTTTTCTTTCGCTCCAAGCTTCTTCTGGTGTCTTGTCTCGTAGAGCAAAGGTAGGACTCCTATTCAACAAATGGATGCACCAATTCACTGCTTCTGGCCAGAATTCCTTTGGAAGCCTTCCTTTTGCCAACAGACTACGAACCATGTTGAGAATGGTCCTATTTTTCCGTTCCGAGACACCGTTTTGTTGCGGTGTGTATGCTGTCGTGAGCTCTCTTCGAATGCCATGAGCTTCACAAAATTCTTCGAATACTTTAGAGCAATATTCTCCACCGCGGTCTGTTCGAAGAGCTTTGATGGTTTTTCCGGTCTCGTTCTCAACACGAGTCTTAAAGCTTTTAAATACGCTAAAAGCTTTACTTTTTTCCTGTAAAAAATAAACCCATGTTTTGCGTGAAAAATCATCGATAAAGGTAATGAAATACCTTTTACCTCCATTAGAATTTGGTCTAATAGGTCCACAAATATCAGAGTGAACGACCTCGAGCACCTTCTTTGCTCTCCATGACTTTCCTTTAGGAAATTGAGTACGATGTTGTTTGCCAACAACACAATCTTCACAGACTTGAGATGGAGCAACAATTTGTGGCAAACCAGTCACCATATTCTTCTTTTGAAGGATCTTCAAGCCACCGAAACTTAAGTGACCATATCGATAATGCCACAACCATGCAGGATCTTTCACTTCCGCCTTCAAACACTTTTGAACACAATCAATCTTCAAAGGGAACAACCTGTTTGTGCTCATTTTCACCATAGCAACAACACCTCTTGAAGGATCATATATTTCACAAACAGAATCGCGGATAGTGATTACATAACCCTTTTCGATCAATTGACCAACACTTAATAAATTACTTTTCAAATCAGGCACAAACAACACATTATTAATGGTTTCCAAAGACCCATTCTTGGCTTTAATATTAATATTGCCCTTCCCCATCACATTCACGGTAGAGCAATTGCCAAAACTAACAGTTGAACGAAAGTCTTCATTTAAATAAGAGAAAGAAGACTTACTTCCACACATATGGTTACTGCAACCTGTATCCACATACCAGACATCAACATGCTCACTTTTGTGTTCCACTTGAACTGCCATTAACAAGGTTTCTTCTTCCCTGTTCTCAACAAAATGCGACTGCTCCTTTCCATCAGGAAACTTTGTACGACACTCAGAACTATAATGACCAAATGCTTGGCATCGATAACACTGTATTTTGGATTTGTCAAATTGTTGATCACGTGCTTTCCACCTGCCTCGTGATTGATCAACACCACCATTATTGTTCTTTTGATCTCCTCTACCTCCACTTGTATAGCGCCATGTACTTCTGCCCCTACCTCGCCCTTGGCTGCGGCCACGTCCTCGTCCTCTGAAATTTGAGGATGAAGCAAAGGTAGAAGCTTTCAGAGCTTGTTCCTCAGAAGTCGAATTACGGTTCATTTTCTGCTCATGAACCAGCAAGGAACTTTGCAATTCATCAATAGAGAGGGTATCTATGTCTTTTGACTCCTCGATGGAGCAAACAACATAATTGAATTTCTCTGTCAATGATCGTAATATCTTCTCGACAATGGTAACATCCTCCATCTTCTCTCCATGGAATCTCATCTTATTGCTTATCTCCATGGTCCTTGCACAATAACTAATGACAGTTTCCCCATCTTTCATTTGCAAAGTCTCAAAATCTTTCCTCAAGGCTTGAAGTTGTGCTCGCTTCACTCTAGCAGAACCTTGATACTTTGACTTCATGGAATCCCATATATCCTTGGAAGATTCTTTGCAAAGAATAGTTTCCAAGATGGGACGATCAATAGCTTGAAAGAGATAATTCTTCGCCTTTAAATCTTTCAGCTTCCTTGCTTCGAACTCTGCCGCTTCCTCAGGTGCTCCAATTCCAGATTCAACAACTGACCAGTACTCCTTAGACCGTAGGAAGTTCTCCATCAACATGCTCCAATGGTCATAATGACCATCAAAGCGAGGAATGGCTGCTTGAACAAAATTTCCGTCTGATGCCATGTCTAATTACGAATAAACAAGGCACAAACCTATTCCCGTTGATAAACTCTCCCTTGTACTGTTTCTCTCTTTAACACTAGCTCTGATACCACTGATACAGTGGATAAACAGAGAGATAAATAGTTGAACAAAGCACTTGTCTTGTATTACAAACTATGAAAAATGGTCCCAATATATAGGGCTCAATACATCAATGTGAGAATAAGAAAAGTTGGAAGTTACATGAAGATAATTAATAAGAAACTCAAAAGCTTGGGAGTTAGGAATATGAACATCCACATAATCATTATTCATAATAATATTGGAATTAATTTTATCAGTTTTATATACAACTGGTTTATTACCCGCGTATTACGCGGATATTTTTAATATATATAAAATATAATAAATAAAAAGATAAAGATATAAATGTTATTTTTTAAACAAAAGTATATAAGGTGATATTATTATTTATTATGACCTACTAATTTTGTATATTTCTAAATATATATGAAGAGTAATTATTTTCTTATATATTTTTTTAAACTTTTATTATATTATCTTATAATTAATAAGTTAGTAGATTATTAGATTTTGTTTGATTTGAATTCAAAAGTGGATTATATTAGATTTGGATAGATTTAATTAATAAGTTAGTAGAGTATTAGATTTTGTTTGATTTGATTTGATTTGAATTTAAAAGTGGATTATATTAGATTTGGATAGATTTAATTTTAATTTCTTTATTCTTTTTAAAATCTATAACTGCCACGTGTCGATTCATGGTGACGACACGTGACTTCACCACAAATGAGTATAGTTACTCTTTTAATAGTATAGATTAATACACAAAAATATTATGGTTTGACTTGGTAGCATAGCCAAACCCTAGCCACCAGTCATGGCCGTTATAGGCCACACCGTCGTCCGTCCACCACACCACCACCACCTTTGGAAGCTTTCAGCATCAGCAACCTCACCTCAAGCAACACCCACGTCTAGAGAAATTGTCACCGCACTGCTGTCCATGTTAGGCCGAGTTTTTACTGAGATTTTTTTTTTCCAGCCATATCTCTCTCACCAGCAAACGTGACATTGTTGTTGCTCCTAATCCCTTTGTTAGATAAACATGGTACGAAATTGGGAATCAACAGATATTGCAATTGTGTATGGAACACTTCCATAAACAACTATTATATATGATTTTAATACGATTCTGAAGTGATAAGAACGAAGTTAACTTCCGGAAATAACCACCAACTGCCAATATCAGTAGGTAAGCTTCAGCATCAACAAATGCTACTTGCAGACGGCTGTTAAGCTGTTAAGCTTTCAGCATCAGCAACCTTCACTATGAAGCTTCAGCATAGCAACAAAAGAAAATTACACTAAAATAACAACACCCTTTGGCCTCCGCTGTTTCTGCCGCTACCGCAATTAGGCCACTGTTTAAGTTGTCAGAATCCTAAAATGCAGACTCGTTTAAAAATTCCTACTATTAATACCATGGCTCTCATCGCTTCTTCACCACAACAGAGAAAACTGTTGGTGATTTTATATCACAATGTTTATTTTAGTGTTACTGGATTTTATCTGGAAACCAATAGCATCTCAATTTCAACAACACACAAGTATTGGAGGTGTGGAGTGCACACTTGTTTAAGCTAATTTGGGTCCAGACCCGTATCCCATGCGGGGGTCATCGGAAAAGGGACTGTCGGGTTGGTGTATCTAAGAAGAATGGTGTTGTGCAAGTGGTGCGAGAAAGGGGTCTAAGGACCAAAACTCAAACCAAGGTCAGATTTTAGTTCAAGGTTTTAATTTGGTTCATAATTATCTACCACTAATTTCTGAGGCATATTATGTGCAGGATGATGACTTGACCTGGTGGATTGACTCGGGTGCTACAAGTCATATTTGTAAAGATCCTCGTTGGTTCAAGACATATGAACTGGTTAAAGATGGATCTATCCTACACATGGGCAGCGCAATAAGTGTTGTCATTCCTGGAAGAGGATGTTTTGATTTAGTTTTTAGCTCTGGAAAACTTGTTTCTCTCAATAATGTACTACATGTTCCTAGAATCGAAACCTGACTCTGATACCACAATAAACTTTGGTAATCAATATTATTATTGTATGTTGTGTATAAAATACTGATTACAAGGGTATTATATAAAAGTTACATTTACACTCTAAAGCCTATACTAGTTGCACTCTAATCCCTCTAATATAAGTAAATACATAATAAGTGTCTAATAAGGAAGAACGTAGTTTCTGGTAGTATTTTGAATAAATTTGGTTATAAACACGTTTATGAATCTGAAAATTTTATAGCAATGTCCAAGCTGTTAAAATACGCCAATTAACTTGGTCTAGGAATAACACTAAAATAACAACATTCGGTAAGTGATATCCTCGTTCCGCTTCAATCTCTGGATCGAAATGTAATTCACGATTTGGCCAAACCCAATCAATTGAAATTGTGAACAGTCAATTGAAAGCGTACTTACGTAAGTCAGAAAACAGCTAGAATTGGGCGGGAATTGGCAGTGGTGTTTCGTTTCCAGCATGATCACTTCGATCGAAAACGAATTTTACTCCTAAGGTTCAATTAGCCTTGGGGATGAAGGGAAGCGATGTCAGTCACCTTATATATATAGTATATACCCATACTTTCAGACTCTCAATTTATCAAGTCATCTCTTCTCCTCACAAGTCACAGCTAGTTTAATACCGAGACTAACTAATTATAATGATTTAAAAATAAATACCATTATATTAACATAAAACTGATTGTCATAATAAATAACCCAATAAATTATAACAAAGAAAATATTTATCAGATTATGTAAAAATATATTATAATATATTACCATAAAATTGATTGTCATAATAAACAATCCAATTTTTTTAACTAACAGTAAATAATATATTTAAAGTCATAATTGATATATGTACTTTTATTTTTAAGTAATATTATAATACATGGCCGTTACCACTAACCATGTATAAACTAAATCTGGGTCATTATATTAGCATTTTCAATATGTTGAATTTTAATTATAAACCAAATCTAAGCCACTAAAATTAAATCTTAATCCATTATTAATTATAATAAATTTTGTCACCTTCAATTTGCAACTGGTTACCAAATTGAATACATATAAAGATGTTTAATATAAATATTTTGATTAATTTACATCTTTTGTTGAATGCCTATCATAAAACTAAAAATTATTTTATAGAATATATCATTACATAGATATCATGGAGAGGCTTTAATATGAGCCTTACCATTGCAGGTACACTTGTTTATAAAAGAAAAGGAGAGAAACAAGTTGGAAGTTACAGAGGGTGGCCAGTGAAGGGTGGGGAGAATGTGATGGATGTGAAGTGAAGAATGAATATTATTTAAAAATAAATATTAATTTTAGTAAAGAGAGCGAAATTCTCATATATACTTTTAGGAACTTAATATCTTCAATATTTACTAGCCTTAAGATAAACTATTATTTATCCATGATTTTCTAAAGTACTTAATTGGATCAACCCAGATGGATCGTCCAAGTATTGACCTGTTTATATGGATCTATTTGTTGGATTTCTATTGGATCAATAGATCAAAAAAATTTGATCAATACGATTGGATTGGATACAGATTAAAGACCTGACCTGTTGACAGGTCTACATCCAAACATAGCATCTTAATGTTTATAGCACAGAAACTCAACCATTAATTTGACAGAGTAAGATAACTCACTCACTTTGCTAATTGACTGGAGGATAGTTCGAGAGCAAGCAAGGTTGCCAGTGCACCACCTAAACTATGACCGGTCACATAAACATGCCATTTGGAAGCCTGATCAACATCATCGTCTCTGCCACAAACATAGGTTTTTGTTCTGTAACTAATATCAAGTACCATGGATACCATTACATGATATACAGCATAATGTTACTTACCGATACCCAATAGCTGTTTTTATGAGAGAGAGAATCCTAGGCCTCACCGAGTCATATGCACTTAAAAATCCTGAGTGAACCTGAAGACAACAAAACATGTCTATTAAGATGCATCATACACAAAATTAATTTAGCATAACAGGATACCTGAATTTCTTCCTTAAAATCACCACCAATTCTCTCTGGGTTTAGCCTACAACAATTATGAAAAGAAGTCAGTAACTGTATTATTTTTCTTTCTTTTAATGGAAAGGCATGCAACTATTTTCCTTACTATGGAAGAGATGCTCTGCCTAACACAAGGACAAGAAGTATACACTAACCTTTCAGGCACAAACCACAGTATTTTCCATAACAGTTGCTTATTTTAAGAAAATAAATTTTAACCCAAGGAACAGAGACTGAAATTTGCATGCTCTGCACAACAAGCTATAAGGTGAAAACTTGTTGATTACATTTGCACAAGAGGAATAGCATCTGTTAGAATGTATCTTTAGGGTCCAAGGTGTAACTAATTTGAACTGGTAGGTCGGAGAGAACACCGGGAGGCGTGTAATGAATATTCAGATATTTGAAGGGTACTTCAAAGATGGGGTTATGCTTCAGAGGTAAAAAGGTTACTCTCAAAACATATTCTAACGCTGCTTTGAGTGGATGCGAGAAGACATTCAAAAAGCACTATAAGGTATGTTTCCACAGTGGGAGGAAAACTGCAATGAGCTGGATGTCCAAACTTCTAAAAAAGCGTGGCTCTTTTATTAGAAGACAAAGTAGTCTAGAGCTAGTTTGGTTGAGGAACTTCCCTGAAGAGTTAGACAAAAAACAGACAGACTACATGATACATTGTGATAACGGGGGTGTTGTTAAACTTGCTAAGAATCCAGTTTATCATGGGAAGGCGAAGCACATTGGGATGAGAAATCACTTCATCATAGGACTGATTAGTGAAGGAACTACGGATTTGAAGAACGCTGGATTAGCTGAAGCTATGTAGGGCTTCAGAAATAATGTTGAGGAGGCCGGTGGCAACTAGGGGAGATCTGAGCTTAAAGTAGGGCTTTATACATAAGTACAGAATGACAAACTTGTGGAGCGCAGTTGTTCGGATTTCAAAGACTCCAAGTGGGAGATTGTTAAGGTGCAGGCTTCAGTTGGAAATAAAAGGGGCAGCACTGCAGCAGGTCTAGCCTTTGATATTGTCCCACATTGCTTATTATTATATTGGAGATTAGCCTATCTTGTCCCACATTGGAGTTTAGATAGAAGTTAGCATCTCTATATATTGAAGCATTGTACTTGTAATCATTTATCACTGAAATATAGCTCTAGTTGCCCCCGTGGACGTAGGTCAGTTTAGACCGTACCACGCAAATCCTTGTGTCGTTTATTTGTGATCGTGTGCATGTGTTTGTGTGATTAACCTAACAGATTCTGATGTTACTCATCATCTGTGTGATAACAAATATCTTTTCTCTACTCTTACTTACCCACTCAGATGCTTTACCACGTATTAATTGTCGCTAATGGAAATAAGATTGCAGTTAATGGAATAGGCAAAACCCAACCATTTCTTCATTGTTTATATGTCCCAAGAAATCCTTATAATCTATTATTCGTCAGTCGTGTTACTAAAACTAACTCCTGTTCAATAACATTTACTCTTGCTTCTGTATTTTTACAAAACCTGAGCACAAGATGGATGATTGGTGAAGGTCATGAGTCACAGGGACATTATTACTTAGGTGGATCTCATCCTTCCATCGCAGTCAGTGCAGTGTCACCATACTATCTCCATCACCAATATGGTCACAGGGACATTATTACTTAGGTGGATCTCATCCTTCCATCGCAGTCAGTGGCTCAGTGCAGTGTCACCATACTATCTCCAATTCTCCATCACCAATATGGTCACCCTTCTCTTTCAAAGCTAAAGAAGATTGTGGAGTTTATCTTCATTGTCATCCTTAGAGTGTGAGTTGTGTCAGTCAGGGGACACTCGTGTTTTTTCTAACGTGTTGATTCTCCTTTTTCTCGTGTACACATTGATGTGCGGGGTCCTAGTTGAGTCCGCTAAACTTTGGGTTTTCATTATTTCATTACATTTATTGATGATTATTCTCGTACAACTTGGATGTTTTTAATGACACAACGTTCTGAATTATTTACAATTTTCCAAGAATTGTGTTGAAGTAAAAACCCAATTTTTTTTGTAACCATTCGTACTTTGAGAACTGACAATGCATTTGAGTATTTCTCTACACCGTTTAAACAGTTTATGACGTCTCAAAGCATGTAACTTGAATCTTCATGTCCCAAAACCCTACAACAAATGGTGTTGCCAAAAGAAAGAACCATTATTGAAACGACCCGTACCTTACTGTTGCATACCACACTATCATTGTAATTTTGGGATGATGCAGTCATGACTGCAGCCTGCACGTTATCTGAATAATCATATGTCGGCTTCCGTCCTACAAAATCAGACTCCGAATCATCTTGTTGTACATCCAATTGGCCCGGTGTGTTATGTTCATTGCCCGGATCCCGGTCGTGATAAGCTAGCTCTCAAAGCACTAAAATGTGTCTTCTATGTTTTCTTGGCTACAAAAAGGCTATAGGTGTTACTCTCTTAACAAATACTTCATGGCTGTTGTTGTAACATTTTTTTCATCAACTCTATTTTTCTATTGCTCATCAGGTTCTTTCTCTCCCAGTTTTTACTTCACCATCCACTGGACACGCTTCGAGTCCCTTAATTGATTTTCCAATGAAAACTTATTACGTCCAATTACCAATGTTCCCTCATCAAACAAACAGGTATCCCTCATCGATCCTCCAGCTCCGGTCCTGTCAAACGATGATCAACGTATTGCCTAACGGAAGGTAAACGATCTACTGCAAATCCTTATCCTATATACAACTATGTTCACGATAATCGTTTGGCACCAAACCATGGTTGATGAAATAATCGTGTTACACTCGAATGGGACTTGGAAGTTTGTTCCCTTACCAGTTCTACCTCCAACCCAGTTTTCCATGAAAGGACAAAACACATCGAGATTGACTGTCATTTTGGTTTTCCACGGAGTTTGTTAATTCCAGTGGTCAGCTTGGACCCCATGTATTATATATATATATATATATATATATATATATATATATATATATATATATATATATATATATATATATATATATATATATATATATATAACAAGCTTGGAACCTAAGATGTATATGCTCCAACTTGAGGGGGGTGTTAAAATTGTATATCTTTAGGGTCCAAAGTGTGACCGATTAGAACTAGTAGGACTGTGTGTGTGTGTGTGTGATGGATATAAGATTAATGAGAAATACAATTTCTTTATCACGTAATTGTATCAACATAAATGAGTTTACAAGGAGATAACATATATTTTCAAGAATTTAAGTGTCAAGTTAAGGTGATAATCAGACCATCTAAATTGTAAAGAAATTTTGACAAACTACAGTTGTTTAACAAGGAACATCACAGAAAATGTGAGTTAGTTTAACTATGTTGATGTCTTTATCACTGGCACACTATCATAATTATACATATAAGTTTTAGATGGTAATATAGAATTACCCAGCAGGAAGCAGCATTAAATCAGTTCGCAAGTCCTTCCACCTAACCTGGATCAGCCATCAAAGAAAATATTAAAGGAACAGATCAATTCAAATAATTCATTGATATTGACTGAACTTGACCTACTTGTTCTGTTCCCCTGAAGGCAACAACTAATCTTTTCCGTGCTGAATCACGCCAAATTGCTACCTACAGTTCTCTGCAACTCAACTCTTGACAAAATACAACAAAATAAGGGTACTTGATTTGAAGTAACAGGAGTTAGGCTGACTTGTGTATCAGTGACGGGGTTATCCAAGAAACATATCTTCTCGAACTCTGATTTGATAAAACTTGGGTGGCCCAATGAAGTGGCTAGCATCGCCCAAGCCTCCATCGCACTCTCAGCTGTTGAAAAGAGAGATTTCATCTCCTCTGCTTTTCTTTCATCCAAGACTGGTTTGTCAAATGAGCTTTCAGACTTGTCACTTTTAGGAGCATTCTCATCCTCCTCTTTGGAATCGCTCTTTACTAAAAAACCCCCATCCTTGGTTAACTCTGTTACGGTTGCATTCAGAACCATCAAAGCTCCCAAGATAGAATCAGTCTGCCTCAACAAATCTTGTGTGGCTTTCTTAATATCAGGAAATGATGACGATTGAATAAATGCAGTGTCAGTAGTGTCATTATCATCCTGGCCACTAGGAGTTGCAAGCCCGGCTTCTATATAACTTGCTTCCGCAATGCTTTGTGACTGAAGTCCTATTTTGCTTAAAAAATCAAATCCTTCCCACTTAATCTTTTCAGGAGCAGGGAGACCGAGTTGCTTAACAACATTCTCATTAATGGTATCAGCAAAGTTCTTCCAAAAATCATTGTCCGATTGTGAGCTCACACCAGTTTTAGCCACAATGGAAAAGATCTGTCCGATATCCAAGTTGTTGTTTTCAGAGTTCATCGCATCTTTTAGGCTGCTTTCAGATTTTAGAGAATTTTCTGGACTTCCTTCTGTCTGTAATACGTCTGACTGAGTATTAAAATTTCCAGATAACCCAGAATCTTCTCCATCATTGTCGTCACTGTTTGAAGATCCATCCCTCAGGACGTACACATCATTGAAAGACTTCATCTGCCCAAAAGCATACTCAACAAACTGACGTGCTTGTATGGGTTCTGAGCCAATAACTTTTCTCAAAGTAGACTCAAAACCATTGTTTCGAAGAAACTCCCCCACAAAGGGAATCCTCCAACGATTCTTTTCTTCCTCAATTGTATCAAAGCTCTTATATTCAATCTGAACCACATTTTATGATATTTGTTAAAGTTATCATAATCTCTTATGTTCTTTTCTTCGTCAATTGTAATGGATTTATTCACAGAAAACATACCTGTAGCTGTACCTTTCCACCACCACCCATTCCCTCCAATTCAACTATCACCTCATGTGAATTTCCTGGTAAATGTACATGGTTATATGGTTTAGAGACACTAGGATAATTGATACATCAAATGATTTTTCTTCTAACCCACGAATGATCTCTTTACCTATATCCTTCAACCATAACAGAATAGCATCAAGAGAATTGGGACAGACTGCCTAATCTTGTATTGCAGAGTCCTTTTTATTTTCAAATTTGTACAAAGGAAGAATCTCCGCGGCGTGAGAAATAATTGCATCCACTCAAATAGACACTCCAGACTTAGAAAACTTACCATCACATATGGACTCCAAACTGAGACTGGAATTTCCCATTCTTTTGTGGGGTGTCACAAGATTCGCATCCCAAGCAGCAATCTGAAGTACATCAGTCATGTGACAAAATAAGACGCCAATTATCACGAAAACATGATTACAATGACAAAATTAACCATGCATACTAATGCAATTTACAAGTGACAACTTTTATAACCGAAACCAATGTAGCTTATTTGATAAGCTATCAAATAATAGACAGGATCAATCATTCATACGTGTCAGTGCAGCATATAAGCTTGATCTGGAATTCTGGTATACGTTGCTGGACAGTTTTGGACACTGGACCACAAAATTAGGCTCATGTTATATACTTATATGATCATAAAATGAATTGTTGAAGAGGACTGTAGTTTCCATGTCTGATCATCATTAGAAAACAGGAATACAATATCAGTCGAGGCATCCCCTTTTTATGGAAGATTGCTTTTATGTAAATTTGACAGAGATATATTTAACATAAAATCCATTCACATGATATAGTGGACTGATAAAAGAAAATTGAAAGATGCAAAAGTGATAAAGGAGCCATCCATGCAGGTCAGAAGCATCAGAACAAGATTTAAAATAGTAAACAAACTTTATGTGGGAATTAGGGTAGTGGAAGGGAAGACTCTATCCATCATCATCCCTTCTCTAGTGTCCTGCATGGTGGTTGATATGATCTCAAAAGGGTATTTACAAGGGGAAATATAAGTGTGAGAGGGAAAATTGATTAGATAATTTCTAGATAGCCAGCAAGACTGTTGACTCAAAGGAGTTAAACTTGACAAAACAAGAATTCTTACTTAATTTGATGTCTACTGTTTAAATATATTATAATGATTGAGAGAGAAAAAGAAAAGTTATCCCCCAGTCCATTTAGAATCTAGTTCCTCACATTTTCCCAGAAGAAAGAAGAAGAGTGCAAATAGCTAACTAGGAATGAGACTTGTAGTGGACACACATTAACCACCTGAAGATCATTGGTTGGCGGATGCTTGATGTATAATGTGAGTTCCTCATTCCAAGTTGGTTCCTTTGTCCTGACAAAAGTCAAAGACTCATTTAACAATTAAAGCATAGATTAATTCACTGACTGTGTAACATAGAATTTGACAAATTAAATGATACACAAAGGATTTTTGTAGGCAACAGACTCTGACAAAAGGAAATGCAGTGTGTGTGTGTGTGTGTGTGTGAATCCATGAGGGTGAAGTGAACATGGGAGTGGCACTCTGGGAATGTGAGGGGTGAGCTGATTGCTACAAACTTCACTTTCACATTTTCCATATATTCCATTCATTCACATAAGTTGGGAATATCCATCAATTCTATATAAAGATTCAAAAACAAACAAGAACAGATACCACAAAAACAGCAGTTGGCATAGAATCATTGTTTTAGAGCATGCCTATGCAGGTATATGTGTATTTTTCTACCTCTGATGCATGTGAAGTTGTTTATTTCATTCAACTTGGGTTCCTCGGAAAACAAGACTAATTACAAGTATATCACTTATGACTTAACACTCAACGGTAAAGTCCTTTCCCAGGAAAAACGGATATTTAAATTTATAGTCCATCCAGAACCATGTTTTTGCATTTTACTTGTTTTTTATAAGGTATGTTACTACTGTTAGGACTGTTGATGTCTAGTTAAACACATATACTTTATATTTTCTATAAGAAGGTACATTCGGAGAAGTCACAAGCAAGTTACAACTTACAAGGACAATGCAATATACTTACCCCCATTTAATCTTGCTTTTAACAATTTGACTGTCCAATTGCAACACAACATAAGGATCACTTGTTCCCTGAAAGCATAAACTAGGGATCACATGAGATCACTTAAAGGTGACAAATAAAAATGAAGCCTTTAACTATCACATGAGAACATATAATATGGATTTTATAATCAGTAATAAGTAAATGTAAATGTATAAGTAGAACATGTTATCCCAAAAATCAAAGATGTGGAGAAGAGAGGTTTACCCATGGATCCATGGCAGGAAAATCATAACCCTTCTTAAGTTTTACAAATAACTGTCCATCATAAATCTCACGGAGAAATGACCTGACGAAAAAAATCCTAACTTTAAGTCTACAAATATCACCATAGATACCAGCCAGAACTCAGAACAAAGATTCAAAAGAAAATTTATCATTGTAACTAAGTTAAACGAAAGAAGTTCCCACAAAAACTGGTTTTTTCAAGAAGTCACTGAAGTTGGGTCAAATATTGGACATCATTTCTTGTTCTTATATATATAGAGACAAAAGCAGATGATATGATACTCTGAAAGAATGACAGTCTGACAACCAGCGGCATCCACCTCGCTCTTTCCAATATTTTCCTGAAAAAGACACGAATCAAGATTCTCTGTTTCGTTTATTGTCCATACAAAAGAAGTGCAAGAATATGATTGATGATAAGAAATAATAAGTATAAAGAAAGTTTGAAGATTTCAAGTAAACTACAACTCAAATTAAAAGATCGAAAGACCCAAAACTTACACTTGGAGTTGTATAAGCTTCAAATGCAAACCCAGCGAGAATGACGGCACGATTAATATCAAATGGAGGTCTTTCATCCAATAAGAGGGTTTCCATATCAGAGGTTGATTTAGTGGCGTAACAAAGTGCGCAAAATCCATGTCGGCTTCTGGTATATTTTGAGCTAAAAACCCTGAGTTTCAGAGAAAAGGGAGGGACGAAATTGAGATTAGGGTTTCGATAGAAGGGAAGTCTGGGTAGATTAATGTTAGCGGTGGAACAATAAAGAAAATGGAAGCGAGAATGAACATTGGTAGCCATGGATAAGACAGGGAGAGATAAACAAATGTGTACGCTGCTGCTCAAGAAAAAGAAAAAGAAAAACAAAAGTGTGGAAAAAAGAAGAATGAGGATTCTAGAAAATATATATATATAATTAATATCCACTCATGGCTGTTACCGTAAGATTAAAACGCTGGTGGCGCCAAGCGAATTAACGGTCAATTCTTGTTATTACTCATTTTAAAGTCTTTAATCTAAGAAAAACATGATATAAAACTCATCCCTAACGAGTCTTTTGAAGCATCTTAACTTGGATAAGTAATGAAACAATCAAAGATGATATAAAACAAATCATATGTGAATAATAATTGATTAGTCAATACATACATATATATATATATATATATATATATATAGGTGGGTTCAATGGAAAACCTCCATGCATCGAAGAACCTCCATTCACCATCACAAATGCATCACAATTCCCCCGTAATGCATCATTATTTCCACGTGATGCATCAAATTCTTGCGTGATGCATCGATTTCTACATTATTTCCATGTGATGCATCAAATTCCCGCGTGATGCATCGATTTCTATGTGATGCATTTCAGTTTTTCTAGCGATGCATTGTGGTTCTCCAAGGTTCTTCGATGCATAAGGTTCTCCATTGAACCCACCTCTATATATATATATATATATATATATATATATATATATATATATATATATATATATATATATATATATATATATATATATATATATATATATATATATATATATATATATTTCCATGAAGAACCTTGAAGAACCTCCATGCACCACCACAAATGCATCACAATTCCCCCGTAATGCATCATTATTTCCACGTGATGCATCAAATTCTCGCGTGATGCATCGATTTCTACATTATTTCCACGTGATGCATCAAATTCTCGCGTGATGCATCGATTTCTACATTATTTCCACGTGATGCATTTCAGTTTTTCTAGCGATGCATTGTGGTTCTCCAAGGTTCTTCGATACATAAGGTTTTCCATTGAACTCACCCCTATATATATATATATATATATATATATATATATATATATATATATATATATATATATATATATATATATATATATATATATATATAGTCGTATAGCTCCAATCAAATCCAAATGCAAACTCGGATCCGTAAAATGAGTCTAATTATAAGATTGTATCAATTAGACCATTTGTTTTTTCTTAATAATTTGTGGTCTGTTTAAGTAAAATAATAAAAATCTAAACATTGATCTCTAAACTCTAGTCCACGTAGCATCACTGCTCCTCATCCCTAATTCCCTATCTTCGTTTTTTAGTAAGGATGACGATTTTGCTCACTCAAGCAAACGGGTTGTAACGGCATGACCAAAAGAAGAGTTTTATATAATTTTAAATTTTTCTCAAAAAACCAATTTATTTAATATATCATTCTCTAGAATTTCTTTTTCTCTTAAATTATGTACTAGAATACGGGTCATTTTAATCCTTCCATCCATTTGACCTGTTAGATAGAAATTGTCACTCTTGTTTCTCGACAACAATTACCATCATTCCATCGGACCAAGTTGAAACTACAACAATAATAATCAGAATTCTTTACGTAGCAGTTTATATTTCTTTTTATAATTGTTTTGTTTAACCATGCCTCAAATCATAGACAAGAAAAAGAGAAACAGTTTAGGTGAAATCATCCTTGACAATTAAAAGTCTTATCATCCTTGGTCCTGTTTGTTTATCTATTAACGGAAACATTAAACATCATTTTACATTTCTTTATGAATTCGTTAACAAATAAACAAATAACCCCCCTCTTTCACCAATGTCCATAGGTTTTATGTTCTCATCTATACTATATGGTTGAATAAAATTATATGTGTTTGTATACATAGTTGCAATATTTGTAAGTAACATAAATGTTACAGTTAACCAACAAATTCAATTGTATGATTAAATCCACCACCTATTTTATTAATCGTGACATATATGCTAATTACAACTGCATGCTCTACTACTATTACTAACTAAAAAACACAGTAATATAGTAGAGATCGATCTAGTAGACACACACCGACCAACTTAATGGTTTCCGATTAATGCATAAGCGCAACCGCAGCTTCCTGGACCAACGGCTCTGTCACGTGCACAAAATGCTCCGCCTCCCTCTCCACTTGTTCCCAACACCTCTCCGCATCTTTCCCTTCCTTCATCTTCTTCACAAACGCCACAAACTTCCTCCAGTTATCAGCCTGAAACAAATCAGGGTTCATCCTTAGATACGTAAACGCACACATCTCATCATTCTCCCCAGACAGCGAAAACGCCGCCTTCAAGATCTGCTCGTGTGCAAAGTCGTCGTATCTTGGCAAAGCATTCTCCCCAGCCAATGCTACCTGCGCTTCTTGCGTTGCTGATGTCACTTGCTGCACCAACTTCTCAGGCGCACACTGCGCATCCCCAGGCTGCTCGTGATCACGCATCTCAATGCATGTGAAATTGAATATAGCACCGTGGCGTCCCAGCATTCTGGCGATAGGGAGGTATCCGTCTCGGTAACGAGTGTTGTAGTAGCCTGCGGTCAGCTCAGGCGCATGGGACCGTGTTCCATAATGCCAGTGGATGCCTGCAACCTTGACTGAGATCTTGACACCTCGGTTTTCAAAAATAGAGGCGGCAGATGACAGTATCCTTTCACCGTGATCTAATAGCATTTGAGAATACCAAGTGAGGAAGAAGTCACCGTATTCGCTGTTCCAGCCGCCACCTTCTTTCTTGAAAAAGTTGGTGTCCTCAGGCCAATTGTTGTACTCACCGGCGTCTGTAGGGCCAGTGCTGCCCCATTCTGGCTTACCATAGTTTTCAGCCGCAGCTTGCAAGCTACTGAGCATATACTGCATGATGCAACAACAATGGTTAATCAAGTATGCATATCCACGTAGACATCGATGCAACAATTAACATTCATGTGTATGTTATTGAAAAAGATATGACCGAATGATTAGCCTTTATTATAATGCAAATATAAGAGTACAATATTTTGTATAAGAGAAATAACAATAGCCCTGTATATAAAGCATGGAACCCTAACACATGAAACCCTAAAAGCCCAATGGACTCAATGGGCCTAACATTATTATAACCCTATAATATATGTACCTTGTCGTAGCATTGGAAGGCTCCAATCCCAGGGAATCTCCATACTCCGTCTTTCTCTGGATAGGATGGGTATCGAAGCTCTCCAGCTGGACCCATTCCAACTTGAATTTCCTACATGAGACGCCGAGCCGAATTAATTAACATCACCCAATTATGTAAATTGATCACCAAGTCCGTTAGTGCGAGTTCTATATATAATGGTTTCGTACCACAATAGTGTTGCCAAGAAGATGGGCGAATTTGTCTCTGAAAGCACGCATGTAATCAGAGTAGCACTGAATGGGAGTCCTGCCCTTGAGGCATGGGATTGTGTCACAACCAAGAGATACATATTCATTATTTCTTCTTCCCCATTGATCTGTGTATGCTATGTCTGGATCATTGTTCATCTCCTCCAACACCCACTTTGGAAGAGGTATCCTGAACACACACAGCACACAATTGAATCATTGCAGTGTTGTTTGTTTTTTAAAAGATTAAATATCTGAAGTCCTTTTCATGTCTGCAATTAAAACAAAATATCTTTCCACGTGAATATATAAATGCTCTAAAAGAGCTTGTTACAAAAAAACAAACAAGGCCTACATCCAATTGCACTCTTCATTTTAAAAACAATTCATTTAGGGGAAAGAATGGAATCGGCCGAGGTTTTTATATCGTCTGACTTGAGGTTTGCTCCTCAAGGAAAGGGAATAAAGAATTGAGCTCGGTATAAATTTCAATTTTTTATTTCCTTCCCAAAATTAAAGAGGGAATAAGTTTTATAGTCTTTTTTTATTTTATTTATTAATACTTTATTTAGATAAGACTATCGTTATTCAAAAAAAAATTATATAACCCTATGATTTCTGTAACACCTACAAGTTTCACACATTCTGGCCAGCCAAAACCTAAAATAAGTAACTATTTTAATATTTAGTTGATTCCTAAACATTCTATGAATATTGCTCAATATTCATCACAGAGTATCTAAGATTTAAAAAAAAATCATATCCCAAGTCCATTCATTTATTATCTATACTAAATAAATAATATATATTTCTATTTTCTAAAGGGGAGGGAGCATTTATTTATGGTGGGATTTAAAACTGAAGGCACACCTGTAATTATCACGAGATTTAGGTTTGGACAAGCCTATGTCACGTTTAGTTCATGAAAACAGAAGGGCTTTCTGAGTTTTATTTTTAATGAAAATAAAAATTTTATCAAATTCTTCATAAAAGTTTTCATTTTTGTAAAATTTTCATTTTCAAAATTAATAACTGAAACAACCTTTTACTTATTTTTAATAATTTTTGAATTTAATCAAGAAAAAGGAGTTTTCAAAATTCTAAATCATGTTTAGAGAGTTTGTTTTTTAGAATATTGACTAGTTTTTTTAAAAAAATGAATCTGAAAATTGAAATTGAAAACTAATAAAAATTTGACTAAAGATTGTATTAGCGTTCCTAAATTGAAGGGTTAAGTTAAGATAAGAAATGGAGTGAGTAAGAGATAGATACTGACGTGCAAGAGTCGCCGACGTTTCCGCCACATTGATGGAAGGACATGACCGCCTGCACCTTCAGCCCATGCTTCCTGGCCATCTCCAATAGCTCCTCGTAACCTCCCCAATTATACTCTCCCGACGCATCCCTCTCCACCAATCCCCACCACACATCCATCATTATCCCCTCCACTCCCGCGCTCTTTAACGCCTGTAAACTCGCATTCATCGCCTTCCTCCGGTTCACTCCGTTCCCCATCGTCACACTATCCAACGGCATCATCACATACACCGGAACCCCCTTCCCTTCCTTCACCTTGCCCCTCCTCCTCATACTATGCTCCCTCACCACCTCTTTTTCCGCTTCCATCAACGCTTGGCACGCCACCGACAGATCCGCTCTCATTCCGCCTCTCACCGGACTCATCGGCGGAGACGGCGATAGCCTCTCCATCTCTGCCCCTTGCTTCTGTACCGAAACACGGATGTTCGCCGGTGGAGACCTCCACACAGCCGACGCACTGACTGCAGCACTTGTTGGCTCTGCGTGACCCGAATCCGATGCGACTGGAGTAGCGGACAGAGCTCCGATCTGGTTTAAACTCATCGCCATTAAATGTAACCTCCGATTGTGTTTACGGATAAATAAATCCAACTTTGGAAAGGATTACTCGTTTTGAATTTTGATTCCTATTGAAGAGATTTTTGTGTGCGATTCGATGAAAAATGGGAGGTGGAGGAGTGGGGTCTATATATAGACGACTTCGAGATTCAACACTTTGAACTTTTTTAAAATAATTAAATAACCAGATAATCTTTATTGAACCGTTAAGTAAGTGCCACGTGTGATACAAAACACGTGGAAATGTATGGGCCACGGCGGTGGCGACGGCTGTGATGGGTTTTGGAGTCACGTGCATTGGACGGTGAGATATCATGTTTGCGTGAAGCTTCCATGAGGACGCGCTTGGTGTTGACATGACCTACTGGATGATCGACACGTGGGGGTAAGTGAATGGTAAAACTAAACTAACTAACGGTAGCGGTAAATGGACTACGGGTTGGACGTGTATAATTCATCTCTCCTAAATTTATCTATCATATTGTCTTTGAATTCCACAGAAGTCGAGCAGGTGGAGTAGGCATGGCAAAAAATTCATACCTAACGAAAAACATGTAACTCGACCTTGATTTAATCAGGGAATCTTCGATTTGATCGGGGATGGGGAATCCCCGATTTAAAATAGGGTGTTACTTCATACACCACATCTACATCCTATGATTGACCTAAAATATGTCTTTTTTCATAACTCATCATTATAGTTTATTTGTTTACACACTTTTGTCCAATCATAAGATAAATATTTATAGGTCAAATGCATAGAGGTGGTGTATGAGAAATTAGAGATGGTGCATGAAGAAATAGCCTTTAAAATAATGGGGATGGGGCGAGGATAGGAGACACTTTAATCCCCGATCCCGGTTATATTTTATGTTTTAATATAGATTATTATATATATATATAACTTTACAATGTAAATTATTCATTATATTTTATATAATATATTAAATATTATTGTATTTATTATTTTTATAGCTTAAAATACTATTGTTTTTTTCATTTTAGTGGTTTTATAAATCTTTTGCAAACATTTCTTTGATTTTAGTTTCATTATAAATTATAAATTATATATGTAAATAACTCAAGTATGTTTTAATTGATTTGTTTTAAAGTTTATTTACATAAATTTTTCTACTAATTTCCTATTTATTGTTTAAACTTAATAATATTTTAGGAACTTGAAAAACCCGATTTCCCGACGGGGATAATAGCTCATTCCCCGACGAGAATGGGCCCAGGGATGGGGGAGCGGATTAAGAAGCGGGGATAGGGATGGGAACTGAGATCCCCGCCACGCCCCATTGACATGCCTAAGGTGGAGTCGTTACTGAAAGACTCGACGCGGCTGACATGGGTGGGCGGTGTTCTCGCCTGGGTGAGCTGAGGGGGGTAAGCCGCCAACCCCATCCGTCTTAGTACACCCTACTCTAATGGAGCCCCGTCGAGATGGAACCATCAACAAATAGACAAGAGGTGAGCGACTTCAAAGACAGGTCGGGCAATTATAACTGGGTTGTCCACTTTCTGATTGTTTGGTTTTTAGTTATCTGAATTTTGGATAATCCAAATATGGACAACTGTTATCTGAATTCATATATGATTCTCAGATTATCTAAAAATCTATAATATTTTTAAAAAAGAAAATCAAATTACCTAATATTTAAATATTTACGACACGAATTTATATACCCAAATATAAATTGTCACAAGTAAACATATATCAATTTCATTTTACTTGGAACAACCAAAAACACACAAAAAAAAAAAACTAAAATACATTTAAAAAATCATAAATAATTAATATTCGAATTTATACTTAAAAAAACTTAAAGTAAATAGTCCAAAATTTTATAAAATCTATCTCTGAATCTGAAATTTCAGACCATTTGAATTTGGGATGTTCGAAAATCGAATTATCTGAAATTTCAGATAGTCTCATATCAGGATATCAAAATTACAGATGAAATGCTCGAATTCACATATTTTTTAACAGTCGTAGTTATAAAGCATGGCAAATTCGTTTAGACGTTATGATATGATAGTCTTGTATCATCACCACTTGTCTAAATAATTCCATAAATTTAATTTGAGATATATAAATACATTACAATCTTCGGATGTTATAGCTTGTAACCAATGGATGGTGAGACGACTATTTCTGATTCTAATACTTAACATAAGGTCGTAAGATGAGTAAATTTTTATAAACAGTTAAAGTTACATAGACATAATCATGGACGGACCCAAGGCTTCGGGGCCGGTAGCACTGACAAGCGGTTGACGAGCCAATAATCACTTTGCATAATGTAATTTTTTTTAAAAATTTGATTTTGCAACCTGTAAAGTCTGGAGTGTGCAACCAGTGTATTTTTATAATCCAAAAATTTTAATAATTTACAATAAAAAAATTTATATTAACAATACAATTAATTTTAGTATATTTATATAATTAACAATAACTTAATTGAAACACTGAATTCTAAAAATAAACTAAAACCCAATCCTTTACTATTTTATCAACCCATTTTTTAAGTTTCATCAGCCCAACCAAATCCCAAATCCAACCCTTTTATCCAAACAAAAAACATAAACATAGATGTTTCCCTTTTATTCCTCTTTCCACATCCAGCTCTCTGGTGTATTTTTATCTTGACTAACTTTTAAATATGTAAGCCTTTAGATACTTTAATCGTTTGATTGTTCGATTCAGGATATAGGGTTACAATTTTTACTAATATTTATTTGACTATTTATACATCTATATTGAGTATTGTTGGTCCAACCAGACCAATTTAAGTAATTAAATTATCAAATCGATGGGTAACATATATTGTCCAGATCGTGCAACCGGCGACCCGGGTCCGCTACCGTTTTATTCTATGTTCGTTATCTTGAGCATAACACGTACTATCTTGACTATTCGTCTTAATCTCTTCTACGGATCTGACACGAAAAGTAAAACAACAACATATTATCTTGCAATAATATAAACTTTGAAGAATTATGAATTAGAAGTACCTAGCATGCTTTAAATTACAAGCAAAAAGATCATTAAATTATTTAACAAAACTTAGCATTGTGGGTTCCTCGGAAGTAATTGTATGATATTTAGTCAGTCATATAAAAATCTCAGTATTGGTCTTCAAGTTGGCTAGCGTTGGCAGATGCCTAATGTATTGAATGGTTGGTTACTTATCGTTTTCGTCTGGTGAAAGAATCACACGATGAACAACTCTCTGGAAACCCTCAAGAATGAATGATTTGATCTTATAGGCTTCAACAGTTCAAGGAAAATCGATGACTGAATTTGCAGGTCACCACAATATGATAAACAATAAACTCACCTTACCTCATGTCAATTGAATCGTTTATGTTCAAAATCTGACGAGCGAAAGAGACTTGTTACAGACCAAACATAATAATGCCTTGTGCAGATACGATTTCAGAAGCCCTAATTAAGACGAAACAGGAAACCGAAAACAATATTCATTCGATTCGATTCCATTATCAGAGTTTGTAATTTCTAATTAACCACATGAGAATGAATGAGACTCTGAGAGAGAATCAAACCCTAGCTAACCCTAGAAATAGAAGAAACAGACATATAGAGGTACTGTACTAAAGGATGTCTGAGTCGTCAAAGTCGTCTTGAAAGGAGTTGAAGAAATTGGCATCAATGAGCCTGGAATAGCGGTGTTGTTGGTCCATGTCTCCCTCGCCGGCAATGCCAATGCCAAAAGCATCTCCGATCATATCAAAATCATCGATGTCAGTGTCGGCATCCGTCGCCTGCACAATTTTCTGCAGCTCTTCTTCAATCTCGATATCCTCCAGGTAGTTGGCCATGGCTTGCCTCATCATCATCTCTCTCTCTCTCTCTCTCTCTCTGCAAAAACCCTAGCGGACCCAGAAAAGAAAACCCCCAGCGCTAACCTTCTTCAATGAGGACTGAAGAGGATATTCCGCAATTTATTTTTAATTCATTATTTTAAAAATCAATAACATATCATCCTAATATTACCGTAAACGATCCTTACACTTTCCAAATATTTATAGCTTAAACTTTTAATAGTTGAAGTTAGGACCTAGGAGTGACCAGTTTTTGGTTCGAAGCCGAGAAAATCAAATCAAATTGAATCCATTCAGAAGCAAACCACATTTAAATTCGGTGATTACGAAACTAAGTTTTTGAATTGATTTATGGTCTACCTGATAGTAAACAATAACTAACTGAATTATTAATTGTGTGTGTGTGTATGTTTATATATCTGTGTGTGTCTGTGTGTCTATATATTTGTGTGTGTGTATATAGAATATGGTTGGAGAGAGTACCACTCGTTATTCAGCGAACCAGAAGGTACCACCTTTAAAAAAATTTTTTTTTTTAATTTTTCATAAACATTTTTTAATTAACATTATAAAGATAATATGTAAATTTCACAAACATTCACATCTTCTAGCTCCTAAAAAATTATGTAAGCGTACACTTACATAAATTTGCATTTATATGATGTGTGATTTCATGCACTTTGAATGTGTGAATTTACGTGAAGTTTAAATATCATATATGTAATGTTAATTAAAACATGTATATATATATATATATATATATATATATATATATATATATATATATATATATATATATATATGGTTCAAGTAAGTACCATATTAATCAAATCAACTCTAGTGTGCTTGCATTGGGAGGAAAAAAGAGTACAATATATTATTCAACTTGTATATAGATATTGAACTATACAACTTGTCATTCATAGTATGGGAAAAGATGGGGATTGCGGAGATAGTTCATCATTCATCGCAAGATTCACTTCATCTTCCTGACATGAATAAGTACAACGACACTCAAATGGGTTAATACATTTTCTTGCAAGGTTACTCAATAAGTGTTTCTGTATACACAAATCTGAGCATCGGGCCTCTGTACACCATGGCAGTAATCCTTGATGGTCAGTACACACTTTTCCTTCAGTCATTCGCAACTCCATATCTGCAGATTTAGAATAGATGCGGAATCATATATATATGTATGTGTGTGTTTATATGAGAAGCTAAAAACTTTAAATAAGTAAAGAACTAATTTGTTCATATATAAACATTTATTAATAGTTTGGGTTGTATTGGTTTAATAAGAATTAGTCCAATGTAATTATATAAAACAAATGCATATTTGTGAATGTTTACTATATGTTTTATTTATTAAAAAAAAACAATGCATTTATAAATATGTTTATGAGTTTAATATTATTAGTAAAATAAAAATATACATACATGGATATCTTTTTGGATGATAAAATATTGAGAAAACGAACCAATAGTCATTTGATAATTTTTAATGGTAAAATTCTTTGTCATAAACAATATGAATTTTAATAATGATTATTAATTTTAAACTAAAAAGTTCTGGATTAAATAAATTACCAAAGAAATATAACAAATCATGACTACCATGAAATATTCATGTATGAATTGAGTTATGTGAATAACTTGGACATTGTCTTGATCAAAAAAGAAAATAAGGATAAAAAGTTACCTACGATGGTAAGCAAAACCAAGAGAGATATTGAATTAACCAAGGACTTCATTATGATCGTTATATAGTTGATGTTCTATTTGTCTTTTTATATAGGAGTTTATCTTATGTTTCATGCGTCTATTACTTAATTTTCATTTATGATTGAATGTCTGTTATTTAATTTCAAATACTATAGTATTTAATAAATGTATGTTACATATATGTCAAGTTTAAACGTACATATATGTAATGAAATACTATTTGTTTAAACCTAGAAGTTTAAGAATAGCACTTTATTACTAGAGTTTTTTTTTAAATTTAAATATTATATAGTTATACTATATTTGTTCACGTACATTGATGATAACATGCAATATTTATTTTGTGGTTGGTTTTGTAAAAATGATCGATCATTATCTATTGTTAACTTTTCATACAGTTGGGATATATATGGTCTTGTCAGGGCTAGCGGTCGTAACTCGTAATGAAATGAGTTTGAGTATCATTTTTTTAGCAAATTACATGTTTCGTCCCATTGGTTATGATAAAATTGTAGGTTTTATCCTTCTGTTTTAGAAGTTACAAAAAGCATCCTTAAAATGGGAATTTCGGACGTTGTTGGTCACTGCCTTTGACGTCGTTAACCAAGTGCCCTTAATAAGGGGCAATTGGGTCATTTAACACGTTCCATCTTCAAGCTCTATTTTATGTATAATTTTTATGTTTAATATAAATCAAAATCATATATTTCAAGAAAACAACTATAATTTGATAAAATCAAACTTCAAAAGCTTATCAACAAATCAAATCTAAATCTAAAATCAAAATCAATCAACCTTTTCATTCAATTATTTTACCCAAATAAAAGAGATATATAGATAATAACGTTAAAATATATGTTTTGATTGTAGGAAAAGAAAAGTATCATCTTAAATTTTTTTCCAATTTTGTAAACGTTCCCCCTCATTTTACAAAACTCTCCCTCTCTCGTTCAAGTTACCTCATCACGATACTGAATTCATTGAAATCGAGCACCCCATCACCATTGACGCCGAATATTCCGATGATCGCCTTGTAGTCTTCACGATGGTCGATTGCCAACCGTCTCTTCAAAGTGACCGACTACCCCTATCATAATAAGAACGTCGTTCGCTGACATTCACAAAAGCATTATCACAGTTTCGTCCCTCTTTGTAGACATCCGTCTCTCGTTGTCCACAACAACTTAGACTCCAATTTGTGATGTTTTGAGGTTGAAGATGAAGTATATTAAAATGAATCAATCTCTTTGTGTAATTCATAGAATATTAGAGGTTGAAGATGAAGTATGTTAAAATGAATCAATTTCTTTGTGTATGAAAAATTCAAATGAATCAATCTCTTTGTGTATGAAAATTTTGAAATTCATACAACATTATAGGTTGAAGATAAAGTATGTTAAAATGACCTAATTACCCCTCAGTTAACGGCACTTAGTTAATGGCTTCAAAGGCAGGAACCATCAACGTGCAAGATTCTCATTTTAGAGACGTTTTTTTTGTATCGTCCATTTAATGAGACCCTATGATTAATAAATAAATAATGTGTATTGATTATTGATCATGTGTAATATTTTACGGGTTGTCACTTTTAAGAATTGTGTCCATGTTAAACTATTTACATGGGTTTCACCCAAAACTAGACTATAACTAGATTTTAAATCCCAATTATCTTGCGTTTTTCAAATTAATAATTTGCCACTAAAAGATAATGTAAATTCTTTGACAAAATCCAGATAAATAAAAATGTTGCAAATGCAAATCCCGGAAAATAAATATGCGAACCAAACACACACTAAGATAAATTAGATGATGAATTCAATACTTGGTAACGATTCTACAACATACATCAACATGTTTAAACACATATGGAGCTTTAAAACATAATCAAGGATCCAAATCAAACGTAGAGTTCATTCCAACACTAAAGTGGCATATAAATTAAAACGACATAAATTAACAAACTATTTACATAAATATACTCTAAATCACTTTAATGACAACATACTACAAGAAATTAAATGAAAAAGATGGAAAACATTTATATGGAAATTAATTAATTTCATAAATGAAAAAGATAATTTAAGAAATTAAAATCAAACACTAACTACATTCCTAAAATCACTCTTTCTCTCACCCATTTCTCCCATCACCTCTCTTCATCAATCTCATTCTATCAACACCAACCTACCCCCTACTTTTTCTTCCTCTAGGCCACCACCACCATCACCGGTTGCACCACATCAACCAATTACCGTCGTCACCTACACACAAATAACAACACCACCACTTGCACGCCTTGACCGACCACCCTTCATCTCTCTCTTTCTCTCGACAACCACACCACCGTCGTCACCTGCACCCCCTCAAACCACCACCGCCTCCACCTGCACACCAACCACCGTCCACCCATGGCCATCGTGTCTCCCTCCCCCCTCAGCCACCTGCACCTCCGAGCACCACCGTTACCTTGAAGTTTTGATTTTCATAGTGATGATTGTTTGAAGACGAAGACGAACGATGATGAACATCAGCAACAGATGCAAACGATGATGAACATGACGATGAAAATGATGAACGATGTATAATAGTGGCAAACTCGATGCATAGATAAATGATGAACATGGTACTTCAATCAAAATGAATAAACCTTTACGATTATATATTTTCTTAAAAATTAAAATTTAATATAAAAATATTAACATAATTAAATAATTAGATAAACCCACGAAAATTAAAAATGCATAAATATCTTAAAGAATGAAACGTAAGCTAAAGAGATTTATTAAATAAATTAAATATGTAATAGGTGAATAAATATTTTTAATTTGACTGATCAAAAAATAAAAGAAACATATGTTTCTTTTATTAGAAACATTGGGTGTTTCTCAAAACAAATACAAAAATTTAGTGAGAGTAATTGATGATAAAATTTTTTAAAACTTATTAAAAATCCATATTAACATAAACAAAATTACAAAATATCGCAAGCTTTTTAAAATATATATAAATGTTAAAACACATGAAAAATTAATGAAACTATACATGGCATAAACAAACAAAAAATTATACACGCAAACCGATTAAAACATATATTTATTTAAAAAAGTTATTAAAATACAAAGGTATATGTAAAACACAAAACGCAAAAACTAATATAAAAAAGAATAAAATAAAAAGACAAAAATCAATGTTAAGAAAAAAAAATAATCAAAGAATTTCAGATGGTCCCTGGAAGTTAATAAAAAAGGGTAAATTACAATTTTCATCCATGATATTATATACAAATTAAGGTTATCATCCTTTTCGTATCAAAATTACAAATTCAATACATATGGTTGTTATTTTGTTATGCTTTTGGTCTTTTGACAAAACATTATTTTAAAAATGACCATTTTGCCCTTTAATTTAGTTTCAATTTTAGTTCCTAACCAATTACTTTCTTTTTTATATGATTTTTAATTACTTTTTATTCTATCACTATTTAATTAATATGTACTTTATTTCTTATTATTACAATTTGACTATAGTAAATAATTTTTAATATATTTTCTTTTATTATTATTATTGTTAATTCACGTATTTAAATGAAATAGTATATGACAACTTCTATCTTTTCAATTATTATAAAACTTTAATCGAAAATAATATTTTATATGTGTGTGTGAATAAGTCGTATCATATTATGATTATATTTAATTTCGAACATATATTCAATTATTCATACTTTATTTAACTTTTTTCCTTTATTATATATTACTTCATATAAATGCTAATATATTTAACCAAATTTTTTTGCCAAATTTGTACATATGTGTATTAACTTGTACCTTTTAATTTAATTATTTTGTTAAGCATATACGTATTAATTTGTTTTATAAAAATGTATGAATATGCCATTTTGATGAATGTATAAGCTTAACGTATAATACGTTTTGATTCAACAATTTTGAAATTAATATTTATCAAACAATAGATATTCAATGTATTAACTCGTTAAATTTAGCTAAAACTAAATAATAATATAACGTTACTTAAAGTAATAATTTCATTAAAACATGTTGTTAAGTTTTATCTACATTTCATGTATAGAATTTATATATGTGTACAAAAAAATTTGTTTAACAAAAAAATTATATATTTCGTGAAAACAAATCAATATGTATTGACTTAACAAAATAATAAAATTAAAAGGTACAAGTTAATATACATATGTATAAGTTTGACCAAAAAAAGTTACATATATAAGTATTTATTTGAAGTAGTATATAAAAAAGTGAAAAGTTAAAAAAACAAAATATATTGATTGATATGATTTTTAAAAATGATAAAAAATAAATAATAAATAATGATTTTAAAAGTAAATGTATAAACAGTTGAATATATGTTTGAAAATAAATACAAAACTAATAATACAAATTATATATATATATATATATATATATATATATATATATATATGTGTGTGTGTGTGTGTGTGTGTGTGTGTGTGTGTGTGTGTGTGTATTTAAAATACCTAAATTAATAATAATAAGAGTTAATTACAAAATTGGTCCTTGTGGTTTGTCCTAAAATTTGGACTTGGTCCATGAACTTTCAATTTTGCAGAAACAGTCCTTATTTTCACTGTTTGTTTGCAAATTTGGCCCTCAACATATTAATTTTTCTAATATGACCAAATTGTCATTATTGTGATGCAAACTATAGGGACCATTTCTACAATTAATTTTTTAACTCTTTTTTTATTCTTAATTAAATAATTATTGTTTAGTGTTACTTAACATAAATAAAATATGAAAACGAAAAAAATTATTTAATTATTTATGTTGGTTCAAAAATGATTTAGATATTTTTTGTCTTAATTAATTTTAAGTTACTATAATCAAAGTGTAAACCAATCAAAATTTATAATCGAAAAAATCATGTATCTTTAGAAACTATTTTTTAGAGGTTTCATTATACAAATATTTTGACACTATAAATATTTATGTTGGTTCATATATTTATAATAAAAATATGTTTGTTAGTCAAATATATTTTACTTTTTTCTTAAATAAAATCGGCCAAAGATTCTATTATATAATCATATTTTTATCAAAGCAAGGTGATAATGGTAAAGTGATAAATCCAAGTGGTTTAAATTTATTAGGTGTCAATTTAATCGGATTAAAATTAAAAGTCAAATTGAAAAACGAAAATGATTAAAAATATATTTATATTTCTCGATTTTTATGTAAAGGTCCGAGAAACCAAAGTTTGATGATTAAAGTTGTTAATCATGAATCTTGAAGATGTTATATGG
The DNA here is from genome assembly GCA_020465985.1 of Centrapalus pauciflorus. Lineage (NCBI taxonomy): Eukaryota > Viridiplantae > Streptophyta > Magnoliopsida > Asterales > Asteraceae > Centrapalus > Centrapalus pauciflorus. The sequence goes on along the minus strand of JAANYP010006079.1, from coordinate 84,560 downwards.
ATCTATGGACCAACATAAATAACAATTCTTTTCTTTTTTTAATAATTCATTAAAGTTAATTAACACTAAAAAAATAAATTATTTAATTAAGAGTAAAAATAGTTTAAAAAAAATTAATTGCAGAAATGGTCCCTGTGGTTTGCATCAAATAAGAGTAAATTGGTCATTTTAGAAAAGTTAATAGGTCGAGGGATCAAAATTGCAATCAAACAATGATAATAAGGACCATTTCTGTAAAATTGAAAGTTCATGGACCAAATTCAACTTTTAAAACAAACAACAGGGATCATTTTTGTAATTAACTCTAATAATAATAATAATAATAATAATAATAATAATAATAATAATAATAATAATAATAATAATAATAATATCAATAATAGCAATACTAAAATAATATTTATTACTTTAGTCAAATTGTAACAATAAGAAAAAAAGTACATATTCGATTAATAATATATGAATAAAAAATAACTAAAAATAGTATAAAAAAAATATTTGGTTAGGGACTAAAACAAAAACAAAATTAAAAGGCCAAAATAGTAATTTTTAAAGGGTAAATTACATATTTCATCCTTGTGGCTTATTAGAAATTATGGGTTGGATCATTCGACTTTAAAAATTACACTGACAGTTTTTGTGGTTAAACTTGGGTTACGGGTATGGCCTTTTGGCAATTTAAAATGACATTTTTATCCTTACTTGTTTACTAATTTTTATTAATTTATTTTTATTGATATTTCTATTATTGTTAAATAATATACTAATCTAAAAAATTAAAAATACCAGCAAAATTAATTTAATATAAAAGACATAAAATTGAATAATAAAATATTAATAAAGACAAATGCATAATGATTATTATTAATTAAAAACTAAAAAATAACGTTTTAAGTTTATATTTTTACTTTAAAAAAAGTAAACCATTTTAAAATAAAAAAAAGTATACATTCTCAATAAGTATAAAAAATTTATTTTTACGTTTCTATAATTTTTACATAAACAACTTTTTAACACTTCCAATAAACTCTTAAAAACATTTTTATAGTTCAAACATTTTAAAATGTTTAAAAGCTTAAAACATTTTGAAAAACTTTAATTGTTCTGAAAAATTTAAAATATTTAAACATTTTTTAAAAAGTTGTTTTTTTGAATATTTTTAGAAAAGTTGTAGAAAACTATCAAAAAAACTTCGAAAACTTCAAAATTTTTATTGTTCATCAAAAGTTTAAATTTTTTTATTTTATTATTCATGAAAACGTTTAATTTTTTCAAAAAAAAATTAAAAAGGAAACGTAAAGTTAAAATACTATTTTGTATTTACTTTTTATTTATCAAAATGATGAAATAACAATTTATATGTTTTTATAGATGTTTTAATATTTATTAAAAACCATTTAACGCAAAAAGGATAAAAATGAATACTTAATAATAAAAATTAATTTTATGATTACAATAGGTTTACATTTAATTTTAAAAAATGTAAACTCAAAATGTTATTTTTTAGTTTTTAATTAATAATTATTATTATTCATATGTCTTTAAACATATTTTATTATTTATTTTCATGTATTCTATACTAAATTAATTTTACTCGTTTCTAAAATCATTTGAGCTATTTTATAATAATAGAAATAATAATAAAAACAACATTAATAATAACTATTAAACTAGTAAGGGTAGAATGGTCATTTTAAATGGTCAAAATACCATATCCGTAACAAAACTTCAAGCACAAGGACTGTTAGTGTAATTTTTAAGGTTAATTAAAGGACTCAATCCATAATTTCTAATAAACCATCGGGACGAAATTTGCAATTTACCGTATTTTAAATAGTGATAGGTCAAAAGACCCAAAACATAACAAAATGACAACCATAGATACTAAAATTGTAATTTTGATGCGAAAATGACGATAACCATAATTTCTATATAACCACAGGGACGAAAATTGTAATGTACCATAAAAAAATATGATTGAACTTAACGGAGGGCTAACCAATCATTAGTTTCAGAAATTAAAGGAGAACAAGTTTCTAAAAGTAATGACCATTCATATTTTTAATATGTGATATGGACGTAATTCGGGAGTTGTTTAATATCACAAGGAGGATTTATGTAGTTTACTTTAAAATTTGGGTTTGATTCCCTTTTTGTGTTATCCTTTTAGCTATTCTGAAATTTCCGACAAACTGTGGTTCTTAATACAATATCCATATTAATCATATCAACTTTAGTGTGCTTGCGTTGCGAGGAAAAAAGAGTATAATATATTATTTAACTTGTATATAGATATTGAATTATACAACCTGTCATTCATAGTATGGGAAAAGATGGGGATTGGGGAGATAGTTCATCATTCTCCGCAGGATTCACTTCATCTTCCTGACATGAATAAGTACAACGACACTCAAATGGGTTTATACATTTTCTTGCAAGGTTACTCAATAAGTGTTTTTGTATACACAAATCTGAGCATCGGGCCTCTGTACACCATGGCAGTAATCCTTGATGGTCAGTACATACTTTTCCTTCAGTCATTCGCAACTCCATATCTGCAGATTTAGAATAGATGCAGAATCATATATAAGTATGTGTGTGTATATAAAAAAGTAAAGAACTAATTTGTTCATATATAAATATTTATCAGTAGTTGAGGTTGTATTGGTTGAATAAAATTAGTCCAATGTTATTATATAAAACAAATGGATATATGTGAATATTTACTAAATGTTTTATTTTTCAAAAAAAAAAAAAAAAACAATGCATATATAAATATGTTTATGAGTTCAATATTATTAGGAAAATGAAAATATACATACGTGAATATCTTTTTGTATGATAAAATATTGAGAAAACGAACCAATAGTCATTTGATAATTTTTAATGGTAAATTTTTTTTTTGATAAACAATTTGAATTTTAATAATGATTATTAATTCTAAACTAAAAACATCTGGATTAAATAAATTACCAATGAAATATAACAAATCATGACTACAGGAAGTATTCATGTATGAATTGAGTTATGTGAATAATTTGGACATTTTCTTGATCAAAAAAGAAAATAAGGATAAAAAGTTACCTACGGTGGTAAGCAAAACCAAAAGAAATATTGAGATAACCAAGGGTTTCATTATGATCGTTATATAATTGATGTTCTATTTGTTTTTTTATATAGGAGTTTATCTTACGTTTCATGCGCCTAGAACTTAAATTTCATTTATTATTGAATGTATGTGATTTAATTTCAAATATTATAGTATTTAATAAAGGTATGTTACATATATGTCAAGTTTAAACGTACATATATGTAATGAAATACTATTTGTTTAAACCCAGAAGTTTGAAAATAGCACCTTATTACCAGAGTTTTTTTAAATTTAAATATTCTATAGTTATACTATATTTGATCACGTACATTAATAACAACATGCAACATTTATTTTATGGTTTGCTTTGAAAAGATGATCGATCATTATCTATTGTTAACTTTTCATAGAGTTGGGATATATATGGTCTAGTCAGGGTTAGCGGTCGCAACTCGTAATGAAATTAGTTTGAGTATTATTTTTTTAGTAATTACATGTTTCGTCCCTATGGTTATGTCAAAATTGTAGGTTTTATCCTTGTGATTTTTGCTATCCGAAACTGAAATTTCAGATTCGGACCGATTATCCGAATATCCGAAAATTCATATTTTTTAATAAAATAAATCAAATATATAAATATTTAAAATACAAATTCATATATCTAAATGCATATTAAAGATAAATATAACACAAACTAATTGTATCTGGAATTATTATACTCAAAACAATTAGAAAAAGATTAAAAAAAACTAAAATACATAAAATATCAGTTAATAAATCTACAAAATCAAGATAAAACTTAAATATATGCATTAGAATAATAATAAACACCCAATATTATATAAATAATCAATACTAGAGACATATATTTTTTTATAAAAAATAATTTTTTATTGATTTTCGAGTATTTCCGATATCCGAAAATTTGGAATTTACATTCCGAATCCAAAATTTTGTTATCCGAAATTTCGGATAGTTTTGGATCTTATTTTCGGATTCGGATCTTTATGAACACTCCTAATCAACGTGCAAATTTCTCATTTTAGGGATGTTTTTTTTTTGTAATTTTAAGACACAGAGATAAAACTTGTAACTTTGACATAATCACAGGGAGACAATAGTATGTTTGCGGTAACAAATAGTTCCCAATATATTATTCACAATCGTAATCACGCTAAAAAGTTTACGTTATCACGGGTCATAAGTATACATGATTTACTCAGAAGTTTAAGTCGCAAAGTTAAGTGGTAGCATTAAACGTAACCCACATTCTCATACACACATTTATCATTAGATTTTAATCTTAATTTCAAGGTTTATTCAGCTAATAGCTATTACATTTTTCCCTTCCATTTTCAATCTAAAGAAAAAATCTCTCTTTTGGATTAGAAGGAAAATACATTTAGAAATCACATTCTCACGCTCTTCCACCAAAGCAAAACAAACTCAGTTTCTTCAAAACCAAATACACCACACGACCACCACACATACCCCTATGGAAGACTTATCAGCCCTTCTGATTTTGAGCTCCATAACCTAGTTTCTCGAAGAAGTCAGATTGAGACATTTACTCACACATCGAAACCCCCACCATTTCCTAACTTTCTTCCATATGCCTATAAGTTATAACTTGAATGAATTTGACATTCCTTTCAACTCATACATGAATTAAGTTTCAACCTACACATGAATTAGATACTTTCAGCTAAAGAAGAAAAAGAAGTTTTATTTATAGATGTAAATTCTAGAAGCTGTTTCCATTTTCTGTTATAATTAGTTAGTCAGTTTATTTCATCAGTTAGTTAGTTAGTTTTCTTCTATATAAGCATTGTAATCTTCTTCCAATTCATTCAATGAAATTACTTCTTCAAGATTTATCTTCTTTGTTAGAATGCACTTAGTTCGTGATCAATTTAAACTTGGATTTGTTGTTCCTAAACATATTCCAACAAATCAGCAAATTGCTGATATTTTTACGAAAGGGTTATTCGGTCCACAGTTTCAACTTCTTCTTTCCAAGATGAATCTTCGTGATATCCACCAAGCTACATCTTGAGGGGAGAATTTCAGCTAAAGAAGAAAAAGAAGTTTTATTTATAGATGTAAATTCTAGAAGCTGTTTCCATTTTCTGTTATAATTAGTTAGTCAGTTTATTTCATCAGTTAGTTAGTTAGTTTTCTTCTATATAAGCATTGTAATCTTCTTCCAATTCATTCAATGAAATTACTTCTTCAAGATTTATCTTCTTTGTTAGAAGATACCAACCTACATCTTTAACCAATACTAAGAATCATCTTTTATCACCATCGTCAACCATATTAATAACTAAATTTAAATTCCAATTTATTCGAATTTCATTCCGTGAACCAAACGCTACATAAGTGTTTTTAATGGGTATTTGTGTTTGCCTCCGACTGGTTGGTAACTAGAGGGCTTACGCTTTCCACAAGGGTATAATGGTGTGAATGAATATCGAAAGAAACAAATCTTGTTAATAAAGATTTTGAATTGTTGATCATGCTTAAATCAAATATTTATATAAAGATGCAAGTCCGTCCAACTTTTTGTCACAATATTAAAACATTTGTAACAAATAAACCTTACAAATCATTATAAATTATCTTTTTTAATGTAATATCATAAAATGTCATTTCATCTCATCATCTATTACACAAACCTCACATCTCTCTCTTAGAGCATCTATAATACACAAACACCACAAACCGTTACAAACTACTTTTTATCATGTCACATTATAAATATTTTGCCAAACCAATGTTACATAAATTATAAAATAAAAAATTAACATGAAAAAGGAAGGAATTTGCAAATCTCTAAGGGGTGGAAGCGTAATTTTAAATTGGAAGAATTGCTTAAAATAACAAGTAACTTTCTGTTTTTCTTATTATAGCAATCTCGCAAATTTTGTATCAAACAAAGGAACCAACTCTTTGTTCATTCCCGATTATAACATTTAACCGGTAAATAACAAAAGTTAACCGGTAAAAAATGTTAAATATAGGGTTTATTGGTTGAAATAACAACCTACTTTTTATTTTTTTTTCTTTTTATCATGACAATGAGTTTTATTTTTTATCATTTAATATAGTGCTTGAAATAACAACCTACTTTTTGTTTACCGGTTAAATGCTATAATCGAAAGTAAACCAAAAATTGGTTTCATTATTTGAGACAAAATTTACGAAATTGCTATAATGAGAAATAGTATAAAAGTTGCTTGTTATTTTGAGCAATTCTTCCTTTTAAATTTAAAGAACTTGTATTGTGGGTCCTTGTCACAATTCGTATAAGATAGTGTCACATGTGTCAATACAAACCAAGTTTTCATACTTCATTTGTTCCTCTCCAAAAAGAAAAGAAAAATAAGGCACATGTGGCGTGTGGACAACCCTACAAATGACTATAAACGACAATTACGGATGCTCATAGGGTTTTTACAAGGAAAGTGATTTGTACACAACACATTTTTGTCATACATAATAATTTTATTTAAAATAACAAATTTATTCTTACTTTTAGAAGTATAAGATAAACATTGTCTGCAGAGAGTGTGGCCAGGTGGACAACCAAAAACTGATAATTAAATGCTTTCGAGGTGTAATAATGATGAGCTGAGTTTGAGTTCTTGAATCGTCCATTCTAAAAATGCTTTGTGTCGTCCATTTATTGAGACCATTTGATTAAAGTTTAGATTTATATATAAGTAAATAGTCAAATTATCTATATTATAAACAAATAATGTGTATTCATTATTGTTGATGTGTAATATTTTATGTTACTTCTAAGAATTGTGTCCATGTTAAACTATTTTATAAATGCTCTTACAACACACAAACTAATCAATCATTTTCATATGGGTTCCACCCAAACTTCTATTTTTTTTTTTCAATAATTTAAAAACACTACGAGGATATTTGGTTTGTGGATTTTTCAAGATTCATTAGGATTTACGTTTAAAATGTCATGTTTGGTTTCAAAATCCTAGGATTTCAATAATTATTAATTATTAATATCTACAAACCAGTGAAAAAAAAAAAAAGAACGTGATAAAGAAGCCCTTGTATCAAAGGTGAATGGTACATTTATCATAAGGATGAGGGCACATTTTCTTGTCTAACTTTTATAAAGTTTGGTCTTTTTGAATGGAAAAATTAGGCACGTTTTAAGTGGAAAAAGGAGTAGTTGTAGCAAGCATCTAGAACGTTGGCATCATTCCAAGTTAAGTGACATCACATACGTACGTCCTCTTTTAAGTCTATTGATAAAATGGATAATTTTGTTAAAAATAAATTACAATTTTTGTCCCTCTAATTATATATAAATCATGGTTATCGTTCTTTTCGCATCAAAATTAAAATTTTAGTACTTATGATTGTTGTTTTGTTACGCTTTTAGTCATTTGACCTGTCATTGTTTAAAAAATAATCATTTTGTCCTTTTATTTTTATTTCAATTTTAATCTCTAACAATTTATTTTATTTTTTATATTATTTCTAATTACTTTTTTTAATCATTATTTATTTAATATGTATTTTGTTGTTATTATTACAATTCGACTAAAGTAATATTTTTTTTAATATATTATTATTATTATTGTTATTATTATTAAGTCACATATTTAAATGAAATAATATATAACAAGACTTTTTATATTTTCTTTCATTTTTACTAATTATAAAACTTTAATAAAAAATAGACGTATGTATATACATACATATACATATATATGTGTGTGAGAATAATTTTAATTTTATTATTATTATTATACTTTATTTCAAACATGTATTCAATTATTTGTACTTTCTTTAACTTTTTTTCTTTTTTATTTATTAGTTCATACAAATGCTTATATATTTAACCAAACTTTTTTTGCCAAATTTATACTTATGTGTATTAACTAGTACCTATTAATTTAATATTTTGTTAAGTCGATACATATTAATTTGTTTTACAAAAATGTATGATTATGACGTTTCCATGAAATATATAAACTTAACATATAACATGTTCTGATTTAACTATTTTGAAAATTAATATTTATAAAAACTACAGAATTTTAATGCATTAACTCGTTAAGTTTAGCTACAACTAGTCAACTACATATGGAATATAAATATACTTAAACTAATAATTTCATTAGAATATGTAATATGTTAAGTTTTATCTACATTTTAATATATAGAGTTTACATATATATATATATATATATATATATATATATATATATATATATATATATATATATATATACAAATTTTTTTGTTTAACAAAAAATTATATATCTCGTGAAAACATCATATCATATAGTTTTTTGAACAAATCAATATATATTGACTTAACAAAATAATAAAATTAAAAGGTACAAGTTAATGCATATATGTATAAATTTGACAAAAAAAAAATCTAGTTAAATATATAAGTATTTACATGAAGTAATATAAAAAAGTGAATAGTTATATATGTGTGTGTACACACGATTTTTTTAAAAATGAAAAAAATAAAAAGTAAAATAATTTTAAACATACATGTATAAATAGTTTAATATGTGTTTCAAATTAAATATTATAATAATAATACAAATTATAAAAAACAAAGTAACTAAATTATTATTATATATTTTTTTGATTTAAATACCTAAATTAATACTAATAATAATAATAATAATAATAATAATAATAATAATAATAATAAATAAAAATTATTACTATAGTCAAATTCTAATAATAACAAAAAAGTACATATTAAATAAATAATGATAGAATAAAACGTAATTAGAAATAATATAAAAAAGAAAATAAATAAGGACTAACACTGAAACAAAAATAAAAAGGAATTATGGTCATTTTTTAAATAATGACAGGATAAAAGACTAAAATCATAACAAAATGACAACCATGAGTACTAAAATTGTAATTTTGATACGAAAAGGACTAACCATAATTTATATATATAACCATAGGGACGAAAATTGTAATTTACCGAAAAATAAAATAAATTGAAGCATACCTATTTTCAATCAATTAATTTACCATATAAACTTCTTAAATTGAAAAAATCTCACGAATTTAATGATACATTCATTTTATTAAGTCCTTAACCAAAAATTTTTTGTCTTAAAAACATTCGTTGTTGAATTTTTTTTTCAATTAAGTCACTTAATCAATTTTTTTTTTTAAAAATCCCACAAATTACATGGGAATTCTGTAGTAGCGCATTGTTTTATATATAATTGTGTTGACACCCTTTTTGTTTATAATATATAACGAGTTTGTGTCGGCAGGAGAAGACATTGAACGAGCTTTCAGTGTACTCAAAAGGTCGTATTTCTACAATAAACAACACCGCACGACTGCACGACCATGGCGTCGCGATATGTTTATTTCAAGAAACCGAGCTTCTACAACATCAACATTCTGCTTCCAATGAAGTATATCAAAATTTTTATATTGTAAATTTGTAATCGAAAAACACATAATAACATTCGATCAGATCTCATGGAACATATTGCAATTGCCCAAATACCAAATTTAGACGGTTAGTTTGTATTTTCTTAATGTTCATCTAGTTTTTGCACCCGTACTTAGTTTCGTAATTTTAGTTTATTATTTATTGTTATGTATTTTTTTATTTTAGTCTAGATAATTTTAATTTTAATCATGTAATAGTTTTAAATATTTATGAAATTAATTATTTTAGTTTTAATTGTTTTATTAATTAAAATCAATTTCTTTTAAAAAATTAAGAAAGATGGAAATGACTAGAAAGATGAGTAGTTCCAACTTATAAAGGTGGGAAAGATAGAGTGAGAAAATCTGACATGACACTAAGGTGTACCAAAAGGTGAGAAAAAGAAAAGATGAGTACTCTCATCTACCTTAGGATTACGTACTTTGTTAAGTTTATCACTTTATTTGTTAGAAATAAAGTTGTTAGCCATTTTGTGTTTTGCATATTCATATACATAACAACATACACAATTAATTAAAAACAAATTTTAAATTGAATACATTTATGTTTTATTTTTATTATTTGTATGTATGATAGAACAAATACCATATATTTAGTAACGAATAAAGCTTTTTTGTTGCTAGCAGCCACATTCGCCACCTCCCTTCTCTAGTTCTCTTTTACCTATGGCGAACCTAATGACTTCAATGACCTCGTCCTTTCTGAGTTTGTGTTCAAGATTGTATTTTCCATTTGGTTTAAGATTCTTCAAGTTTTTTTTTTCTTTGAAAATTGTTGATGTTCTTCACAAGCTCTTGATTTTTAGGCTTCGAATCTTATTTGTTTGTGTAGGATGAGTCTGATTATAGTTTTGTATTCATCGATCAATTCATCTTTTTTACAAGTCAAAAATTTAGACGGCTTTTGTGAAATTTTGATGATGGCATTCAGGTTTTGATTTTGAATGTTCATCTTCAAATGTGTATTTCACTTTTGTTCAAACCGATTTTCAGATAAGATGTGGTTTTATTTTTATTTTTTCATGCTGTTGGGTCCAAATCTGTTTTAAGATTAAAAAACGTTCATTTTTTTGTATGTATGTTTGATAGAATCTTGTTTGGACAATCATCTCCCTTAATCTTGAATCTCAATTTCGTTAGTACGGATAAAATTGATTTCATTTGTGTTCATGTGTAGGTTTCACTTTATCTTCTGAATATGATCGATCAACCAGAGAGGGGGTTCGTTAGAAGATGGGGTTCGCCAATATATGATGGTTTGTCGAAGGTTATGGATAATAATAATAATAATAATAATAATAATAATAATAATAATAATAATAATAATAATAATAATAATAGATTAGTTAATGAACAAACTTAAATAAAATTCCATGTCATCAGATGTGCCCGGTAAAACGGGTCAAGTTAAAAAAACTTAATTTTAATAAATTTTTATTGGATAAAGATTTTTTATGCAATTAATTATCCCTTAAAACTGACAAGTTTGGGTGTTTTTTTTGCGTAATCATCCCTTTAAAAAACTGACATGTTAAGATTTTTAAGACAAAAATTCGTACATTTACATGACTTTGTTAGCAATTTTAATGGTAAATTAAGTGTTTTTTTAGTGGTATATAATCAGTTCATTGATTGTATTGTTCCTGGCACAAGATATATATATTCCTGTTTTCTGACATTTACTCATAAAAACAAATATGCTTTACCAACAACCAACTCACCAACCCTTTTGGTTTCGAAAAAAAAAAAAAAAAAAGGTTAAATGGTTTTTGGAACATTTGTGCTCCTCCTTGTTAATGGTAGGTAAAGGGTACATTTTCTTCCTAAATTTCTCGTTTTAGACACCTCAACTTTCTCTTCACCTTTCATTCTGATGTAAAACTTTAGAAATACCAATCATTCTCAACAATTTATTTTTCTTAATTTTTTATTATAAAATAAAATCTATTTATAACTTATAAATAAAGTTAAATATTTAATTTTATAAAAACTAGAAAATAAAAATTACAAGATGTTGAAAATAAAAATTACGAAACTAAAAATTTAATATGACACGAAATTAAAAATAAAAGTTACGAAAAACTAAAAGTTAATAAACTAAAATTCTAAACCCTACACGCCACAATTCTTCTTTTTTGTCTAGTGTCGCTTGCAATACGGCACCTTGTAAATAATCATGTGATTTTGCGAAAAACTCTAAATCTCTATGATGTTGATATTTCATTCATCGACTCGTATTAAAACTGAGCTTTCTTTTCTTTGATTTCTTCGAGTTTCCACCGATGTCGTTTCTTGTTTCCAACATCATCAATCTGGGAAGTTGTAGATGTCTTGCCCACTTGATTATGATGCTGATTGTTTTCTAATTCGGCGTGGTGGTTTCGTTTTTTCATTGTCATCCTCTTCTGGAATACATAAGAATGCAACAACTGATGATTTTGACGATGTTTTTGATTTTGTTACATTGGAGTTGGAGAAACTCGTTCATGCCTGGTACGTTGTCCAAATTTAGATGTTGGCGAAACACATTCCATGCTGAGTCGTGTGGAAATGACTTATTTGTGTTGGTTTCCTTGAATTGTTGTTGTGTATTCCTCAAAACATCGTATTCGCTCTCGTCAAAACGTCAATTATTCAAGTTGTTGAACAAACTGTTGAATTGTTTGCATTTTTCGTTCATATATTTCCATTTTGAGTTGAGTTGATAAACGGTGCGGGTCGTTCAAGGTAATCGAATTTCAAAGTTATCCAAATATCGCTCCCAAAATTGTCATGTATTTTAGCGTTTCCGATTGTTGGATCCTTGGAAGTATCAATCCATGCTTCTGCCAACGTTTTTTCTTCTAGAGAAATCCACTTCGTTGGTTTTGACGGACCTCATTTTGGAACCGGTAATGGTACCTGTTCATCGTCGTCGAAATCGTTAGAATCTTGTTGTGTTTCGGCAATGATTTCGTTGACGTCGATCAGAATCTTGTTGTGTTTTAAATTCTGGTTCACGGTAACTACATAGTGGGTCAAAATATCGTTTAAAAAGTTCGACGAAAATGATTGAAAAAATGGTTGTACTGAAGATTGTGGTACGTATAGAATTTGATGTGAAGATTGTTATGGATATTGTTGTGAAGATTGTGTGTTTTCCAGAAAGATATGAAAATGATTGTTGAACCGAATGATGAAAATATGGCATGTATGGAATTGTCTGAGAAAAATTTGCTTGAATATTTTGTTGTTGAGGTGGACAAAATGTTGAATTGGTGCGAGGATCGGTATTACTGCGTTGATGGCTCGAGACAGGTTGTTTGCGGGTATTTACTTATGATACATATCATTTGAAATAAACCAACCAACCAACCCATGCAAACATCTTGAATCTTCATCATCATTCTATTTCTAATTCTAATTCTAATTCTAATTCTACTTGTACTTGTAGTACCTACTTGAAGAATAATCTTGTTTTTTTGACAATCAAAGAGCTTAGAATAATCTTTGAACCAAAATTAAAAAACCGATCGATAACCAAATTAATTTCCAATCAAGTGGAAGGTATCTTCCTCATTGGCATGCCGATTTTCTCATCATCTGCTACATCATCATGATAAACATACGCAAAGCCTCCGTGTCTCGTCATGTCCATACCCGCTGTTTCATCTTCTGCCGATATCCGAAGCAACTTCAGTTTATGCAGGACGAGAAACAAGGGTCCCATCGTTACGCTAACGAACCCGAATATCACTATGATCTGGATCACATGTGCCAACAGTAGTCTTCCCCCGCCTCCCATCAATAACCCATATGGCCGACCCGGTTTCCCTGGATACACCTCGTTTACATACTTCTCCTTGGCGAATAAACCGGTGAAGATTATCCCCCATGCCCCGCAACCACCATGGAGCTGAGCCGCCTCCAACGGGTCGTCGTACTTCACTTTCTCGGCCACTTTGTTGAACCCTGTCAAAACACATGCTGCTACGAACCCGCATATCACAGCAGCCCATGGATCCACCACTGAGCAGCCTGACGTTATGGCTGCAAACCCACCCAACAATCCGTTGCACACATCTACTACGTTCCAGTGTCCCGAAAGTATTCTCTTTCCAAACAAGGTGGTTAGTGCGGCGGTGCAACCGGCCAATGTGGTTGTCACGGCGGTTCTACCCACAGCGCTCCATTGCCCGTAATAGCTACCCGGTTCGTATGGGCTCAAAATCTTGGTGAACGAACCTGGGTTAAACCCGTACCATCCGAACCACAACAAAAACGTGCCCAAAACTACCAAAGAAGCACTATGGCCTCTTAACGCCACTGATCGACCGCTATGGTCAAATCGGCCAATCCTTGGGCCTTCGATTAAAGCGCCATACAAGCCGGCGATGCCACCAACCATATGAACAACGCCAGATCCTGCAAAATCAATGACGCCTGATCCGAGGAACAAATTATCCAAGTTGCTTGCGCTCGCCCATCCGTCGACGGACCAAAACCAATGAGATACGATCGGGTAAACGAATCCGGTTAAAAAAGCAGAGTATATTAGGTACGCAACAAATTGGGTTCTCTCAGCGATGGATCCGGATGTGATTCCGGCAGCGGCAATGGCAAATGCCCATTGGTATAGGAAATAACTGTAGTCGAATAGTGATGAAGGCATGGATCGAAGGGCAAAATTGTGTTTTCCGATGAATCCGTTGGATGGGATTCCAAAGGCGAAAGCGAATCCGAATAGGTAATAAAACAGGCCACCAGCGGCTGCATCAAGGACGTTGGTGAGCATGATGTTCATCGTGTTTTTAGCACGGACAGAGCCGGCACAGAGCATGGCGAAACCAAGTTGCATGGAGAAGACGAGGTAGGCTGAGAAAAGAAGATAAGTGGTGTCAACGGCGTATGTGGTGTCTATAAATTTGGTAGATACGGTGTTGAATTGATCACAAATTAAAGCGGCGGCGCCAGCGGCATTAGTGGTGTTGGGGCCGAACATGGCTGCCAGCGTATCGACGGAGCACGTCGGTGACGCCATTTTTAATTTTTAATTTTCTCCGGTGGTGGTGGTGGTGGCGGTGGCGGTGGCAGACAACAAATATTGTTAGAGAGTGAAATTATGGTTCCGTAGGGCACTGTGTGGGTTACTAAATATATAGAACGGAAAGAGAGGAGGGAGATTGGGAGTGCAATTTTGACTGTTGACTTTTTCTTTTTTAATACATCATTATTTTTATTTAACCCCCTTATATTTCTCGGTCTTTGGTATTTTGGTCCTTTTTTTCACACATGACTTAACTAACTGACATTAGAAGGCACCAGGGGCTAATATCAAAGCATTCACACTCTCCGTTAAAATTACGAGAAATACCTAAAATGTACTCGTGAAATTTCAAATCATTAATTATCATAATTAATTTTATTTTTGATTGCTTAAAAGAAAAGCTATAATTACCTATATCATTAGTTATCATCATTAATCTTTTTGTTCATAAAAAATTCAAAATATCATAGAGTTGATTTAGCAGTTAAAACACAGGTTTTTCGAAATGTAAAAATAATTTTGAATTCTGCTTCTACATGTTTTAATTTCTTGAAATCAACCCGGTTAACCAAAAACAATATATATTCTTATGATATAAAATTTTTCGCTTTTTTATATTTTAACATTAAGAAATTAAAATGCTAACATTATGGAATATACAAATTGTTGGTTACTTGTGTGTTTATCTACACACACATAAAGAAATATAAATATAAAATAAAAACAAAATAAACACTCTAATATCTATAGATAGGAACATAGTTTTATATATTAAATTAATAAATATATTAATTATGAATTAAGATAAATGTATAAATAAAAAGTAGGAAGGGTTCTTTCAGTAGAGGTTTCGGGTTCAAACATTCCCAGTGATGTTTCTCATTAAGTGGAGGTGTAGGGTTTGGTTCCCACCCTCAATGTGTCTAATATTTGTGCAAATAACTAACCATTAAAATCTATTGTTCAAAATAAAAATAAAAATATAAAATCAATTATAAACTTAAAAAAAAAACAAATCAAATGGTTAAGGAACCAAAACAAAGTAAAACTTCAAATGTGTGTGTCTATATATACATACACACACATAGAGAGAGTATCTTTAATAAACATGCTAAAATCGTTTAACTAATAATATAATAGCATTTAAATTATTACTGATTATGCTATCTAATAAAATTAAAACAATACTTTCTGGATTTAAAAACGAATCACTTTTTAATAAGATTCTGAAAAAGAAAACGATAGTATCTTAGCTTTGTATAAATTATAATAATTATTATCTTTACCGTTATTTTATATGAGATTAATCCAAATGTAATGCGTTGGTCTTAAATGGAGATTTAAAAAAAAAATATATAAAAAACTATAAAAAGTTAGAATTTATAAAATTATAGTTAATTAAATATTAAATTAGGCATGACAATGGAACGGGTTGGGACGAAGATTTTTTTTTTTCACTTCTTAATCCTCTCTCTCATCTCCGGCCCCAAATTCCGTCAGGGAATGAGTGTAAATCCCCATCTCGTCCGAATCAGAGATCGGTGATCCGCATCGTGGAATCGAAATTTTTCAACCTACTAAAAGGTTAATAAGTTTAAACTATAAATAATAGTTTAGTAGAAAATGTTTGTTAATAAAATTTAAAACAAATCAATTCATACTATTTGAGTTAATTACATATATAAATTATAATTTATAATATAACTAAAGCAAAAAGTGTATGCAAAAGATTTATAAAACTAATTAAAAGAAATAAAACAATAGTATTTTAAATTATAAAAAGGGTAATATACATTAACATTTAATAAAATGTAATAAATAATTTATACCGGAGTCATCGCAAGTAAACCTCCATGGCCACAAGGAGGTATATTCTTTTGCTCATATAGTTTGAACTTGGGATCTTCAGACATTTTCATCCAAGAAGACCAAACATTTACCACTAGGCCACCACCACTATGTTATTGGGTTTACACGTTCAAAACAACTTAAAACAAATGTTTTTAATGAACGTAACGGAAAATATTTGTAAACTTTTCAAGTACCTCATAGTAAACATAAAACTAGACTAATAAAAGAGTTATAACTCAAGGTAGTGAACTTAATGCGAAAAACTCATATAAAACAACTTCTAAAAGTCTACACACGTTGCACATTGCAGGATTAGTAGCTAGATCACGTTATTTCGATCAAAATTGAAGAACCCTAATGGTTTTTGCTTTAGCTGAATGAGAAGCGGGATGAGGCGGTTTTGTGTAGGGTTTAACTGTAAAACATATACTTTCGTTATAATCTCCCAACTAAGCAATAATAATCAACCATCTATCTATTCTAATAAGTGGGTGAATAGATGCAATGTGACCTTCAACTACGTCGTCACGTGACAGTACCTCTACTTGACAAATGTACTATTGACAATTTTAGTAATTTCACTTTTGAAACTTTATCTACTATCTATCATATGAAATGAGTAAATAGATGTCACATGACCTTTAACTAGGCTGCCACTTGACATCTGCACCATTGAGAATTATAACATTTTCATTTTTAAAACTCCATCTTGATCTATACTTATAAATTAGTAATTATGCAATATTTATCTAAACCAACTATTATTATGGACTCGAATCAAATAATCTGAATATAATATAATTAGATTTTAATTCCAATAAAAACAAATCTAAATGTTTAAAAAATTATTAAGTACATTATAATAAAAAGTTTATAATGATGATAAAAAAAAGCAATTTTATATAAGCTATAAAATAATACTTTATGTTAAATACGTATTTTTTTAACATCTTTTTGAAAAATTCATATTTGTATGTTTTAATTTTTAATTTGTATAGTTTTTATATAACAATTACTTTTTTAAATATGTTCACGTAATAGACATGTATATAAACTAGTAGAGGTTGTTGGGATTCGACCAAAATATCGTTTTAATTTCATTATCTTTTGTTTATTTTATATGTCAATCTTAATATATGTATTATAATTCTTTGTTAATAAAGCTTGAAAACCAAAACAATTTCATTCTTTCCATTTCTTCATACCAAACACAACTTATATCAAAGCTATCCATTAGGGGTGTTATATGCGGACCAAATACCCGAACCGAACCGGGACCGAAACGGTCCCGAACCCGAATAGGACCGATTTTCAAGCAATGGTCCGGTCCTCGGTTTCATATAATTGTTTCATTCGGGTTCGGTCCTAACCGGGTTCGGTCCGGTCCGGGTTCGGGAATTACCCGGAACCGAAATGCAAAGCCAATTAGAATTTAGAAATAGGATTTAGAAACAAACATTATACAATATATACTAACTTTATTTTTTTTGTAGAGATTGAAGAAGCAATACGCGACCCCGATGGAAAAGGAAAAAAATAAAGGGCGATCAATGTTTTTTTTTTTTTTCGTTATTGACTTGATTCGGTTTTTTGAATGGTTGTCAAAATTCAAAACTTTTGGTTGGTTTGTTATTGTTTTTTTGAATGTTTGTACACTAAATATCATGGATGTTTCTTTTACTTTGTTATGTGATTTATAGTTGCTATTCCAAAAAAAAAAAAAAGTGATTTTTAGTTTGGTCCTACCGGGTTTTTCCCGAATACCCGGAACCGGGACCGGGACCGAACCGGGACCAAGAATATTCAAATGCTCCGGTCCTCGGTTTCATATATTTGCTTCATTCGGGTTCGGTCCTAACCGGGTTCGGTCCGGTCCGGTCCGGGTTTGGTCCCGATAACACCCCTACTATCCATACCCAAAAAAAAGAGGTGCAACACGGGGACTTCCCAGGGGGTCACAAGAGTCATTGATATTTTAAAATAATCAAGTTACATTTTTAATCGATTTCCACACTATAAATTCCTCACACCCATGACCATGAGTAGAGTAACTAGATTGTCCACATTAAATATCTTAAAATCCCACTTATATAAGAATTATAAGAATTTTGTAGAAATCAAACATAGAATAGAATCTTATGATTATTCAAGTGCAAAGCTAGGACCTGTCCTACTCAGATCCAACCCAAAACCTTTACACACTTGAAGGAAAAGTGATTTTATAAAATCTGAATATTTCTTTTTGATTTGTATCTTATCCTTGGTTAAAATTAGGATCCTTTAAATTAACATATCATGCTTCTTCAATTCCCCTCATTAAATTACTGGATCCTTATAAAAATTAGTGGAAGGAAATCTACATGATATTTATTTTCTACAAAGGGAAAGATCTATCTTTATTTTTGCCAAACTAGTATAATCTTTGAGCAAACTCGGGTCCGTTTGTTGGACGTAATGTACTGAAAAAGAAACCGAATGGACAAAGTAATGGAATAAACAACATGATGGAAAGAATCATTATGATTTATATTTTACTAAAAACTAAAAAATATCTAAAATCTTCGATTATACAGAAAAATTAAAATTAATTTGAATAAATAAAAATAAGCTTTTGACTTTTAGAAATAATATGTTTTATATTATAAAATTTGATTAAGTTGATTTTTTAATTAATTAAAAAAAGTTAATTATTTCAAAAATTGGTAAAATGCACAAAGTTCATTGTATGATAAATTGTATAATCCTTTTCAATTGTAACATCCACACCACTGGAGAGGAGAAACTAATATGTCCATATAAGGGCGAAGTTGTCTCTATCCATCAAGATGCGTTTTAAAGCGGGCCTATGGCTTGGTTTCCAGAAATAATCAGGCGGCCTTTGCCAAAGCGAACACTCGGTGTGGTCTGGGCTGCTAAATCAATTTTGTATTTGCTTGTTATAGAAGGTAAATTACTAAATTGCTTAAAGTTGTAATAAATAACAAATTAAGTGCATAAACTAATAAATAATTAAGACTTGGTTGCATTGATTGATAAAAAAAATTTAGTTGAATTATAGATTGGTAAAAATGGTAAGCTATTTAAATAGATATACACTTAATTCTAAATTAAAATGTAGAGTAAATTATAGAAATGGTTCTCGTGTTTTGTTTAAAATTACGAAAATGATCGTTCAACTTTCAAAGTTGCAGTAGTATTCACTCAAACCACTATTACTTGCAGAGACGATCCCTTTATTACTAAACTTTTTTAAAAACGTCGATTTTGTCAATTACAAGTTTGAGTGTTTGACCCCTCCACTATTTTATTTAATTTCAATTTGGGTCATTTTCATAAATTTTTATTTTTGGTTTTAAATTTGAAATATCGATTTGATAAATTATGATTTGAAATATATTATTATTAATATTAATTGTGCATATTTATTTTTAAAAATAAATTTATATTTATTTATTAAAAAATTGTATACTTAATTTAAATTCAATTTATTTATCGTATATTTGATTTGGTTAAAGTATTTGTATGTTTTAAAATGAAATGGTAACATGACAACGTGGCAAATTGAGTCTGAGTTTTAGGGTACCTAGTTGAGAAGCATTACAAACTGTCTGGTACAATTTATTGGTAAATTATAATCAGAAAGAGGAACTGGTAACAAAAACTCACCCAAACTGGTAACAATTTATTGGTACTTATTTAACACATGAAAAATTTAGAACGTTTTTATCAATTAAATAAGTATTGCTTTCCAAAAGTTGCACATCATTTTTGACTTGCTACACTTCATTCAAATAGTTCATTGTAGGCTTAGTTTACTCAATGAATCATTACGACAAAAAAAAAAGTGATTCGTTTACTCCATGGTAATGAAATGAATAACTGTGTAAGGAAATATGATTCCTTCATGTCTCTTGATTTTTATTCGTTAAGAATGAAATGCTTTTTTTTTTTTCATTCCCTCAAATATTAGAATGAAATTTTAATAATTTTAGAGTTTTTTTTTTCAGTTTCATTCAGTCCTTTTAATATTTCTACCTACTAAACAAAGGATAATATTAACTCATTTCATTTCAATGATATAAACAAACACGACAATAATATTACATTAATT
The DNA here is from genome assembly GCA_020465985.1 of Centrapalus pauciflorus. Taxonomy (NCBI): domain Eukaryota; kingdom Viridiplantae; phylum Streptophyta; class Magnoliopsida; order Asterales; family Asteraceae; genus Centrapalus; species Centrapalus pauciflorus. Next base: position 63,992 of record JAANYP010006079.1, on the reverse strand, counting down.
TGATAAAATACACAAAGTTCATTGCATAATGAATTATATAAATATTTTTAATAATTTTTTACCTACTACAGAAGGTAAATTGCATAATTTGTAATAAATAACAAGTTAAGTGCATAAATTAGTAAAAATATTAAAACTTGATTGCATTGATTGGTATAAAATTTTGTTAAATGTATAGATTAATAAAGATGATATAGATAATTATATAAAAATACACTTAACCACTTAATATTATCATTAGATTTTTAAAATTCTCGCGATAACAAATCTTTTTTTTTTTCATGACATCATATCAAACATAATTCTTTAATTTAGTCAAAAAGATCTAATTACTTTCTTATGATATTATATCTTTAATTTTTCGGTAATACATTAGTCTCCTATTTAAAATAAAAATATATGATAATAATAATTATAAAGATTTATATTAAACACTTGATTATTAAAGCTATTTAACTACTTTAATCTTTTAGTTTAAAAGAATACTAGTTTGTTGATCCATGTAAGACATTGACATGTTTAATAAATAATTGTATTTTTAAAATTCTATTAATTTAAGATATCATTGTAAAATTAATAAATGTTGATATTAAACTGACACAAATAGTTATACAAAATATGAAATTAGTTTAATTATGTTCTAATTATAATAAATAAATAGTCAAGATAAAAACATATTTAATTAATTTGGGTTAGATAACATATTATAGAAGTCATTGAATTAAGGTATACAAAATAAATCACTTAAATCATTATAGGTAAAATGAGATGATTAAGTCATTTAATTAGATTAACGTTCATTAATAGGAGTTAATTAAATTGTAATTAATTCTAATTTTTAAAAATTTTAAACTACAAGAGTAAAATTGAAAGAATTAAATTAGAAAATTTAGTCGAGAAAACATAAAAATGGTTAGATGAAGTTATGACATGTGTCATCATATATTCTCATTTATTAATATACAAATATTTCGTATTTTATTTAATAATAACTACATACAAAACTTAACTATCTCCTTGTGTAAGCATCTCTTTGCTTTTGAGTGTTATTATTCGCGCTCTCTAAAAATAGAGAGACAGAGAGAAAAGTATGTATAAATTATAGGAGGTAAAGAAAAAGTAAAGAGATACAACAGTGAACTTAATTACATTAATTGTTGATTTTAATTTTTTGTTAATGAACTAATAATAAATTAGATATTGCAATATAATAAATTAATATTTATCTAAAAACAAGTATCTAACCTTATTATTCTTAATGATCAAAATTAAATCCAAATGTAGAAATTTAGATAAACTTTTATGTTAATTATTTTGCTGACAATATTGTTAAAATTTAACTAATTAGATAACAAAAGTTTAGAATTAGATGATAAAACTTCAAATGTGAATACATATGATGAGTTTTGATTATTGATTTTTAGAGATGCTTATCTATAGCTTTAAAATTTAATTTTATCATTTTCAAAATATATATACTCATTTACGTGATGAAAGTTTTTTGTTTCTCACATTAACATTTCACATTTGAAATTAATCTATATCTATAAATCTATAAATAATAATAAAATAGTAAATATATTATGCATGTGGCATAACCATGAGTTCACAAATAGCATTAAGAGTTTTTAGAAATAATAAATAATAATATTTAAACTATATATATCCAAATCTAATATAATCTATTTTTAAATCAATTTGGATAGAATCCAATAAAATATAATACTCTAATAGCTTGTTAATTATAATATAATAAATTTTTTAAAGAATATAGAAAAATAATTATTATTCATATATATTAAAATTATAAAAATTAATAGGTTATAATAAAAAATATTATCATTCTTGTATATTTTTATATAAAAGAATATATTTGACTTTAATTTTAAATTATTTTATTATATACAAAAAACAATGAGTTATAAATATTCCTCGTAATACGCCGGTAAATAATTGATTAAAATTATAAATAAGATTTTCCAAATGTTGTTTTGTTAGTCGGCAACGTTATTTCACCTGTTTCAAACGTCAATTTTAATTTTAATTAAACTAGTAAAAGTAAAAAATCATAGAGTATCGTATCATGGGATAATATTAATTAAGGTGGGATCCAACTCATACGACAACCTTAATTAATTAACAACAGTATATTATTAGCCGACGTCAACACATCCAACATTATTATCCATTTGTCTAAGTGTCGACGGATCAAAGCCGATAAAAATATGAATCTAACTTTTATCATTTAAATATTATTGAAAAAAATCATCATGTTTTTATAATTTTGCTCCATCTACTCAAGTAGAGAAATCAAAATAAGCACGGCAGAAAAGTATAGAGACTAAATAGGTAGAGAAAAATGTGAAAGAAAGTTTTTTTTTTCAAATATAATTGTTTATTAGATCTAAAATAAATACTATACAATTTTATATATAATAAAAAAAAACTAAAACATAATGTAAAATAGTTAATATGTAAATTTATAAAAATAAAACAGGAAACAATAATAAAACAAAAACAAAATAAAAGTTACAGAAAGAGGAAAAAGAAGGACAAAAGAAAAAGGATAAGAACAAACTTTATAAATGTATGTATTAATAATTTAAATAATATAAATCATACTAATCGAGAGAAATTTATTATTTATTAGGGATAATAAGCATGCTTCAGTCTTCGAGACTGGTTAAAAAATCTCTCGACAAGCGTGTGTCGACCACTTAAAATAATAAATAAATAAAAGTAGAAAAGGCAACACGTACAGGGAAAGTAGATGCATTATGAGTTAACGATGAATAAATCTACAAACACTAATGGATTTATTAGTTAAGTTACTAGCTTTTTATTTTAAGCGTTTAAGTCTCTCAATAATATATTTTTAATTCAAAATTATATATTTGACTTATATAGCGAGTCATTAACTGGCAACGATACAATGATTCATATCATAACAAAAAGTCCAGTGACTTAATAATGAAAATAAAAAAGAAAGTAGGTTTTTCAATATATGTTAAACCATTCGAAAAATTAATTGTTTATCAATTAAACAAATAACAAGTAAAATAATATATAGTTTTGAATAAGACAAATATTGTCTTGGAACTTAAATACTAAAAAAAGCCCAGTATTTTAATCGATAAATTCATGAAACTATAGAGATTTCTCAATATTAACTCATGCATTATTATGCAACATGCAAATTTAAAAGAGAGCCGGTATTAAAAAGATGAGATAATAAAAAAAAAATGCTCATATTTTAGTGTAACGTTATTAGAAATACTCCCAAAAAGTAGTAAGCATCTACTATACCAGGAATATCAATGAATCCGATTATTGCAATTGCTCAGGATACCCTTTTTTAGTTTCTAGGGTCTATTTCTTAGTTCAAGATCCCTCTTACTAACTGGAATCAAAGAATTAGTAGATCTGTTCCGCCCCAAACAAATTTATCATTTATTGATCTCTTACATTTTAGTGATATGTATTTTTTTAACAACTTTTAATTAGGCTTGTATAATAGAATAGAAAAATATTTATTGTGATGAGACAAAAGGTTGAAAGAATCTTTTATATTAGACATAAAAAGATCTGGTCATGAAAAATTAAAAAAATTTACGTGATAATGCTAATTTGATCACGAAACATAAATAACATTAACATGTACTGATCACAAAAAGAAAGGATCACCAAAATAATGAATAAATTGACAAATCTTACTTTTAGTGGCTATGTTCTAACATATCCCTCTCTAAATGAGTATTTTTGTGATTAATCCTAAAAAGATTTAACAAATAAGAAGTACAAGATGACTTATATATAATGTTGAGAGTTTAAGTAGTCTCATTGTAAATAAAAATATATTTAAGAATAAAATTAAAAAAGTGCGTATTCAGCTATTTAAAATAAAATAAAAACCAATAAGATTTCTACACACTGCTAACTAAACGTAATTTATGTGTTCCAACATGGAATTGAAACTTTTTTTCTTTCTTGAAAAGTATGTCAAATAAACAAGACATCAATTGGATTGAATCGGTTCATAATCGATACAATTAAAATGTATAGTTATCTGGTATATGAAATATTAAAATTTAACTACTGTTAAGGTTTTCTGAGTTATTTATGGTGATGGAGTAGACGAGTGGTATTAATGTTATTAAAAAAATTTCCTCAATATATGATATTATACAATTACTTATTAAATAAAATTTCATTTGTTACAAAATTCAATCTTTATAAATTAAACGAATTTAGAATATAATAACAAATCATCAAAATTCAGCTAGTTATTATTAATAAAGTAACGTTGATAAATATCATCTAAATCTGAACCTAATATAAAATATATCAGCTACAAATAAATACTTTAATTAAAACATTGTTTGGACCTCTTTTTTTTTTTTTTCAAATATTATGGGTCCTAATGTTTATTTCATATATACAATATTATTATTATTATTTTGGTAAAATTGAGGTCCAATAACCCACCTGAATCTACAAGTGCAAATCTAATATCTCGATACCACCCCCTTCCCATAAAAAACCCCATCTATACATAACTACATAAATAAACTACGGAGAAGCTCAACAAAGATTCTGAATATTTGAGTCGACTGATACACCACTTATAGATAACTCTACTAGAAAGGGTTAAAGCATATTTCAAGAACAAGCTTCAAAATTTATTGCCCCATAACATGACACTTGCAACAGCTTCATCTTGATATCATGAAGTTACACTCACACATATAAAGCATCATACACGAGCTTAATCACGAAAAAGTCAAAACTAATTCAAACATATAAAGCACCAAACAAAGTCCCAATAGAAATTGAAACCTAAAATGTACCAGACATGAGCTCGAAGACCTTTAGATGCCCGCGTGCAATATATTGCTATGACTTTACTGGAAACTCTTTGAAGCTTGTTGCACCAAACATATGAGAGATGATCCTTCCAAATTGTGGTATAAACTCTTGTAGAAACATAATGTGTATAGACTCATAAGAACATAACAACGAAAATTGGTAAATTGCACACAATCGGATTATGAAGTTATTGAAAGCAAGAGCCAAACTTGCAAAATCAAGTGAAATTTCCAATTAGTTAAGCATTTCAAACAGATTATTTATGAATAGTTCCAATGAAAGATATATATTTTTCATTCTACAAAAGGTCAAACAGAAATTTCTCCATTGGAATTTTGAGTATAAAAAAATTAAGGAATTGTTTGGATTTGCGTTTGAAAAAGTGTTGCAACGTTTTGAAAACTAATAATAGATGTAACAAAAATTACTACCGGAAATGTAGGGTTTAGTTTAGCTTCTTTGTTTGCTATCACAATCATCAAATAATTAGTTTTTAAAGTGTTTAAATTTGTGTTTTAACTTATAAAATAACCAAATAACCATTTATTAATCAAATAAACTACCTTTTGTAACTTATAAAAAGTGTGATAGGATTAATTTTAAACCAAATAATCACTTATTAATGGATGCAATCCAAACATTTTGAAACTAATTATTTTATAATGTAATAATTTAATAATCTCAATCATAGCGCAAAATCCAACACCCTCTAAATACAATACATACTTTCTTAAAATATCATTTTCAAAACACATAATATACCCCTATCAAAATCCTAATATCATTTAAAGAAAAAAAAAGGATAGGTGACTAAATGTTTCAAAAGTGATTACTTATAGAGGTATTTTGAGCTTTATAAAAATACTTTTGATCAATGTCAATAAGTCATTTATAATTTTAGTTAATCTTTCTTAAGTTGTTAAATAATTGACTTTTGAGCTTAATTTGAAATAATACAATATATACTTATTTGAAAATCAAAAAAACTGCCTTTGGGCATATAGCCTAGTTAGAAAGGGCACTAGTAAATTTGACTCTATCTAACAAATGTCAGGGTTCGAGGTGGAATAGTGGCAAAGTTGCTCCCTTGAAGCCATTGGACTCCCCAATGTTGCCTTACCGCTAGGTCAGCTCGATTTACCTTTCACATAATGGGCTTGAGGCGGTCTGGTGTGGGCCGGTGGGAGTTGCCGGTATATCAACCTTTTGACCATGTCTAAAACCAAGAAAACTAGTAATATGATGTTTTAACGCTTATTTAATTATATATAATTATTCTTATGGTCATAAAATTAAGGAATGTTTGGTTTGTAGAATGGAATTTTAAAGAAACAGAATATAAATTTAGTTTGTTTGAAACTTTTAATGATAAAGATAATTGGTTGAATTATTATTTATTTCGATCAAATTATTTTTTTATAGAAATTTAACAATCCTACCAATCATTAATTAGTACAAACGCATACATGAATTGAAGTCTTTATCATTATTATAATTTCTTTGAATTCCGTTCCGCTAATCGAACACCAGTGGATTTGATAAAGATATTTATAATGAATGAGTTTAATAGATTTGGAATCACAAAAGAACATGGGATGAATAATTCTCATCTTAGGAACCTCGTTTTAAAAAATTGGATACGATATGATTGCGATCTGAGTATATATATATGAACACCAGCTGCACATGTATGATTAGCCAATCTTAATTTTTAATGAATCAGAATAATAATATAAACTCTTCTACTTGTGTCCTTTTAGTGACGGCATTAATTGTCTCCATCTTATACGTGGCCCAAACCACATTGATCAATTATACTCTTTGGATATGCTCATGATTGTACACGTCACCCATTTCTACAGTGCATTGCTACATGTACACCCTCTCTACTTCATTTTTACTAATCATATATCTTCTTACTCACATGATTTTTGTTAATTACATGAGACCCCAATGATTAAAGTTAAATATCCTCTCACGTTAAGAAGAGAGTGCGTAATTAGCAAATGAGGGGGCGTACGTATAGAATTACCCTTTCTATAACAACGTACATACGTTTGATTAATTTACTTCCCAAATTACCCTTCAATAATTTTTTGATCTTTAGTTAATTAAATTAATTAAAAATGTATAACTTGGGATTTTAATGTGAACATGATAAAGGGATGGTTAATTTTAATTAATAAATAAGGACCCCCGGCCCATGATTGATTTGATTAGTGTAGTGGTATATATATCATCAAGTTTAGGGACACAAATGAATTAAGGTAAGCTAATTAAGATTGCCTATATTATTTACTTATAAGTTATGATTAATTAACTAAATGTATTGGGGATCGAGTACGTAGTAGTGACGATGGGAGGAGTCGTAGAAGAAATTAGATGGAGAAAAGGGCCATGGACTGCCGAAGAAGATCGAGCGCTCGTTCATCATGTCGACTTGCATGGTGAAGGCAGGTGGAATTCTGTGGCTACTCTTTCTGGTACGTACGTACGTATTATTATCATTCAATACGTACGTGTTAATTAAATAGCTAGATTTAATTAATATGTTACTCAAATTAATATGCTATTAGGCTACTTGCATGCAGGGCTAAAAAGAAACGGGAAAAGTTGTAGATTAAGATGGGTGAACTATTTAAGGCCAGACCTCAAACGAGGTAGGATTACTCCTTATGAAGAAACCATCATTCTTCACTTGCATGCTCGATGGGGAAATAGGTATGTAATGTCACGGCAACCTTAATTTTCAAAAAAAAAAAAAAAAAAAAAACAAATTATTGTTTCGGGTCTTCTTTCTCTATATTTCAAAATTTTTGATGGTATATATGTACGTATGTTAACGTTGTAGGTGGTCTACAATTGCAAAAAGCTTGCCGGGAAGGACAGACAATGAGATCAAGAATTATTGGCGAACTCGTTTCAAAAAGAAGAGTAAAGTGACTTTTGACGAATCAGCAAAGTTGAAAACACGACTGTTAAAGAGAGAAAAGTTTAAACAACAACGACAACTTCAGATGCAGGAAAATATTAATGAAGTCGATGTGAAAAAGATTATGTCGTGGCTTGAAGAAAGTGAGAACAAATCTCGATACATGCCTCCAACCATGTTTGGGATCAGGCAACAAGACAACTGCTTCGATGAACAACAAATTAGCTTAAGATATCCAACGGTATTGTTCAATGGTTGTCAGTACGGTTCAACATATGTGCCAGAGGCCTCCACGGGCGAAGATTTTGGTATATGGAATGCCGATGGCATGTGGAACTTGGATGATGTTCATGGTACTAACTTTTGTGCTGCTACGATGATTTTCTCTTAAATATATTGTCAAATGTTATGGTTAAAGAGCCACAACTTTATATATATTTCCCTAATGATGAGCATAACGTACGGTTCAGTTTGATAACCATAAGAACTAACACATATTTTGAATCATTATATATAAATATTGCCCATCAAACCAGAACAAATTTCACTTGATATATTCACTTATTTATAGATCGAACAAGAAAACGAGTCACCATAATGATGAAAGTCAATTTACAGAAAGGTTGTAAACTTCTTGATGCATCTTTACGATGTGGACAAAAAGTAGTACGTGATTTGAACATGGATCTCACACTTTAATTGATCGTGATTTTGGGTTTTTGGTTCATCATTTGTTTTGTGCCGATTTATAACGAGTGTTTTTCACAAATTTCAAGAATCTAATTGGTTTTTGTCTGGATTTCGTTCATGGAACATGATTCGAACATGGATCCACAGTGTTTACAACAGCATGGTGTTAAAGTTCTAGTTACCTGCCAAAATTGAGCTTTGAACACAAAGATTTCAAGTCTAATTATGTTTAAAGGATTAATTAGTTTGGGTCTTCCAAAAAGTGGACAAAGCATTGCAACTGCTGGATGCTTTCTCATAAAATATATGATCTTCGGGTTAGGAATTTTGAGTTTTGTAGATATGCAATATATGGCGAATGGTTTGATCAGATAGATGCCTGTCAAAGGCATTCAAGCCTTGAGGTGTATGCAGTAACAAATTAAGCTTTGCATTTTGTTAGATAGCGAGTATTTCAACTATAGATTGAAGGCTTAGGAAATGGACAGTTTTTGGCTTCCAGGAAACATTTAATGTTTTAACACTCGATGGCAAAAGTGGGAAGAGAGGCATTACAGGTTGTTTATAACAGTAGTAAAACAAGTTTTCACAACCAAGTTAAAAGAAAAAAACCAAGCTACTGGCTTTCTACCTTTCTTTCATGATGCACGTCTGTCTAACGGGCGCTGGCTCATTGTTTGCTATACAAACATCTTTAAACAAATAATATTAACAAACCCAAACGTACATCTACGTTCAAAACTTGAACCCAATCCCATTGCCACACCTAATCATCTTGAAAATCACCATTTCCATCTGCTTTTCTTGTCTAATTCATACGAGTTCTTGCACTTGACATGTGTGTTTTGGGCTGCAAGTTCACGTTCTGCTTTTGTCTTGTTATTGGTTTTGGTTTTGGTTCGGAGCATTGCATCATTTTCTGCAGACCCAACAGCCAACATGATAGGGTTTAAAGAATGAAAATGGATAAATGATGGTAGTATACCTAAACCTACCTGGGCTGGATAAAACAGCTCGTGGTGGCAGAACAGAGGCAGACCCATAATTGGTTGGCTTGTTTATGACTTTTGTGTCAACCTTGGCTGATATCCTCTTGGCATCTGATTAATTAAACAAGATATAGATACAGAATATTAATTAGGGAATGGGTAATCAAGATTGGATTTTGAAAATGAAATCAAATGTTGGCATGCCTGAAGGAGGAACCCTGACAAGTGGGGCAGGAGGTGTCAAACCATAACCATAACCATAACCTTCTTCTTTATGTTGTGCACCACCTTCATAAATCATAATCTATTTGTAAGATTGTAAGGTAAGGGATGATGATGGTAATAAAGAAACTAAAAAGAAAGAATTGAAGCACCTGCCTGGTGATTTAGATTTAGAATTAGTATTAGAATTAGACTTAGATGGATGATGATGATGATGATATGACAGAGACACTGTTGGATCTTCTTCTTCTTCTTCTTGTCTAACCTTCACCTTTGGATACACTTTGAAAATTCAAAACCCAAAATCAATCAATCAATCAATAATTCAAAACATATGAAAAAACCAAAAGCATATTGCATAAACATAACCTAAGAAGAAGATTAGAAGAAGATGATGAACAGATAAGCAAGCAAACCCTACTTGATTTTGTGTTAAAACTTAAAACAAAGTCATCAATCATCAACGCAGAGGTGGAGGTGGAGGTGGAAGTGGATCTTCTTATTATTATTAACAACAGCAACAACAACAAGAAGAAGAAGAAGAAGAAGAAGAAGAAGAAGAAGAAGAAGAAGAAGGAGAAGAATTATTTGAAACAATATGGAAATCGTGTGAAATAACAAAGCTGGTCAACGCAAAGATTTGTCTTTGTGGCTCTTATGAACGCTGGTGGGTCAAATACATCCCTACTAAATACACTTTCGGTAGTTGATCAAACGTGTATGTTTTTATTTAATAATAATAATAATAATAATAATAGTAATAATAATAATAATAATAAAAGGACACCAAGGATAAAAAATGGACCACCATAAAAACTTTTCATATGATCATACGAATACAAATATTCAACTTTATAATTGTAATGATGCCACATAGAAGCATAGATTTTGAATTGATTTTCTTTCTCCATAACCATGAAATATGATAGTGAGCACCAAAGGTGATGAGAAAAAAAAAAACTTTGTAGAGGTTGTTGTTTACAATTGAAATGCAAATAAGATTTACTTTGTGAACCATATTCATCGTTGAGATTAACTTGTATGAACCATTGTTAAGGTGAATCATTGGACTAATGCGTTTGTGAACTATTGTCCTCATTCAAATTTAGTTTGGCAAATAGTTCGGAAGGGTGATGATAAATGCACACCCCTGCTTTTTTACGGGATGAATTTTGTTTTGTTAAGTTATCTTTGTTGCATTGCTTGAAATAGCTTTTGTGTCTTAATCAAGTTTATAATGTGTTGTGTTTAAAAGTTTATGTTAGCTTCTACACATCTTTTAAGTTTTAGCATCATCTTTCAAACATGAAATAAATTATTTTATGACACAAAAAGAAATATAATACAATTATATGTGTAATATATACAATCATAACACAAAAGAATGTTAAAAGAAAAAATTAAAGGAAAAAGAAAAAGATAAAAGCAGTGGAATTCTGTCTTTTGGGACATTGGAACCTTTTCCAAGTTTTGAAAACTGTACGCCATGCCATTGACAAATCGAAGAAGACAAACAAGCACCACATGGCTTTGGCCTTTGAGCCTCCATCTTTTTTCTTTCTAAATTAACATCATCACAAAATTACTCTTTCTTTCTCTCAACAAACATTCATTCTCTGTTTAATCTAACCAAAACAATTTGCTTTGCCATTGCCTCATCATCCATGGATTCCAAATAAGCTCACTAACCCCAACTTTTAATTGGTTAGGGTCTTCCACAAAAATCTTCTTTCAATCAATAATCTGTTCACAAATTTTTAAGATAATTATTATAATAAACAAATACAGATAGAATCTTGACTGACTGGCAATCATATTTCTTGATTCAAATTTGTGTTTGCTTACCATCATCTTTCTTCATTGCCTTTCTGGCAATCAACAAAATGACTATCAAAAACCCAACACCTGCTGCCCCTCCTAAGATGATTGCCACTGTTTTCCCTGTATTTGATCCTGTCAAACATTTTAATTTCCCAATTTCAACATATGTCATATTATCTGACAGACAAACTAGAAACTTAATTATTTATAAATATAATACCTCCTGATGAAGTTGAAGATGATGATGATGATGATGAATAGGAAGATGAAGAGGGATTATTGGGTTTTGGGATGCCATTAGGGTAATAGTTATAGCTAATGAAGCATCTATGAAGATAGATTTGACCAGAGTTTGAGCTCCCACATTCAACTTGAGCCCTCTGCACAGCACTCTTCACACAATTCCCACAATCAGAAGTCCCTAAATCACCCTGACATTGTCCTAAAACATACACACCTTCATAGCTTGTGGTGTAAAACCCACCTGTTCTGCTCCCAACAACACTCACCAAAGATGAAAATGCAGAATCTCTTGTTTCTTGAAACCCACCATTGTTAGTAGTCTTGCCACAAGTCTTGTAAAGCAACTCCATTCCTGATATTTGAGCAAACCCAGAAACCTCATAAAGCATGTAACACCCCAAAAGCTGGATCCTTGCAGCAACAGTCTTACCACAAAGCTTATCCATCAAGATTGGGAGTCTTGAGACACAGGTGTAGCAATCAACATTGCTCAGATCTCCTCTGCACTGGAATAGCCCAGAAACCGAACCACTTGTTGTCTTGTAGAACTTGGCTTTTGAAGATTGTTGGATTAGTGTCCCAAAAATGGCAGAGAGGGCAGATGAGTAGACCCCATTGGGATCTGAAAGAGGTTGTTTTGCACAACCCTTGTAGACTAAGTTTGAGTTATCTGGTGCACATAGAATAAGCAGAGGGAAGAAGAGGAGGATGAAGAGAAGAGGGAACAAGGAGGGTTTATTCATGGATAAAGGTGAAGACATCTGAATATATATATATATATATATATATATATATATATATATATATATATATATATATATATATATATAAGGAAATGGGGTATCAAATGAAGATCATGGTTTTAGATGGATTTGATGGAATGGGGTTTGAGTCTGATGAGAGATGATGGTAAAGTGGTGATGATGGTGAAAAAAAGGTTTAGGGTTTGGGAGTGTTGTGTGTGTGTGTGTGTGTAGGCTCCTTTAGCTTTTAGTAGATTTGATTTGTAGACCAGAGAGGGATTTGAGGAGCACAACTGTAATAAATGGGATGAGCAGTGTTGTGCTCTTGTTTCGAAAATAAAAAAAGCTTAATATAATTTTTTTTAACCGACTTGCATTCTTTATCATTGAACTATTTAAACACAACGAACAATTTCAAGTTAAATAGATTGACTTTATTTAGCAACAATGTAACTTACTCCTAGTCCTAAACTACTTAATTACCCAAAATGGAAACTTTAGACTTATTTTAACATCTAAAATTAAAGTTGCATCCGACAGGAGTCGAACCCGTGACATCACAATTACATATGACCCTCGTACCAAATGGGCTAAACTCCATTATTGTTAAATAGATTGTCGTGAATAAAATGATGTGGTATTTTGATTGTCGATTTACTCCAACATGTTTTCATTTAGGCCATGGACGTGCCTGGCAAAGACTTTTTGAAAGTTTTTATAAGCTTCATCTTTTGATTTTTGAAACTAAAGTTCAAAAATTATGTTTTGTTGACAGGAGTTTGAAGTTTTGATTCACAAATTCTGTTTTTTATTAGAATATTATACTAATGAAAACACATCAATTAAGGTAACCAACCTGATACTCAGATAACTGGTAACATTTAAAAAGTGTCAGATCAGGTTGTCAGTCAAAATGACACGTCGAAAGTTTTGCTGATCGGATAAAAAAAACTGTAATTTGAACAAAATTTATAATTTATTCCGCTTATATTACCTTGATTAATGGGGTTTCATAAGTATAATCCTATAATTAAAAAAATATTAATATGCTATCCAAATTTATAAAAAAAGTAAACAGTATGTTACATTTTTTTTTATAATTAACCCAATAATATTTGTCCCATGGCTCATTCTTAGGTTACACTAACGGTTTGTAGAGTATAAATTAGAGTTGGATTTAGTTGGCCGCCACTCAACTATTCAAGCGCAATGCAATGGTATTATTCAGATTCGATATAGCATTACATTTATGATGTTAGAGTTGAATAATATATTAGGCCATTCATATTATTTTATTAACAAAATGTAGCTGTTGCGCAGTTACCTCTAAATTTCAAACCATTTGGATGCATTGGTGGACTTAGAAATTTTTTTTTATAAGAGTCAAATTTTAATAACGCTATGAGAGTTTGAGTGCTTGTGACCATTTCATGATTTTTCTGACGTTGAAATTTGGGTCGGTCATGTTGATTAAATATTTAAACAAATAAATAAAAGCTACGATACGATTTATCGTTACACGTACTCTCATATAGTAAACTATTAAAAACATTCAAGTTTTTGGCCTTTATTGCTTCATTCTTTCCTCACGCTATTTGCCTTCAAAGTTTTTATCCTAACTCATATGCCCATTAACTCTCCAACAATGAACTATTGATGACACTCAAAACAGCCCAATAATCAAACTCACTGGTCACGTATAGCGCATGTTTGTATTTTGTTAAACGAGTAACAAATTATTAAGTTTGTACGTTTTCTTAGATCTTTTTATATATGTAAAATTTATAAAGGAAAATTTGGATATTGGTGTCGAACTTTAAAAATTATCGAGATTAAAATTTTTCGACTGGAAAAACATTTTATCGGGGTTGTTTCTTTGTTCGGATGCAAAACGGTTTTTATAGTCCACTCACGTTCACGAAGAGTGATTGGATATTTTATTTTTTTTTCAAGGGCCCAACTGGTAATACATCATCATCAATGGGCCCAGACCCTTTTCTGCCTTGGGCTTGCTTCTCTTTTCCCAATACCTGCTCTGTCCCTTTCAAGTTTTATTTAAAAAGAAAAAAACCGTTGTTTATAAAATGAAAAAAGAAAGCATTACTGAAACTGAAAAATAAAACTATAAGACGAGGAAACAAAAAGAGGAACCATGACATATTCTGTTTCATATTCATTGTTGTTCTTGGACTATACAAGGCCCATGATGAGAGTAGGAGTACAAATCCTCCAATTTTTTTAACTCACAAAACTTGATAATTTTATAAATTTTCTTATTACACATGTATCATTCTAAACTTTTAAAACTCTCATATATGTACAAATATCTAATTATTATTAAATTAATTACAAATTCAAAACTTTCTTTTAGTTCTCTCATTAGCTAAATCTTCAAAGTATATATCTCCTAAACCCAAACAAAAAAACTCAACGATTTTTTAAAGCCGAAAAAACGATTGATCTCTGACATGTACGTCTAATGCTACACACATTCTACGACTACAATTACACGCTTGACACCAACTTATCTTCATTCATTGTTTATACACATATACATAGAATAGTAATCTAATTTTATATACAAAATTAACCAATTAAAGAATTTTTATTAATAACAGTCGAAGAAGACCAAATCATCTAAATAGAATAAATGAAGTGTTTGAATTCATTCTATTTATATTTTTTCTTAAAAAGTTTAACTAGGCATACGTTTGGTTTTGAAACAGATTATTTCACTATAAATTAATATGATTTTGATTAATGAGAGAATTAAAAAGATAATGTTTTGAAGTTTTAAATGATTTATTAATAATAAATTAGATATTCTGACATATATGAGAGTTTCTAAAGGTTTAGAATGATATATGTGTAATAAGAAAATGTATAAGGATATATGTATAATTATAAAGTTTTACAAAGTTTATTAGTGATAAGCGTGCCTAATTAATCCGGTATCGCTTCTTATTTTATTTTGTCATTTTTCTGATTGTTGAGGTGCCAAAGGCCCTAGAAACTTGCATTGTATTGTAGGATTCCTACTTTTATTATTATTATTATTATTATTATTATTATTATTATTATTATTATATATTTAAAAAAATTCTTGTTAAAGAGCTCCAATTTGTAATTAAGGCACAATAGACCAAATTTCATGGGACAGTGTTGGGACTATATATAGCTGACCTATCAAATTAGTAAATTAAAAAGCACAACATGAGTTAAAATAAAGCAATGAAATGATATAAGTGGTTTGATTGGTCTATATGATCTACAGCATCCATCTATGCACACACAATATATCTATCTATACTATTAAAAGAGTAACTATACTAATTTCTGGTGAAGCCACGCGTCGTCACCATGAATCGACACGTGGCAGTTGTAGATTTTAAAAAGAATAAATAAATTTAAATCAAATCTATCCAAATCTAATATAATCCACTTTTAAATTCAAATCAAACAAAATCTAATACTCTATTAACTTATTAATTAAATCTATCCAAACCTAATATTATCCACTTTTAAATTCAAATCAAACAAGATCTAATAATCTACTAACTTATTAATTATAAGATAATATAATAAAAGTTTAAAAAAATATATAAGAAAATAATTACTCTTAATATATATATTTAGAAATACACAAAATTAATAGGTCATAATAAATAATATCACCTTATATACTTTTTTTAAAATAATATTATATCTTTTTCTTTTTATTTATTATATTTTATATATATTAAAATTATCCGCGTAATACGCGGGTAATAAACTAGTATTAATTAGAGAGAGAGAGATCAAAAGACACTAGTCACTCATATATAACGTATTTTGATGGATTAATCACAATCAACTTAGTATTAGTATGTTAAATCTAAAGTATGTTGTATGTATATGTAATTAAAGAAGGTAGATTAGTAGAAGAACCTAAATTAGTATTTAGGAAAGTTGAAGAGTTGCACATTTTCACAAAGGATGTGACTTTTCGTAAAGGGGTATGCCTGAAGAGTTGCGACTGTTCAACGCACTCTTTCGATTATTATAAATATGGTCCTTTGTATTCGTTTGTAAGTATGAACTTCAGAAAGATTGTTAATAAAGATTAGAGTAAATTACAAAAATGGTCCCTGTGCTTTAGTCAAAATTATGGATTTGGTCCCTGATCTTTAAAAATTACATAAATGGTCCCTAAAAACACTATTTACTTGCAAAAACAGTCCCTCTTTTTCTTAACTTTTTTTAAATGACGGTTTTGCCCTTTTCTTAATAACAATTTTGGTCCCTCATTTATGTAATTTATTTTCAGTTTTAGTCCTTATCATAACTTTTTACTTTTTGCTTACATATTAAATGTTAATTTAAAAAGTTAATTATTATTTTTATTTATAGATTTTTATTTATAAAATATTTATTTATTTTATTATTAATATTATCCTTATTTCTATATTTACTTTATTTGATTTACAGTCTCTTTTATATATCCAATTTATTTATTAAAATTTTACTTATCTTGCGTTTTATTTGTAAAAATATATATGCGTTTTTATCTTTTATATGTTTGTATCTAACTATATTATCATGTTAATATTATTTAATCAGCTACAATTTTTATAAAGAAATATAAACTTAGGGAGAAACGGAGAGTCTAATATAACTATTTTTGTTATTTATTGTGGCGCTCATGCTATCGTTTTATTCTAATTATTTTGGGGTTTTATTCATTTAGATTTAAATATTTTTAATTGTAACACATTTTACTGCTTTATTCCTTTTATTCTGATTATTTTGTTACATTAATATATTTTTCTTTTTACTATGATTACTTTATTACATTAATATGTTTTGATTTAATTACAAAATATACAAAAAAATGTATCTAACAAAGTATACAATTCAAAACGTATACATTTCGTTAATCAAAACATATATATGTTTTTGTTAAGTTTATGTGGTTTATATATTTTACTTAAAAATTACAATTAATTCAAAATGTATTAACATTATAAAATATATAAGATAAAAACGAATAACACGTCAAGTTTGTATTTTTTTTTTTTTTGAATATAATAATTAAATCGAAATGTATTAACGTAAAAAAATATTTAAATTAAAAAGAATAAAATGTTAGGTTTTTATATTTTTATTAGAAATTATAATTAAATCGAAATGTAATCTAACACCCTTCCCGATCCCGGAAATGGCACGTCAATACAATACACAGGTGGCACATCTCAATAACTCAATTACACGTGTGTCATAGGATAACTCGGAATCACTATTAATTTAAAACTTTCACATAATATTGTTTACACATCATTCACTGATTACATAGGCAAACTAATCACATCATTACACAAAACCGGCATAAGACTTCTCAGCTACTCCCCAGTCCCAGATTAACAAGCACGGCTACCAATCTCTTCTCTGATACCCTGAACATGGTAGACTCGAATATGTAAGCTCGAAAGCTCGTGAGTACTCGAGGGTTAGACTCTGCACAATAAACACGTAGCATGCGTACACATAGCACATACACACAACACAAGCTCTGTCTCTGTCCCTGGCAATCAACATCTCTATACAGGTATGAACACAAAGCATGAGATCCGAAGCCCTGCACACAATATCACTGAGGGGGACCCTTCCCCAGCTAACGACCGTGCGCACCGGTGGTTAGCCACAACCTTGTAGCACGGGCGCGAACCGGCTACAAGCCCTGCCGTGTATACACGCTCCAAGGACTGTTAGGGACAGTCAACCCACGCGATCACACATCGCGAATCACCGTCCGTATGGAACTCATCACGGACCCCGGACTGGATCTCATCTCATGCACACATATAACACATATGTAGAAATAGAATCATATCTGTGCCCGCGTCCCTGTCTCATTCACAGTACACAATATACACATATACAAAGCTAACTGCACAATCATGACTCGGAAAACGGTCCCGCAGTTTAGAAAAGAACTCGGGTACTCACCTGGTTAATCCACTAGTCCCGGAGTCTCTAACTCGGCTCGGCTCGCTGGTTCGTCCCTGAAATCACACAGATCCCATCCGTTAATCTCAAACCCAACCGACACATAAAAACCGAATCACAATAACCCGCAACCGACCCGGACCCCACACGACACTTAAACCAAACCAGACTCGACGACCAATCCCAACCAATCCCGAAAGCCAAACAAAGCCCGACCCAAAATCCCGACGATGCCCGACTCGAAAGCAATCCCAACGAGACCCAAAACTCAACTTTAATACACTACAAA
This sequence comes from Centrapalus pauciflorus, assembly GCA_020465985.1. Taxonomy (NCBI): domain Eukaryota; kingdom Viridiplantae; phylum Streptophyta; class Magnoliopsida; order Asterales; family Asteraceae; genus Centrapalus; species Centrapalus pauciflorus. Next base: position 45,212 of record JAANYP010006079.1, on the reverse strand, counting down.
ACTCAGCCCGATAGTCCCGAAGGAACCCGATACCAATTCGACCCAAAACCTTCCAATAAGACTCAACTCGAATTTCCCCTGCAGGCCCCCAGTCGCGCCGCTAACCCCCTGTAGGTCGCGCCGCGACGAAGCGAAACCCTGAACCCTGACCTGCGATTTTCAGCTCTGTCCAGGAGTTATAACTCCATTTTTACTCGAATTTAACCATGGAAACTCTCACAATTCATACATAACTCTAACATAACAATTAACAACCAATTCCCCCAACTTGGGTACCACATATCTCAATTTCTACAAGGAAAGCAAAGATTCTTACCTTCTTGGGTTCAAGAACACATACACAAGGAGATAATGAAGATGAATCCAAGATTTTCACAATCAATCTCGAGCTTGGAGATTAATTTCTGCTGCTGGAGCTTCCCACAACACACACACACTTTTTAGGTCACTCTCAAAATGGATAAGAAGAAAAAGGAAGATAAGCATATATGCGTACGTTTCTATCTCAACCGGTCCCGAACCCATTAACCCGAATCCGATATCACATTTTCAATATTTATGCACATTTAACCCTTTTAAATCCACGAACCCAAATATGTAATTAGTTCACTAATATTACAATCCGGTGACCCGTTACTCATAAACCCGACACGTATATATCCACTAATCGGGCTATTATTGGACCCACGCAATAATAATTATTTAAACATCCACTAAAATAATTACACACAATTATCTCGAAATTGGGATGTTACATGTAACAAGTAATGAATACTTAACAAACGAATAAAACACTAAATTTAAATTGAAACGTATTAATATAACTCAATATTGAAATAAAAAGAAATAAATACTAAATTTGAATCCAAACATATTAAAAAAACATATTTAAATTAAAATTAATAAAACCCTTAGTTTATATACTTTCTTAAAAGGTATAACTAAATCAAAGTATATTAACGTAATGAAATAATTAGATAAAAATATATCAAAGATAAAAATGTATAAGTATTTTAACAAATGAAACATAAGATAAATAATTGTTTAATATTTAAATTGAATATAAAAAAAGGTAAAATAAATAAATTAAATATTCTAATGGGATAATCTTAAATAAATAAGAATAGATATATTATAAAATTAAAAATGTATAAATAATAATAATTAATTTTTTAAATTAATATTTAAAATTTAAATAAAACTAAAAATTTATGAAAAGGACTAAAACTGAAAATAAATTACATAGTTGAGGGACCAAAATTGTTATTGAGAAAAGGGCAAAACCGTCATTTAAAAAAAGTTAAGAGAAATAGGGACCATTTTTGCAAGCAAATAGTGTTTTGAGGGACCATTTATGCAATTTTTAAAGATCAGGGACCAAATTCGTAATTTTGATCAAACCACAGTGACCATTTATGTAATTTACTCTAAAGATTATATTAGTAAGTAAATTCCTGTGTACTTGAGTACTGTTCGATTCCAACATATTTGGCTGTGTGTTATTAGCAAATCTATGAAAATATTTTGTTATTTTTAACTGTTAAACAAGTTTTCAGAAATAGTAAACATATACTAAAGTTGAAGTTAGTAACAAGATATAAATGTTATTAACCTTGCAAACTAAAAATTAAGATATATATATATATATATATATATATATATATATATATATATATATATATATATATATATATATATATATATATATATATATATATATATATATATATATATATATATATATATATATATAGACACACACACACACATACATACATACATACATACATACATACATACATACATACATACATACATACATGTATGTATGTATAAAAGAAACTAGACCAGTTAGTTTATGTTTTATACAACACAAAGACCGATTGATTAAATAAGGCACCTGCATGGAAAATCATAATCAATAATTATTTTATGTGATGTGTATGAAGTATTCATCATGTAAGCGTACGAAAGGAATGTGCATCAAAACACATTGAAAGACAGCAACTGTAAAAATCAAAGAGAAAGTGGTGAGTTCACTTTACCTGGAAAAATCAATGTTTTCTTGTTTGCAGTTTGGCTGGTAATACAATCATATCTATCATAGATTCTTGAGAAGCATGCAAAAGAAGCTACCTATTCAATCAACATAAAACTAGTTCTCTTGGAATAATTAATATAAATGCTGATTGATTTTACCCAAAGGTAGATTCTTGCTGGAAAAGGTTAAATGGTAGCTGTGCCAATGGATTGTTGTTCTGTGTGTTTAGGGGAATTGAAACAAGTGAAAACACTTGTCCAACACACTCTCAAATCACTTAATTGTACGTACCACGCTCTGTTGATTCTTTTATAGAATCACTTACGTACCTAACTCAGATTTGACGATCGAATGGTCAAGACTTAGCTAGCTAGCTAGCTAAGTTCAATTCGTAGATGAGATTGAGATTGAGATTGAGATTGAGATTGAGATTGAGATGGCCGGATGGATGGAACATAAAAAGAGGCACCTAGCTAGCTAGCTAATAATTAAATAGAATGAATTAACATGATGATATATATGCATGTCCGACCTCTTTGGAATCATATCAAAAGTTTGATTTTTCAATCTTTAATTGTTCTGTAGTTGTTCACTTTATGAGACTTCCCATATTCTTTGATCAAATGATCTTCATTGGCTACACCTTTTATTCCTTAATTGCCTTTTCAATTCTTATATATATAATTACACACTTATATATATGGACTATGGGTAGCTTTTGTGCAATCCATGGCTGAATTATGATTACCGACTAGCTAGCTAGTGTTTGTTTTTTAGTAGCAATTAAAGGGGTTTTATTAAGCTAACAAGAGGATAAAAACACAACTGATAACTAAGCTACAAGCATCAAAATTTATCTAACTAAGAAGACAACAAATCGACCAGGACACTCAGAAAACATAAAACCAAAGACGTACGTAGAACTTCACCAAAGCTTATAAGCTAGCACCAAAAGCACACGAAGACATGTACGTACCTTTCTAGCCATATATTACAGCTTCCAATTTAACGAAATCTTGGATGATCTAGTACATGCATGATCAGTTTCCAGAACTTTTCTGTTGCATGTTTTCAAAGCAATCTGCATCCAATATATTACAATTTATTGCATGCTCAGGGCATCATATCATGTAGGGGCATAATTTTTTCAGTCCAATAAGTAATATGTTAGACAGGGATGTGTATTTTTTAATTATTGTTAAAAAGACATTATTTTTCAATCTCGGCCAAACCCATTTAAAAATAGTATGTTAGCATTTTTTAAAAATAGATTTGAGTAAAAGATGCATGTTGATCAGTACGTGTCGTACATGTATGCATGCATGCATGTATGTATGTATATTCTCGATATATGGATCATGTGATGGAGGTTTTCCATGGGTTTAAATGGATTCTTCTAAGAAGAATATATAAGAATTAAATTGGGCATATAAATATTTATTACGTACTATTTGTTGGAGAAATTTTGTAATCTTTAATTTTGTTAGTCCTAGGAAAGGAAGGAAGGAAGGAATTAATAAAGCTAAATCAAAGATACGATCTCACGTTGCTATTGCTAACACACAAATCGACACGTACCAAACAAATATAACCATCAATCAATCCAACTCATATCCCATGTATTATTCTTATTTCAATGTAATTTTTTTTACTTAATTGTTAAGAATTTTAGTTGTAACTAAAACGTGTCTGAAAGCACAAAGTGTATACGTACATTTGTATATGCAAGGGTCGGCGTCCCCATACGTGGTCCAATGGCAGAGCCCCTGGGATACTAGCCATTTGCAAGTCTCGTGACACCCTTAAACACATACGAAAATTATGAAATGATTTCGGTGTAGAAATTTCCTACAGCTGCTAATATTATTCAACAAGTAAACTTGACTTGATGAGGTTATAGTCGCTGAGACTGGGTTGAGGGGCGGATTTAAATTGAATGATTGACCCCAATAAATCTTTTTTTTTTTCGTGTGTTATACATATCATTAAAATATTTCAACACTGGTTTTATAATTATAAATTGAACTTCATTCTTCAAAAAAAAAAACAGCACTGTTTTTTTAATGAAAGTTTAAGCTCTTTACCGTACTTTAATGCGGTAATTTTTAAACTAACCTCTATTAAAATATCAAAAAGCCAAGCCGGATAAAGTTTATTTTTGTATCTACCACTGACTAGGTTGTTGCTGATATTAAAGCTTCACAGCTCTTATTAGGTGTTAGCAAAAACCAAACCAGAAACCCAAAAAGCGGGAAAAAACCATACCGAAAAAACCGAAACCGGAGTAAACGATTTGGTTTCGGATTCCATATCAAAACCAAACCGAACCGGTTTCTTAAAATTAATTAAATTTTTATAAATGTTTTATATATTTATTGAGTTATTTTTTACTTTCACTTATATTTGATGTTATGTTCTACTTCTATATTACAAATCTTCTTTTACTTATATTCGCATGTTTTTCAATTATATATGTATAATTGATATTTATGATGTTAATATGCTAATTAATTGATATTGTTAATATGCTTATTTTAATTATAAGTGATGTAGAGAATGCTAATTAATTGATATAAACATTATAAATCTACTTAAAATTAATTCAAAACTAAGTTTGTTAGTTTTATAAATTAAAGTATCAAACTAACTAAATTAATATTTAACATCCAATTTTTGTAAATCAAAGTATCAAATTAACACATAAGTCGATTAAAAATTCAAATGTAAGCAATTATTTCTTAATGATGTATCAAATAGTGTTTAATATTAGGAAATAAAATCATAAGTTTAGTAAAGAAAAACTCAATTTTAGTAAAAAAAATGTCTAAAGTTTTTCGGGTTTAAACCCATAACCCAAACCGTTTTCGAAAAACCAAAAACTCACGGGTGCAAACCGAAAAACCGATAATCCAAACCGGAAAAAACCGAAACCGAACGTTTCTCCATTTCAAAAACCGGAATTTTTGGTGTGGGTTCAGGTTCGGTCAAAAACCAAATCGAACCATCCCATGCTCACCCCTAGCTCTTATTAGTGAGTCTCACTCTCGCTATCATTGAAATCTTATCAGCAAAACAACAACTAATGATGACACGTAATTTGGGATATTATTTCTCGACTTATCGCTTCAGAATACGTATGGAAGACCTATATATATATATACAAACAAATATAATTAATCCGTGACTAGTGAATTTTCTTGTGTATTATTCCAAAATAAAATTTTAATATTATTCGATCAGGATAAATTGTTGTTATCAATAGAAAAGTATTCATACATTATATCAACAAGATTCAAATCTTGATTGATTACTGAAGTTTGTTTTCTTTCAACCTAGATTTCTAACCAAATCATCAAATAGGAAGTAAGGCATTATTATAAACATATTAGAACTTGATAACTAGGACTTAATTAAAATGTATAATATGATTTAGGTCAAAAAAAAAAAAAGGGAAATTAAGGTGTGTTATTCTTTAGAGCTAGGGTTAGTTGTTAATTAATTGGTGCATGATATGATATCATTTGTAAATAAATGTATTAGGGTAATTAATTAATTAATATACCGGCCTGGATCAAATATATCCAAGTACAAATATATATATATATTTGACCCAACAGGGAATAAGAGTTGATGATGGGGACACGTGTCAAGTGTAAATTAAGGTGATCCTAGGTGGCACGACAGCAAGAACATGGCAAGCGAGACAAAGACCAATACGTGTCTTCCAACACATGATCCATAGTCAAATGGAGGAGCAAGTTAGCCGGACACATTGTACGGACGCCCTACACTTGTATCTTTTATTATATAACAAACCTTAATTTCCTTCCATGCCAACTGAACCACCATGCATCAAATGCGCGCTTCTTCCCTAATTCCGCCTTCCTTATTCTTCGTCTCTCTCCATCTTAATTAATTTAATTTCTCCATCCATCCATTAATTTCACAAATTTAATTATATTAATTTGCATGGAGCTTCATCTTCCGCCATTGCTAATTAATTCCCTTCAACTCTAAACCACAATCTTTCCTTAAGCTCCACGTTCCTCTTCCTTCTCTAATTACTTTCTTATAATAATTAATTATCGTACGAATTTATATATATATATATATATATCAGAGATCGAAAACGTTACCCCTAGCTAGCTTATTTGTTGTTTCGATCAATTCCAAGAACGAAAAAGAATGTTGGGCGACGCGGTTGATCATCAACACACTTCTTCCGTGGTACGTACAATATTCGATCTCTAACTCCGCCCCTAGCTTGGAAATTAATATATTTATATTCGTATGTCGATCTTCATATATATATATATATATATATATATATATATATATATATATATATATATAATTAAGTAACATGTATGTATTCGATCTATACAAAACTGATTACCAAAAACTATATGTATTATATATATATATATGGTTTATAATTAATTTACAAGTCGATATCGTTTTCAATAAACTTTATAAAAGAATTAATATTCCTTTTAATTAGCTAGATGTCTACTTCGATCTTTTTGGTTTGATAGATCAATAAGATGCTCCATTCATTTTTTTTTTTGTTGTGATCTGATCGATCGATCTTGCATTGCGTGACCGAATGATATATATACATTATACCCATGAGTTAATTTATAAATAAAAGAACATGCATGTCGATCGATGTTGATGTTTATCAAGTTGTACGTTGTATGTATAAATTAAAGGAGATTTGAAGATTGGGGCAACTTAATTACTTGATTAAATTCCATTTTGGCTCTTTAATTTTATCCTTATCATCGATATATATATATATATAGCTAGTGATATTGATTCTTGCGTCTACAGCCTCACCCCGCGTGCGTGCTTCATCTGAACTCAATGGTCCATTTACCAAACACTCAATCATATCTATCAGTTTGTCGCTTTTAATTGGATCCAATTATCAATGATATGATTTCGAGAATATAAATGTCACTTTCGATGAACGCGTTATGTTTAATTAAGTAGCCTTGCTTCTTTGATACTCAGTTCGGATATATGGCGACCCAGCTAGATTAATTAATTAATATCATCATCAACATTTTCTAACTACGGATCCAATGTATTCTTAATTATATATGAGCCCTGCCTTTTGTTTCTTTTTCGAGTAATTCTTTATAGTATTTCGTACTTTTAAATTCTAAATGCATATATATATATGTTCTTGTTAATTTTATATATACATATATATATATATGATTATTTGATTCAGGAACAGGCGGTGTCAAGCCCATTAAGTGCTCAAATATTGGAGTTTTGCGAGTCGGAGTTATTTCCAGAGACGACGGAGGCTATACAGAATTCCGAAGTTGCTTCAAGCTCAAACTGTTGTTACGATGACCAGTCTTCCTACACCACTAACCTCACCTTCCCTCCCGCCGCTGCTGCTGCTTCCGTAGATAACGTTAACCAGGCGGCTCCTATGTCCGAAACCAACGATTTCTCCATACTCCTGGAAGAAGAAATAACCGAAAGCAATCTAGACTTCACAACCTCTCCCCATCTCAACCTCCATCCGTACCAATTTAGTCATCAAGACCAGTTTGATCTTGCTCTACTCCAAAACCAGATATCGGATCATAACCCTCATCATCCGCATCCAAACCCAAACGACCATGCTGTCCCTATAATCGGTCCAGCATTGCCATGTACGGAAGATGACTGCATGCCACCTTCAAAGTTGATGCGCTTGAATTCATCTCCAAACTCTTCATTCATGGATCCCTCCATAAATTCTTACTTTTCAGGTCCTCTACCAGTTGTAGAAAGTCCTGGGATTAATTTCAATGGTAATTTGTTCTTGGGGAATGAATTGTTTCAACCTCATGAACTTGATTTCAAAGGAGACAGCATCTTCTGTCCAGATCCTTTGCCACGTCCTTACAACTCTAAACAACTTCAGGTATAAATATATATATATATATATATATATATATATATATATATATTCAGATTTTATATAATGCATGACTTCAATTCAATTCATTCATGTGGGAATTGAAAATATTAATAATAGTATATGTATACAGGCTCTTAGTAACGAAAGCCAGCATCTTACTCCATTGTCATCAGAAATCACAAGCTTGGAAGCAGAAACCTTTAGAGTTCCCAACAAACTCACAACCGAAGAACGGAAAGAGAAGATTCATAGATACATGAAGAAAAGAAACGAGAGAAACTTCAGCAAGAAAATCAAGGTATGTACATATATATATTATTATCAAACATATATATACATATCAATCAGTTAAGTTAAGTTAAGTTGATGAATGAATTAAATAATTAAATGCATTAATTTGTTGACAGATTAAATAAATAAATATTGTGTTACATTGCGCGCAGTATGCATGCCGTAAGACACTAGCAGATAGCAGGCCTCGAGTGAGAGGTAGGTTTGCAAAGAATGATGAATTCGGAGACAACAAATCCAGCAACCACGAAGAAGACACCGATGAAGATGTAAAATCTTTTCATGTAATGCACCTTAATTAATTACGTAATTAAATCGATCGATCTCATCTGCTAATTAAGTAGCTAAATGATTTATATATATCACCGGCCAGTAGTTTCTTGATATATTTTCAATTGTTATACATATATGTTTGAATATATTAATTAATGGGTAGTTTGAATTGAATGAGCAGGTGGTTGTGAAGGAAGAGGAAGATCGAGAGAATTATGAATCATCAGACATATTTGCACATATCAGTGGGGTGAATTCTTTCAAATGCAACTACCCTATCCAATCTTGGATTTGAACAAAACTTTTGCCTGCACTTACTTCTGTTTTTTTCCATATATATATTAATATATATATTAATTACTGCACGTACAATAACTACTTAATTAATTAATTGTCAAATTCATTATTCAAAGTATGTAGTGGTAGTTAATTATGTAATTATATATGCTATAGTGTATGGTACCTAATAATCAGTGCCATTTTGTATATACACCATTACTACTACCCCATGTGGACATATATATTTATATATATTGTGCTTGCTCACACCAAATTTCTTGTCCATATTGCTCTATTTAATTTTTCCTTCCTTAGCTTCCACTTTTATCAATTCTTTTCCCTTTTTTTTATTTTTATCTTTTTTGGTGATCATATTTATGTACTTGAAGTCAGTCTTCAATATCATATTCCAATTCACAGGATATCTCATTCTTTCGTAACTTTTTTTTACGTGATTTTTACTTGTTGAAAACTTATGATATCAATTCATGTTAACTTATAATGGTTTTGTACATTTTTATGCCATAAAAGTATTAAAAGATTTTCGTTTCAAATTGTACCGCCGGTAACTTTCGAAAGATGTGAACTTATTTGAACTCATTTCTATATACACACACACATCTATCTATCTAGCTATATAATAAAGTAGGACACAATTTGCACATGGCTTCACCACATTTAATCTAGAAAGATAAATACATATAAAATAAAATACAAGATAAATACAATTAATCATTTTAATATCTATAAACATTAATAACCAACTAATTCTACCCATTATTTGACATTTTTCCAAATGTTATTTGTCATTATCTATTTGATATTTGTTAATTTTTAACAATTATATTAATTATAAATATATAACAAAATTTATGATAAAATAAATAAAATTACATTTTAAATAAAAAAATATAATACTAATAAACAACACCAGAAAAGATAAATAGATTAAAGTTAATATAAACAATATCAAAATTTTATTAAAATTAAAAACGGATAATATAAACAATATTAAATATTTAAAAATTATACATAATACAATTCTAATAAAACCATAATTCATAACATTTTATTTCTTATTTTAAAAAATATATATAAACATTATATTTTACGTAAAATTGAGTTATGACAAATAATTGTACTTTTCTTGTATTTTTATAAAAATTAGTATTTATATGATTTTATTTTATTTACATGCATTTAATGTAACCAATTAGTTTTTAAAAATAATCCACGTAATACGTAGTATCTATATAATAAAGGAGAACACATATATCACACATGTCGCATCCATGTTTCAGCTGAAATGATAAATATTAATATGAAATAAAAATAAAAGATAAATACAAATATAAAATAAAACCTACACACACACACATGGAATCAGGTTCATCAGCGTACCTATGAGATTCCAACGTACCCTAATGTGAATGGTCATTCACATATATTTTTTCGAACATACATGTATAAGACAAGATTATAAGACCTTTTTTTCAAAAGGAGCAACATCATAAATCTTGTGAAAGGTAAAAAAAATCATGTGAATGGTGTGAATGATCATTCACTTGGATGACCATCCACATAAATATGCATTGAACATTCACATAATTTTTAAGGACACAGAAAGTGTGAATGTATGTGAAATTCATATATCATGTGTACAACATTAATTTAAACATGATTATGAGAAAAAAAATTAAAAAAAAAAGTTTTTTAAGGTTGGTACATTCTGGTGCACTTGATTTCGAGAGGTACTTTTTTAAACTGACTCTATACATACACACATACATACATACATACATACATACATACATACATACATACATACATACATACATACATACATACATACATACATACATACATACATATATATATATATATATATATATATATATATGTATGTATATATATATGATTTTTTGAGGCAATAAATATATAGTCCAATCTAACTAGATAAAAACGAATAAACGGTGCATGGTTGTTCTAATAACAATAGTTATAATTATTTGAAGATAAATCATGGGTAGTCTATTTACACTTCATGATGGGGTAGAACTCATAGAAGATTGGTTAGGTTGACCATGAAAAGTGAAGTACTAAAATCTGTCATTTTTCTATTGGCTAATTAATTATAAAAAACTGATTTCTAATAATATAGTAATAGTAATGGGGTAGAAATAGACATTTATAGGGTGAGAATAGTAGCACCCATGAATTATACCTAAAATCACCGTAAGAAATGGGCAAGTGTACTGTGTAGATGCGTAACCAGAGAATTTTAAATCTTATTTAAGCTTGAACTGGAAGCCCAAAATATAAATATTTCTGGGGCAGGCCCAGTCCGGTAATTAAATTGCAATTAACACAATTCAAAATTATTTTATTTTCAGATAAAACAATTTCGATACTTTAATCAATCACAAAGTACATATTTGGTTTTTTTTTCTAAAAGGTTGTATATCAGTTGTTTATAAATGTCACTTCCATAGTATATTATTATTTTTAAATTTAGAAAAACATATTTTAATTTTAGAAAAAAATAGTATTTATTATTTTTGAAATAAATAAAAGTATAAATACAAATCATTATATTTAAAAATTTAAAATAAATGCCAATATCATCAATTTAATATAGAATCAAATGTTTTAAAAATAAGGGATAATTACGTAAAACACCATCAACCTGTCAATTTTTTGTGATTAAGACCCCAAACCATTTTTCCTTGTATAGAATACCCTGAACTAACTAAAATCAGTAAATCAAGGTTTTATCAATGGATAACCGGTTGAAACCGGTTATTAATCCTACGTGAACCGGTAAATAACCTACGTAGAATAAATTTTAATTGTTGAAACCGGTTGCCAAGTATTACACATCATTTAAACCCCCGTTGATAATTTTTAATTGTAATTTTTAAACAGGATTACATCATCAATGGGGTTTAAATGATGTGTATACTTGACAATCGATTTCAACAATTAAAATTTATTCCACGTAGGTTATTTACCGATCCACATAGGATTAATAACCGGTTTTAACCGGTTACCCATTGATAAAACTTGATTTACTGATTTTTAGTTAGTTCATGGTTTTCTATACAACGAAAAATGGTTTTGGGTATTAATCACAAAAAACTGACAAGTTGGAGGTTTTTTGTGCAATTATCCCTAAAAATAATTAACTTAATAAATTTGGGTATATATGATATTAATAATATTTAAAAGGGATGTATGTGATGTTTTAATAATTAAAATTGGGTAATATGATATTATTATCTTTAGGAGGGATGTATATTATATGACATTAAAATTTTAAGTTTGGTATATATGATATTATGAAATTTTGAAAGGGTATACATGAAATTCTCCATTTAATATGGGTATCTTTAAAAAAAATTTATATCTTGTAAATCTGTAAAACAAACTTTGAATGAGGTGGTAGTTGCGAATGTATATCCATTTACAAATGTCTTCTTTTACATTTGCAGTGTAGTTTAATCGACTTATATAAGACAAAAAATTATATTTTTATATTAAATATAAAAGTTACAATTTAAAGAACTAAATTAATATGAGCTACTTAGGAGTAAATAATGATCTTAAAATCGATTTGTCAAGTGTCAAGGAAGTATATATTATAGCAATATTTCACGCTGAACGTGTAATTGAAAGGTGTGAAACAAGGTGTCACTTCAAGAAATATGAGTACTGAAATTCTTAAAAAGTTGTAGATTTTCCATTTTAAAAGAATTTCTGTCAAAATAATAGAAAGAAGTCTTTATTGAAGAGACCTTGCACCTGGATTAACACTAATGCAGATCCAAACAATGGGTCTAGGCATTCAAAAAGATGAATATGCAAAGTGTAATGTTTAGAGAAAGACTTTTGAACTTTGAACAACCAATCTGACATTTGGATTCTAGCTCTCCCACTTAGAGCAAATGGAAGAGATTCTCAGATGGGAAAAAGCGGCAGTCGACTTCTATTAAACAAAACCAGAACAAAGGCATACCATGGATTAAATTTTTAAATTTTAATAATAGATATTAAATAGGTTTGGAGTGTTTAACTTTTATAATCTCAACCCAACTTTATATCATAGATAGGTTTAAATATCCTTGCATTATAACCCAGTATGTGTATTACTGTTATATAATTATATCGCATATATAGTTTATTGTTTAAATGATTACTTGATTAATTGGTTATTTGGGATTAATTGTTACATAGTTAAGGCTTAGTAACTCCCTTTTAAAATTTTAGACGATACTAATTTAGGGTTTAGTGCTAAATTGACTACTTGTTAAATTGTTAATGTTCGGATGAAGAAGTAATAACGTGTTTCAAATATTGAAAACTCATAGATGGTAATTATAGAATTAGTATAGTTTTATTGAGTAATCTATTTATACAATATATAACAAGAAAACCACTTGGAGTTTCTGGACCATTGGATGGAAAGAAATCAATGGTCCAGATTAATGACAACTCATAATTATTTATGAAATGTCTCTTATACCCTTAATTAAAATCAATAATTATACCTATGCTATTTTTTTAATTCATTTTCCAAATTACTACATTACCTTAATTACATTAAATTTTTATTTTTATTTTTCATTAATGAATTAATATTTACCTAAAATAAATATGTGTCATTATTATCCTTAATGATCATAGTTAAATTCAAATGGAAAAAATTGAATTTAAATGTAAAAGTGTAGTAAATAAAGTTAAAAATTTTTGTTAATTATATTGCTAACAAGATTTAAAATTTAATTGATAAAACTTCAATTGTGAATATGATAAATTTTGCTTGTTGATTTTCAGATATTCCATTTTTATATTTTATCATTTTCAAAATATATACACATTCACAGAATTGAAGTTTTTTGTTTCTTACATTGATATTTCATATTTGAAGTTAATAAAATAAAAGAAACATTTTTTGCAAACACATATTATCTGTTTTTAATAATACAATATAATAATATTTTTTTAATTAATATCAAACAACTAAGTATTTTTTATCTTTAATTTAACTAACTTTCAATTTTTTTATTTTAATTATATATAAATTTTATAACAATTTATTTAAATATAAAAAAATATGTATTTTCTAAATCAACCCATGTAATACATGGGTTGATTAGCCTATATATATTATAATAGAACAAAATAATTCATGTCATATGTCACTTTTACAATACAAGAAAATTTTATTCCACATGTTTTTCCAAATTTAACACCTTAACTTAATTGCATTAAATTTTGATTTTATTTTTTTTCATTAATTAATTAGTAATAAATTAGATTTTGTAATATTAAAAATTAATGTTTACATAAAATAAATATCTATCATTATTATCCATAACAATCATAATTAGATTCAAATGTAATAATTTGAATTAGTTGTGGAAATTATTATTATTATGTATAAGAAAGAAAAACATCAAATGTCACGTGTCACATCTAAATTCACCAAAATAATAATTACAACTTATAAAAATAAAAGATAAATACAAATTAATATTTTTAAAAAAGATAAATATACTCTATTTTTTAATCTGTAAATAATAAAAAATAAACACAATTATTATTTTTGTATATTTTTATTTTTACTCATATACATTTTATATAAATAAATTTAATAAAAAAATATCCACGTAATACGTGGGTTATAAACTAGTACTATGTAGTAACATCGCATCATTTAAATAATGTTTTTATTTTATTTTAATAAACCGGTTCATTTGATGGGCGATCGACAAAAAACCAAACAAAAAATAGAAGTCTGTTAGAGTGTGGGGAGTACCCAAGCCGGAGGGGTAGCGGCTCCGCCACATCAGCCAACCCCGGCGGCTACACCACCCCCCCCCCCCCCCCCGGCCCCGCGCAAATCGAACCCCGGCCCGGCTCTCTCTCCCCGCTGCACCCCGCTCCCTTTTTTGTCCTCTACCCAACGGTCTAGTGACCGTTTGAAAGTAAAACAAAAAAAAAAATTTATTAATTTTTTTTTCTATATAAAATACCTATCTTCCCAATACATTTAACTCACATCTTTCCCATTTCTCTCAATCTATACACATTCAAAATTCTCTCTTTCATTTAACCTAAAATTTTTTCCAATCAATCACAATTTTATTTTTATTGTGATGGAACCGTATACTACGTCTTCGTCGTCAAACTCATCAACCGAAGAGTCGTCCGAAGACGAATCTCAAGATTATTATCAAGAACTTTTTGAAGCTTTTATAAATGCCAGCTCTCCGCAACCTAGACGAAGAATTCCAATTCAGAGAGACCGAGCAGCTGCAAATGAACGTCTGATGCGCAATTATTTTACTCAAAATCCTGTCTATGGAGATGATATGTTCAGAAGGAGGTTCCGGATGCGCAAAGAACTATTCCTACGAATAGTTTACGATATGGAGCAACACTTTGAATATTTTACCTTGCGATGGGATGCTCGAGGTAGAAGGGGATTTACCGCGTTACAAAAATGCACATCTGCTATTCGGCAACTCGCATATGGCATGGTGGCTGATTCGATTGACGACTCTCTTTTTATGTCTGAAAGAACTTCGCGTGAAACCTTGCAAGAATTCTGTAAGGGAATTATTCAGCTATACAGACGCAAATATTTGCGTAGACCGACTAAATCTGATATTCATCAGTTGTACGCGTTCCATGAAGCAAAACATGGCACCAAAATAAAATTAGACACATCATGTATGCTTGTGTCATATTACACAATATGATCTTAGAAGACGAAGGGTTCGCGATATGTTCATTTCAAGAAACCGAGCTTCCATCCAATCAACATTCCGCTTCCAATGAAGTATATCAAAATACGTTACTGGAAATTCGTAATCGGGAAACACACAATAACCTTCGCTCAGATCTTGTGGAACATATTGCGCTTGCCCAAATACCAAATTTAGACGGCTAGTTATGTATTTTTTTTATTTTAATTCGGTAATTTTTAATTTTTAGTTTATGTAATAGTTTTTAAATATTTTATGAAATTAATTATTTTAATTCTAGTATTTGTTTTGTTAGTTAAAATTAATTAAAATGTTAAAAAAAAATTAAGAAAGATGGAAAGGTTAAGAAAAGTGAGTATTTCCTAGTTAGAAAGGTGGGGAAAGGTGGAGAGAGAAAAGCTGATGTGGCGCTGACGTGTACAGAAAGGTGGGTTTGGGAAAGGTGGGTACTCCCCACACTCTTATAGAATGCATCAAGGGTCAAGTTTTTTTTATTAGAAAAGAAGTTTTATTGTGAGTGAATGTTGACTATAGATAAATATTTATACACTAGGTAACCTCACGATTCAAAGATTTTGACTTTTCTTACGACTAATTCAGGTTTATTAGGTACATGTTGAATTGTAAAATCTTGGAAGTTGGAACAATAAAAAGGAATTTGAATTAAATCTCCCATTCATTTTTTTTTCAAAGTTTGATAAAACTATGAATTAATTACCATATTTATATGAAACACTCGGCATCCACATAGCAAAATGTGTTTATATGTCACACATATGGTAATATTTTTTTTTTTTGGATTACTTCCTTCGATCAAAACTTATTTCTAAAAGGCCATTGTACTTGAAATTTTTTGCAATTAAGTCCTCAAAAAATCTCTTCAAGATTTCGGTAGATACAAGTTTAATATTTCCAATCTAGAACAAAAAAAAAAGGTAAAACAAATTTTTGGTGAATTTATCTAATGGAAAAAACAAAACGACAAGGTGAAACAATAACTTTTTTTAAAAAGTACAGTATAAACAAAAAGTATGTTGACGAATCTCGTTAAATAAGTAAAACGAAATAATAACTTGACACAAACATAAACCATCATAAGTGAAGTTTTTTGTGTTGAAAAACCGTCAACATGAACTTTTTTTTTCTCTCATTTAGACCGAATGATATTTTTTCCATTTAACTAGTTCATGTCTATCGATAAAAAATAGACTTTGTGAGTTTTATAAAATTAAGAGGTTTATGAGGGAAAAAAAATCTGGTTAAGGGACTTTATTGGGAAAAAAACCTGTAGAACTGAAAAATTCATTTTAGCAATTGCAACCATCCAACAAGTTGTCGGTAACTTTTTCTGAAAAAGAACTTTAAATTGGTGAATTTTTATTGGTGAAGAGACTTATTTATAAAAATTTGTACTTGAATATATTTTTTTCCCATAATCTATCCTAAAAATAACCACGATTTCTTTTGGACCAACTATTTATTAACATAATAAAATAATAATAATAATAATAATGCACAAAGTATTTGCAACTTATTAAACTTTATTCCTTCAAATTTTATGCAAGAAAAAGCTAATGGGAGTTGCAGTGCAAATGTGCAATCACTTAAATTGAGAAAACGTCCAAAACAGGATGCTGCCAAGTCAAAAATAGATTAATACATTAATAGTATTATATAGCCCTTTTTAATTTCTTAATACTTTATAGGAAAGAGTTCTATTATTTATTTATTTGTAATGAAAAAGGTTTGACAAAATCACATTATTTAGATCTACAAAATACAAATTGTATTTTAAAATTTTAATTTAGAATAGAAGTTTCCTGCAGCATATTCAGATATATTAACAAAATGTGTGACTCATTGAAACAAATATTGTTCCTTGGTTAACTTAAAAATAATAACATTTTGTTGTGTTTAGGGTTTGATTTTAGAAAAACTTTAAACACCCCTAATGCAAGGGGGAGGGGTACCATATAGTAGATTACAAGACCAGAAAACGATCCGAAAACCGACTAAACCGTTTTGATGTTTAGGTTATCTTTCTATTTTTTTCGAATCGGTTAGCTGAACCAGATTATTTTTTTATGGTTTTGTGGTTTGGTTACGGTTTACGTTTTCTGTCTCACATGGTTAAAAACATGGTGCAGTTTGATGATGCTAGATGATTTTAATCTGATGAGCTTCTTTCTGATGAAAATTTTCGAAACTAAAACAAAAAAATTATTTACAATTGTTTTTATTTATAATTTTTATATAATGCATTTTTAAACATATTTGTCATGTATATGGCTCGTATGTGCCACGTAAGTATGTTATAAAATGAAACACAGACACACTTAAAGAACAACTTGAAGCTTGAAGAACTGTAACCCTACCATTCAAAGAGCATAAACCCTAACATATGGGAGCAATTGAACACCTGCTCTGGAATCGAACACACGTGAAATGGAAATAGAAGAAGATGAAAACAAAACATGGAAATTAAAACGTGAAGGATAAACCCTAAATCATAATCGAGCATCATATACATTCATCTTTGTCTTCATTGATTTCATATCAAGGGTTCTAATTTCAAATCTGAAGATGATGGCTGGAGATGAAGACAATGAATTAGTTTAGATCTCTGATTTGTTGCTTCGAGATGATGGTGTGAGCTGTAAAGATGGCCGGAGACGAAGATGATGGCTGAAGTCGACGATGATGGATGATTTTAATCTTACGTGCTTCTTTCCAATGAAATTTTCAAAACTAAAACAACAAATTTATTAATAACTGCTTTTATTTATAAATTTTATAAAATGTACTTTTTAAACATATATGTCATGTAGATGACTCGTGTGTGGCTGTGTGCCACATAAGTAAGTCAACCAGTAACATATCAATTCTGGCAGTTGGTTAACCGGTAACATACCAAATTCTAGCAGTTGTTTGAGAGTTTTTTGAGGTAAAAAAACTTCTTAGGGTCTTTTTCGAAAAAAAAAAAAACAGACAATTTCATGAAAATCCTAAAAATAAAGAAAATTCTATTCTCTTTCAGTTTATTTTTTTGTTTTTTTTCATTTTGTTCATGAAATGAGAGAAATCAAAATTACAATAAAATCAAATTTCTATTTCATTCCATTGAAAATTATTTTGATAAAATGTTTATAATTGATTACATAATATAAAACACATCCTTATTCCTTAGATTGTAAATTCAATTGCATGATATATATGAAGCAGTATCATAAAGTTGTAAAATAATGTTATCTAGGTATTTAGCTAGTTGGTTACATTATTGGTTTTGAATTAATATATGTGACATGTCAATTATTTAATTAATGTTGGTTTTAAAGGGTCTAAGTTTGTTAGTTTAATTGAAGGAGAAGCCTCACAACACATCACATCACATGGTGTGGTGTTGTTAAATTAATATGAAAATAAATTATAAAATGGGAAGTAGAAAATTTACACAAAGTCAGTTGTCTTTTTTCTTGATTGCATTTTGTTTTCTGGGGTTTGTTGGCCACTCTACAAATTTGAATTGTAACCCACCCCCTATTCCCATTTTTCATTGGTCCAATGGGTCCACACCCACAAACCCAACCATTGAAATTCAATTTGTAAGTTGTAACCAACTATTCCTTTTTAAAAATAAGGCATGTGATGGATTATATGGTCTCGGTGACCTTCGGATTACTGAAATCATTTCAAATACGGTAACTTTTAATGGCTGTGTTTGCAATGAAACTGTAATGCAAACATTATAAATAAATCTCTAGTATAGCTTATCCGAATGTTCTTTGTTTAAACATTCGTTGGTTCACAATATAAATGTAATGTTAAGATGATGAAGTTCAAAATCATCGCAAAATCCTTTTTAGCAATGTTGACGATCGATTTAGAATATTCTTTAGAAATTAATCACACTTGCTCAAGTTGTAATGAATCAATGGATCAATGTTAACTTAATGTTAAACTAAAAGACATGAAATGATTGGTTTTCTTGATAGAATATATTTATATTTAAGAAAGTAGTATATATGTGAAAAATGTATACGACTACAATAATATGATTCTATGAAAGAGATGTGATTTGTATACAACATATTTTTTTTATACACAATAACTTTAACTAAAATGACAATTTTATTTTTAATCATATTTGTGTTGTATTTTTAAAAGTAAGGATAGATTTGTTTGTACAAATAATCTCCCCCCTTATGTAAGTTTGTAGATAAAATAAAGGGAGGGAAAATGAAAGGAGACATTGAAAGCTGACAAAGAGACACAGAAGCAGCTTTAGAGGGAGCATTTTGACCAATACAAGAAAAGAAAGATTGCAAACTTTCCCAAACCACCACAACAACAACAACACACATTTAATGAATGATCTCATATGATCACATTTATGATTTTACTCCCCACCCCACCATCACCAAAGTTCATTACTCCTCTGCTCTGGCTCTCATGTTTTTCAGTTAAGATTTATCTTTAACTATATTTCCCTTTTGGAAATGTAATCACTTGTTTCTTGATCTGAAAATTTGATTCAAAAATAACTAATCATATGGTGTTGGTTTATGGGTTCACCCCTAATTATGATTCTTGATCTTTGAGGGATTAAATAAATAAAAGAGATATCAAACTTAAAATAGGAATTAACTAAATTCATTGTTGGTTTTTAATTTATGGTGAGATTTGTATAAAATGAAGAATTATTGGAGTTGGGCTGAGTCTGTTAGGCACTTAAATGGACCAAACACACACACACACACACAGAGAGAGAGAGAGAGAGAGAGAGAGAGAGAGAGAGAGAGAGAGAGAGAGAGAGAGAGAGAGAGAGAGAGAGAGAAGTCACATGTGAGGGAGGAATTGGGACCCTCTGTGTTAGTAGTGCCTGCTCTCTTGCTCTTGCTAAACAAGTACTAACACTTTTTAGTGGGAAGGAAGAAAAGAAAAAAACGAGTCAAGTCCACCCAACCTAATGTATCTATCATGCTAACCAGCTCATCCATCCCTCTCTTTCCTCATTTTCATTTTCATTTTCATTTCCAATTAGGGTTTTTGATTTGGTAAGAACAAGCAAGAACCAAGGACCCACCACCACCCTAAACAAACCCAGTTACATTTTACAATCTTTTTTCCAGATTCTTTTGCATTTGCATGCTCTCCCTCTCCCTCTCCCTCAAGTTGGTAAAGTTTTCTTTTTCACTTTCATTGTAGTTTTAATTTTATGCATTCAATTATTAAATTCTCTCTCTCTCATCTTCGGTTGCGTTCAAATTATTCGAAATTTTGTCTTCTTGTCTGCCTTGTGTTCTGCCGTATTTACTTACCCGACTCTAACTTAAAAGGTTTGATCTTTATGTTAATAGGTTGAAGAAATTTCCTATCTTTGGTTCATTCTTCTGGTAGCTATTTTTTCTGGGCTTTCTTTGAATCCTTTGAGCTTCAGCCTTTGAGGTAGTGATTGGGGTCGGAATTTCCATTTCATTCCTATTCCAAGATGTTGTTATTGTTTCTTGTGTATTCTATAATTATCTTCATGTTTCTTGATATAAAAATTTTAACTAAAACTGTTCTGGATTTGCTTATAGTTTATAGTTTAGTTGCAGCTACCGTAATCTTCTTTTGAGATGCTATTACTTGCCTTAGAGGATGTGACCTAGCTACTTGCATTCATACAACAAGTTTGGTACCTGTTTTATCAACTACTTGCAATTTTCTTTTTCTCATTCTGACTTGGTACAAGCAAATTATATAATTGAAATATTTCCAATCAATTATATATTTATGTTGCTTTTTTTTTAATTATAAAGGACTAATATCCAAACTTCTTCTAATTGAATCGTAATGAGCGATTTGTGGCTTTGTATGTCGATCCTTCCTACATATACAATCCTGGTTGTTTGTTTTCTTCTTTGTCCAGGATGCTTGTTTCTAGTCCTTCTTCTTAGATTTGTTTTTACTTTTTACAAGCTTTGATTTCTATGCTAATAATTATAAATGTTATCTGCTTGCCAGGTTACTGTTGATGATTCATGACACAATCTCAAGTCTGATCTACTCATTGAATGTAGAATATGTAAAGCATTTTTCCGCCTTGTAAAATCACGTTTTCCATCCAAGTCACAGAAGATGAATAATGCAATTGTGCATGCTAAGATTGTTGGCTACAAGAACGAAAATCAACAACAGAGCCTGGACATGAACTTTGAATCACCGAAAGAAGATTACTTGTTGGAAATATTGGCAAAGGAGGAAAAGCATGGAGATGTTTTGCCTTCAAGCATTAAAAAGTTACAGATTAGTGATTTTTGCACACACAAGTTGTTTCTTCAACAAATGTCTGTCTTACAGAAGAGGATTCCGAAGCAAATCATGAGCCTTGACGAAAAATACCTTCGTCATTGCCTTGAATTAATTCATATGAGTGCCATGAATGCAAATTCATGGTCTATGCCATCCAAGATCAACTTTTTGCCAGATAGATTTAGTTCAGGAGTAGTTGGTGTTGGAAGTGGTTGTGATGATATGTATTTATTTTCGTCTGTGGCTGAAAATTTAGTCATAAGCTCCTCCATGGATCCAATTGTTGGTTCGATCACAGGAAGCACAAGCATGGTAAAACTTTTGAACAGTCCTTTACTACGTCAATTAGGTGCCTCTGATGATTATACCACCAGTCATGGAAATACAAGCAAGATGGAGGCTAGAGAAGCCGTAAGTTCTGTTATCACAAGCTCTCCTGGTGAGCCATGGGTTGGTCCTTCTAGGGTTCTACAAAAGAAGAGGGCAGTATCTGAAGATCAATTTTTTGGATCTACCGAGGCAATGCACAAAAGGCTTGTTTCGTTCTCAAGTACAAACTCCACCTTTTCAGATCCTTCTTCTTCTTCTTCCTCTTCATCTTCCAGTGCCTACTCTCAGGGAATGCTCCACTGCTCATGGAATAACGGATTCCCACATTATGTTTTCTCTGTAGAGGACCAGAGAGAAGTCTATACAACAAATCTTTCCAAAGTTGATTCGTTTAGAGATGGGGACTTGGATTATATTTATACATTTCATTCTAGAGCTGGAAAGAGGGAAAATGAAATTCATGACAAGGACTTGGATCTTGTGGGTAAAATGAGAGTGTCTACTTCTTTCACACTCTGTTCACTTGGAATAGAAATGATGGAGACTCAATTTATCTTATGTGCCACTGGCCATCATAGAATAGGGGATATACATACTTCAAATCAGACGGTTAAGAAGAGCAAGGGGCTGTCAAAGAAGGTGGCAAATATTTTGAAAGGAAGTCACTATTATAGGCAGAGGACTAACTCAAAATTTGACGGGTCATCTGCATTACAAGAAAGCTTTTTAGAGCCAGGCGAGGAAGGGAATGCCTTCCCGGAATCCAGCTTTCCTTCAAAACTTGAGTTAGCTGCCATTGTTGTCAAAGATCATATTCCCTACAGTCAAAAGAAGGTGGAGGGTGGAGGGTGGGGCTTAAAGTTTTTAAAAGAAGGTCGACATAAGCAAACAAATGCATCTCCAAATACACAATCAGTTCCTTGTGAACCTTGTAGACAAAATAGCGGTCAACATTGTAGTAGTATGGATGTTCTTGTCCCAGCAGGTTTTCATGGAGGGCCCAACACAAAAAATGGAGGACCTTCTAGCCTTGTTGAAAGGTGGAGGAGTGGCGGTTCTTGCGACTGTGGTGGCTGGGATATCGGTTGCCCACTCACAGTACTTAATGCTGCACCAAATAACAAAGACGCTCTCTACCAAGCAGGTGTTTTTGGGAAGAGCAATTCATTTGAGTTATTTACACAGGTAGCATCTGCAATCTATGTTGTATTAATCTTTTCTCTTGCATCATTTTGCAACAAAAAAAAAAACTTTTGACAGAATGCTTGATTATGGTGTGCTGAAACAATTCTTGCCCAATTTAGATAGTTTTTATATACCCAAGAAGATTAAAAGAAAAAACTACGACAATTAATTGCAGAAATTTCGTTTTTTTTCCAGCTACATTGTTTTTTGGTTATGTTCATCATTTAAATGGAAAACATCAAGCATATGATCTTACAGATAATTCTGTTAAAACACTTGGATATATGTGCAACATGAAGTGTGCAGTGCAGATGACAATTTGCGTCTTTTTTCTGCTCTTCTTCCAGGGTATTAAGCAAGGTCTTCCTGTTATAGAAGTGACGAACATCCATGATGGTTTGTATTATATCCATTACCAATCAACTCTATCTGCTCTGCAGTCTCTTTCAATTGCTGTGGCCATAATTCATAGTCACAGTCCCACCCTCAAACCCAAAGTATATAGAAATTGAAATCACAACAATGATTAGGAAGGATTTGGTCTTGTGCTGCTTCCTCTTGTAGAGACATAGTTGTTGCAAGTATACTTAGATTCCATTGCTGCATGCAAAGCAGATTTGTAGATTTCTTGTAATAGGGATCTCTTGTTGTTTGTGGTTATTGAAGATTGAGTTATGGATAGAGTGATTATGTAGCATAAAACAGCTCTCTTTGTATTTCTTATGTTTGTTAATCTTGAAATATGACATTAACAATGTTTTTTGGTACAAAATGGGATGATGTGGTTTTCATGCCATTTGTGTGCTTTTCTTGATTAGAATTCTTTTTGTAAGCTCAAGCTTTTGTTGTTTGGCATGTTGAAATGCAAAATAAAATTGTAGATGGCAGAGTTTGCTTTTGTGAAAGATTCGTGTTAGTTGGTAAAAAATACACATGGGATTGTCGTTAACGTTGTTGAAAGAATAAAAATGTTGATTCAATCCATGCATCACTCTCAACCATAGTGTCTTGCAACCTAATGCTACCGGAATTCCTGAATCCAGATTAATGGCTTGAGAAGAGCTTGGATATGTTTGAATCTTCTCTAGTGAGCTTGGAAATGAGAGAAGTAGAAATCTTACTTGTATACGTATAGTACGTCTCTGGTGAAAAACATTCGAACCCTTCTAAACATTAGATTGTTAGTGAAATTGGATAATATAATCATAACTGTCACATATTCGGTCTCTAGTCCAATGCTCCAATTTTTAGTCGTTTGGTGATTAGCCATTCATACGAAAAAAAAAAAAAAAAAACTATTAAACGTATGTTGTGCTCTACAGTAAAGAAACAAAAGGATAGAATGGGAGAAAGAAGAAAAGAATAATAAAATGGAAATGTTGATAAACAATATTCTATCTTTTTTCTTGAAAGGATGCTATTATTCACACCACATAAATGTCTATGTCTACCTCATCATTATTAGTATATTATTAGAAGTCAATCTAACCGTTTTTTTTTATCCCATCATAGGGTTTAAATAGACTATACGGTGGAACACAACATAAATAGAACACATGCTTGAATAATGAATATATGTCGGAAAGTAGAGGGGCAGAGGACATGAAACAGGCCGATTAGCCCCAAACCCTAACTTGAGAGCAAACCGAAACCGAAACCCAAACCCAAACCCAAACCTAAACCTACTATGGAAGATATGGAAGCGAGGTCTGAGTCAGTAGCGAAACAAGTGTTTGTTGAAAGAAATTCAACAAAAGAAGGTGAAAGTGAAACGGATGATGGGTGAAGTGATGAAGCGTCAGCAATGAGCAGGTATGTGTTGGAGAAAGATCTGATCTGATGTTGGTGAGCCAGACAACGCAACCCCAAAGTCTTTTTATGTACTTGGGAAGGATAGACATAATCAGATTTCAAACTTTTTTAGGAGAGGAACTGATTGGAAACTCTCAATCAGCCCGAAATTGGAAAGTTTCCTAAAAACTTCAAACTTTAACCAAGTCTTTAAAGTAAGTTAATTTTTCATGCGTGTCTGCTGATGCATACATATGTTTACAGTAATTATGTAAGATATGGAGTCTTATTGCTACTTCTTTTCACTAATTTCTTTTACTTAAATAATACCAAATTTGTTTTTGGTTTTGCTGGGGATGTGGTGTTGAGGACAAGTTCCTCTGCACCTCCCATACCCAGCTAAAGCAAATTAGACTTTTGCTGTTGCTCTTGCTCTTGGGACTTGGGTAACATATTACATTATGTGTATCCTCTGTCAAGACTGGGACATGACTTTCTTTTCTTTTCTTTTCTAGTTTCTAATATATAAACAAGGGAGAATTGCTTAAAATAACATGCTAACTTTTTCTTTTTTTCTTATTATATCAATCTCGCGAATTTTGTACCAAAACCTAATTGTTGTATACGGGTTAAATGCTATAATCGGAAGTAGTTCCACTAATTTGGGACAAAATTTACGAGATTGCTATAATAAGAAAAAAGAGAAAAGTTGCTTGCTATTTTTGAGCAATTCTCCCTGTAAATAATTTGATTCATCTACTTTCATCATGGTTGGTATTGTTGCTTGTATCTGTTTGCTCTTTCAAATCTCTATGTATATACAGTCTTTGATGTTTTAGGCAATGGCTATATAGTAGAATTTGGTAGCTACATTAAGGATTTTTTTATGAATTATGTAACTTACACTTGGTTTTCCGCATTTGTTTGAGTGTATGATGATAATGGTTACTTTTAATTAAATGACCAGACTAGTCAAGTATCATTTCATCATCATTGTTTGATGCTGTTACACGTCTGGAAAATCGATCGTTACACATGTCTTCATGGTTATCAAGCACTCATCTGCTCCATGTACACCTCACATAAACCTAAATATATTCTTCATTTCACTCCCATGTGCTTGTTTTTTCATCATAGTTAATATCCTCATGTTTTTGTGCTTTTGGTTATTTTTTATGCTGGTCATAAACTTCATAATATAATGTTTTTTCCCCAACTTTTTTTTTTTTGGTGTCGTGTTTGCTAGTTATATTGCAAATTTGCCTTCCTGTGTCGTTTGTATTCTGTTTACTGATTGCTAAATGAAAATTATAACCAGACTAGTCAAGTATCTTATCATCTTCATTGGTTGATACTGTTACACGTCTGGAATATCAACTTGTAATCAATCGTTACAGTTCTGGTTCTTTAAAAGCTTGCAGCTGCTACATCTGATTGCTACATATGCCCCTACAATTTATGATCAGATTTCTTAATCAAAACTTTGATGATTATGATAGGTTTGTTTCATGAACAGATAATGCTTTTTGTTATTATCAACCGAAAAGGAGAAATTAGGTACATGGCTCATTTTGTTTGTGGCATCCGGGGTGTTTGGGATTGCTCTTTTCGGCTGCTTATCAGTGTATCAGTTTTCCAAATGCTGCAATACTTGAGTGCTTGACATTCTGTTTTTAAAGCGCAGTTATGCACTTTTTTGTCCTTCAAAAGCCATTTTGGAAACCCACATTTGTTTTCTGAAGCTGATAAGCATCCTAACGCCCTCCTAAACTGTTTGTTTTTTTTCCCGTTCGTGATTGAAAACTATGTGCTTTGATTATTTAGGGTCTGCCATCACTGGACTGATTGGGAAGGAAATGTGCTGATCTGTGGCCAAGAATTGCAAGTGCAGCCAATGCTATTTGTCTAAGTTGTTTCCTGTTCATCACAAGTTTGTAAAACACTAGCAGCCTTGGTTTATTTATCATATTTAATGAATTTTGAATCCATTAGTACACCTTGATAAACTTTTGATCTATTTTTATTAAAGTTCATTTCTGGTAAATGTTACTATTGAAAATGCTTGAACTGGTGCTTTCAATTACATTTCGGGTTTCGGCATCTCCAATGACTACCTCATTTTTCTTATTTGTTGTATGGTTATCCACTTTTCACAGCCATTCTGTTTTTGATTGGCCTATATATCATAAATCTTAGAAAAATTGATGGAAAAGGGATAGGGGAGATGGTATAATTTGCCTGTATGCTAATGACATTTATGGAGTACACGATGTTGAAAATGGCTTTTAGTAAGTTTCAAATAATTATGAAATGCAATGCTGGACTCGACTGGACAAGATTGTTGACAATATCTTAATGTCCAGCTTGCTAAAATAAATACTACTGGGTGCATGGTCTGTTGTACCTTGCGTATTGAACATGATACCTATTCCATTCTTAAATCCTACTTATTCATATCCGAGTTCTCTCTACTTGTGTAACAAGTTAAAGAAAAATGGCAAGACTTGTCGGTTTTTTCTTGGCCACAACCACAATGTGCCTTGCTGCTAGTGTCGTAGCCGCTGCAGATTGGAACATTTTGTATCAGAGAACCAAGTCTGGCCTCAAGATCTCGTTAAAGAACTATTGTGAGGGTTGGAGGATGAATGTTGAGTTAAACAACATTCGCGATTTCTCTGTGGTTCCATCTGAGTGTACGAGTTACATCGGAAAGTACATGACAGGAACCCAGTTCAAGGTGGACTCAGAGGCCATGATTGATGAATGCACCGTATACCTCAACACCCTTTGTGATCTAAAAAAAGATGGTAGCGATGCTTGGATCTTTGACATTGATGACACCCTTTTATCGACTGTGCCATACTACAAGAAACATGGATATGGGTAAGTTTTAATTTCAAGACTTTTCTAGTATATATGTGATGTCACTGTTTATAACTATATATTGTTTGCAAAGCTTAATGAAATGATTCAATTTACTAAATTCATTATGGATCGTTGATAAAAATTGATTTAAATAATTACAATTTTACCCTTACAACTCTAATTTAAAAAAGGGCAAATTACCAAGAAAGGGATTAGAAAATTCAAAATTGACAATAAAGGTAATGCAAAATTTTTTAGGTCAAGAAAGATAACATAAAATTCAAATTTGATAAAAAGGGTAGGTAAATTTTTAATTTTATGCTCACTTTTTTTGTTTAAGAATAATCTTTGATTATCTTTCTTGGTCTAAAATTTAAATTTCATGTCATTTCTCGGCCAAAATAGAATTTTACATTACCTTTCTTGGCAAAATTTTTTTACAATACCTTTATTGTTAAAATTTATATTTTATATTACCCTTCTCGGTAATTTTCACTTCAAAAAAATATGGGTTCAAACACATACCCCCATGATCTTGTCAGAGTTTTCTTACCATCACACTGTATCAACATTGTGGCTTTAAAATTATCTCAATTTTTTTTAAATTTTCATAAATTTTTTATAATGTTAATATTATTTATATGCTTTATTTTAAATATTTTGAATTTTATTTATTCAGTTATCAGACATTTATATCTTATCTACTTAATGTATATATATTTGCTAAATTTATACCTACACATATATACACCCACACACTAAAATGTTTTTTATGCTTTAATTTTAAATGATATAACTCGGGCGAGTAAATAACTAGTTTAATTGGTTTTTTTGGAGGGGGGAGAGGGTGAATGTGAGTGATCTTGAGGAGTGGATGAGGCAGGGGAAGGCTACTGCGAATGATTACAGTTTAAGCCTGTATAACGACATAAAGAAACGAGGAATCCAAATCATGTTGGTATCTTCAAGGAGAGAACATCTTAGATCGGCTACCATCAACAACCTTGTCGATGTTGGTTTCTACGGTTGGAAGAGTCTTTACCTCAGGTGGGTGGGTATGCAAGTAAAACATCTAAATTTCTTTGTTTCAAATATACAATATATGTAGACTAGTTGTTGAAATTGAAATGGAATAGGGGTGCGGAATACGATGGTAAGACGGTGGAGGAATACAAGGCAAGCGTAAGGAAGGAGGTGATGAAGGACGGTTACCGAATTTGGGGGATGTTGGGAGATCAATGGAGCAGTCTTAAAGGATCACCAACTGCTAAAAGGACATTCAAGCTCCCTAATTCTCTTTACTATGTTCATTGAATTACCAAGTCTGTGTGTGTGTGTGTGTTTTGACTTTTGATGGATTTGACTTTCAGTATAGGCACCATCATCTCTTCTATTTGGACAAGAAACAAAAATTGTCATGGGTGGATGTACTCATATGGAAGTGAGGGGCGGCCCCAAATGGTCTGCAAAATTATTGTGCAATTTTATGTTAAATAACAATATTAAACCTATTGTAAAAAAGAGAATGACTAAATATCTGAAATTGTTAGAGTGAATTTCTTATTA
Organism: Centrapalus pauciflorus; assembly: GCA_020465985.1. Lineage (NCBI taxonomy): Eukaryota > Viridiplantae > Streptophyta > Magnoliopsida > Asterales > Asteraceae > Centrapalus > Centrapalus pauciflorus. Next base: position 15,601 of record JAANYP010006079.1, on the reverse strand, counting down.
TTATTTTTTTTAAGTTCTATTAAATTTAAATAAAGTTTTATGGAGTAAAATTTATGAATGAAATAAAAAAGTTTTTCACTCATCATGTTAGATGCAACTACTATGATCGGAACCAAGTAAAATGCATAAAAGATTGATATAAAAAGTTATTAAAGGTGTGGTTTTCATTTGAGGTGAACATTTTGAGAACTAGACTAGTTCCAGACCAATCTTATTTAGACTGGTCTTTTTTCCTAACTGGTCCTTGTCAGATTAGGACGGTTTTTTGTCAGTCCAGTCTTTTTCCAGACTAGTCTTGGTCTGGACTAGTTAGGGTTTCTGTGCTTTTGGATTTGAATATTTTGTTTCGGGTTTTTCAGTTAAGATTTTTGGTTCGGGTTAAGACTACGTCTGTCCTGTTTGAATTCGTCTAAAATGACTCCTTTTGTTCACCTCTAGTTTCACTTACATAAAAGATAAAAAAAAAAAAATTTACATTACTAGGGGAAGCAAGGGTGTTATGTAATTATTCCAACATCATGGATAAAAGCCCCCAAGAAAAGAGCACAAAAACACAAGCAAGTTGGGCGTTTATATTTTTTGGAAGACATAACACCGTGTATCTATAAGAAATTAAGAAGTTGATCCTAGAATATGAACCAAATCTGATTCCTGCAATTAAACACAATCAAAGGCAAACTAGTGCTGACCCAAATCTTATCTATGACAGAAAATTGAAGAGAAAATGTGATGCCAAACAAATGGACACACATCTAAATTGCTCTTTCACCACAAGAGAAGTACATATTGAGGCCTATGAACCAGATTTTCCATGATAACTACAATTTTATTTACATTTTATTTAAAATTAGATTGAAAAATTATAAACAACATGCAGGCCGTACTAACAATTATATTTTAAACCAAATAACTTAAATGGCATGTACGCCATAGAAAAACCGAGAATCAAATAATCAATGTTGAATATTCAATGTTATATATGAAAAAATTCTTGTTTTTATGGTACAATTTTTTTCTTTTAAAAAATAATAATTCTCATGTTATTTAATTTCAAAGTTGGTTCTGCATTTCTGTAACAAATTTATGTTCTGCAATGATCATGTTTATATATGGTTATATTTTTAAAAATATCATATAATTTTTTTTCCTAAATATAACTATACTTTTAAAAGTATAGTTATATTTTTTAAAAAGGGTTTACATTGTGTAATATTTAACGTACCTTTTCAAATGTATTGATATAATACATGAATTTTTTAGACATATGATGTATGTACTTTAATTTTCACACAAACTATAGTACAATTTTACATAGAGCTCAATTTTTCATACAATAAAACCTAATGTTACATAAAATTGGTCATATTGGAATCAGAAACGGTATGATACTGACACATTGTACTTAATATAAGTTTATGTATGATAACAATACATTTTAAAAAATAAGTTGATATCGTACTATCTAAAATCCAGAATTTAAGGTTGCGTTTAGTTGATAAAATTCTAAAATTTTCATTTTACTTTAAAAAAAATGAAAACTTGTTTACTTAACAACTATTTTATAAATTTTCATTTCACTTTTTAAATTATCAGTTTTCATATTATCTCTCTTACTTTTCTATTACCTAGCCTATATTTCTTATACTCTTGTGCTCTCTCTTACTTTTTAATTACTTATCTTATTTTTATTATTCTATAATGAAACAGAAATTCATTATTATATAAAAAAAACAAACCGATCTAAATTTTTGGACATATTTTTTTTAAAAAAAAAAAAATCATATTTAAAGAAAATAACATCGTGTTTTGTGCAAACTTGTTGGTATATTTTAAAATGATTTGGTTAGGGCCAAATTTTGCATCCACGAGCAGCAACTTTCAGGGTTTCTTCATTTTACAGTTGAAACCTAATTGGGCCGACATTATAACAGCTTCCTCTTCATTTTACCAATAACCAATCTTAGATCTCTCTTTCTTTGGTGAGGAGAGACGAAGAGAATGGCTAGCGACGAAGCGGCTGTTGATGCGAGCGTAGCAGCGGCGGAGGCGGTTGATAAGCAGCCTCACAAGTTAGAGAGGAAATGGACGTTTTGGTTCGATAACCAATCTAAACCTAAACAAGGCGCTGCCTGGGGCAATAACCTTCGCAAGGTCTACACTTTTGAAACCGTCCAAGAGTTTTGGTGGTAAACCCTACTCTCATTATTTCCATTCCTTTTCTTGTGTAATTGCAGATTCGTTTGGTTGGTTTACCTATTTTGACGATTTTACTTTGCAACCTTTTAGATTATCTCTCGTACATGATCTGATTTCCAATTAAGTGTTATAATGAACAAAAATTTATTGATAGAGATGTGAATGCATTTTAACAAGATTAGCAAATGAATTATGTGATTTAAGAATATTGGAACAAAACAAGAAAAGACTAGTGTCCTCTGACATGGATGTTTCATACAAACCGGATAAATTCTCAGTTGCAAGGTTGCTGCCTTTCTTTGTGGATCTATTTCATCTTTTTGTGTTGCATAGAATTGTATTGAGTGTATGGCTGAACCGAGCTTGTTCTAGTTCCAACTCCAAACATTGGTCGAGTGTTATCAGCTTACTTAACATGTCATTTACCTTAACAACCCAAATGCTAATGCGAACTCTTTAGGGAAAACTTTGTCTATTGCGATTAGTGAAGTAGTTAAGCTGTTAAAGGGGGCATACATGATTAGCTTGCATCATATTAATGTTGTAGTACTTGAAATCGAAATCTGTCAAAGACTCAAAGTGAAGTATTTTATGCCTATAACATGCAGAAAACTTGACCTAAAAAATTTGAAGTTTCCAATTTTCTTGCAGTTTGTATGATCAGGTGTTCAAGCCAAGCAAATTACCAGTAACTGCTGCTGATTTTCATATGTTCAAAGCGGGGGTTGAGCCTAAATGGGAAGATCCAGAGTGTGCTAGTGGGGGCAAGTGGACAGTTACTAGTAGCAGAAAGCCTACCCTTGAAACTATGTGGCTTGAAACAGTATACATCTTTCTCTACCTATCCATATGATATTCACCTTTTTAACCTATGTGGATTCATTGAGTAAGCCATTGATATTTACATTTCTTGGTAGTTAATGGCCTTAATCGGAGAGCAATTTGATGAGGCTGATGAGATATGTGGTGTTGTTGCTAGCGTGCGTCAAAGGCAGGACAAACTTTCTCTGTGGACTAAAAATGCTGCTAATGAGGCTGCTCAGGTAGTAACTCTATTCTCATGTGTTAACTGCTCATGACCTTATTTGAGTCCTGCAGTGTGGAAGGTGTAAACCCCCCTTCCTGAGACGGAAATGGAGGTTACATCAAATGCCAAACAAACAAAAAGGGAGGGGGGGATCGATAATTAGTTGAACTATAAACCATAACTTTAACATGATATGCCAAAATCAAATATCAATGAATTAGATAAATAGTCTCTAAAATCTACTAGCCCTCTTCTCACAACCCGTTTCATCCTTAATAAACTTGCTGGAAGAAATACACATGAGCTAATTGCCCGGTACGTTGTTAATTGCATGATAATTAAATGGTTGGTGATTATAACATAATCAATCATTTTATGTAATTGAGATTTATGCGAGACCAAAGGAAGTTCATGTTAAGCTTTATATGGGTAACGGGGTAAGGACTAAGGAGGTACCGAGTGCATGTTCGTATAAGTCAGTGTGATTTCGAACTATACAAATGATGGGGCTCATGTTAGAAAAATATGGGTTGGAATAGAACGAACTTGAAATGGAGGATATTTTGATTTTTGAGATCGACTACCGAATACTTTTCGTTAGGGGTGTAAACGAGCCGATCCCAGCCCGATCCAGTTTAAGCTTGAGCTCGGCTTGTTTAAAAGTACCAAGCTCGAGCTCGAGCTCTGTATGAAAAGCTCGAGTTCGGCTCGTGAATTGTTTTCCAAGCTCGGGCTCGACTCGTTTATTATATATTTTAATTTTTTAATTAATATTTATATAATCTTTTATATAATATATATAACTTTTATTTTTATTTATTTATTTAATCTATATATTATATTTTTATTAATTTAAAAGATATTTATATTTCATAATTTCATGTTACTTATTATCAACTTATCTGATTCTCTTTTATTATTTAATATAGTAGTTAATTTACTATATAAATGTGTGCGTATATTATTTTATGTTTTTTAATCCACAATTTAATAAATAAATCTCTAAAAGATAGGTTATTAGATTAACAACATCCCCCTTATAATGAAATCAAGTAATTAACATTGTAACTAATTATTCATATATCATGTCCTCTGATCCTCTAAATATTAGGAGTTAAATTACCTCCTAGTTTTCAACTTCAATTAAAATTTTGGTCCATCAACATATCCAGCACATTATGGTATAAATGCATAACATCAGCTGTGCGTGTGCTGAAACAAATGATTTTTTATGAGTAGTCATTGCAAATTGCAACAGCCAACATGACTGAGGGCTCTATATGTACATTGGCTTATTTTCATTGACAATAGAAGCCACTTGTCCTTGTCTTTAATCTTTCTGGTTGAATTATCTTCTCCTTCTCATCCTTTTTTTATGTAGCCACCTTTGTACATGATTGTTCAAAAGCCAAATTACTTGTCTGTGTGAGAGAATAACAATCAACTTTGTAGTTTTAATTTCAGTTTTCATTTAAAAACCAACATAGATACGTCGTTACTTGTGATGGAGTTATAAAGATTAGCAAATGTCTACCACATGTGTTAAAAGATCAAGTGCGTTTGTTGTGTTTTTTTGGCATCTTTAAGGTCATATATATGTTAACAAACATTCAAAACATAGAAGCCATAACAGTTCAATGAGAACAATGAAATTCTTTGCATTCAAATGGAGCTTTAACATTCACAAAACAGTTGACATGCTTGACCAGTAAATGTATTTTTTATGTGACTAATAACGCTTGGCATGAATTTCTGATTTGTAGATGAGCATCGGAAGAAAGTGGAAGGAAGTTATAGATGTGACAGACAAGATTGTTTACAATTTCCATGTAATATCATCATCTATTGCTTGCTTTTCATTTTGATTGATATTCTATTCCTTACTTTTTTGGTTCATTTGTGTCCTTGCAGGATGATTCCAAGACAAGATCAGCAAAAGGTCGGTACAGCGTGTAAGCAAAGAGTGAAGGATTTGCAGTAACTTTCTTTGTTAACGCAAACTAATGCTGGCTGTTAGATTTATCATATTTGATGTTGAATTATGCTCTCTGGAGATTCAGTTAAGTAAAATTTTGACATATGTTATTAATTCCTTTGCTGCATTGGTTGGGGACTCGATACATTTGATTGGGGAAGTTCCCTCACCACGTGTATTTCAAAGTTCCGATAATGATGATGGACGGAACTAATAGGAAAGGTGGTGCGATGCGTAGAGTTGATAACCTTTGGACTTGTGAAAAGTTGAAGAGAACATGGAGTTTGCACTCCTTGCTGATCAAAAGATTATGGTTTTGAATAATGAAAATTGCAAACTCATGTGGTATGTTGGTATGGTAGCCACCACCATTGGTTTAGGCTGCTGATATATTTAAAACTAAAATAAATTTGGTTTTATATTTGTAGATGAGAAACAGTAAGTACTAATCTCTTGCCCTTGTTCCAAATCAACACCTGAAAAGCTTGAAATTAAAACTTGTGTTTGCCTAAAAAGTTCTCTACTTTTGTAGGCTGCTGCCTGCTGATAGGGTAGTGATGGTAGAGTTACGTGCATAATTGCATATAAATCATGTGGATGGCACAAAATGCTTAATAAAAAGGGATAATTGTTCAAAAAACCATCAACGTGTCGGCTTTTTGTGATTAAAACTCAAAACTATTTTTCGTTGTATAGAAAACCCCAAACTAACTAAAAATCAATAAATCAAGGTTTTATCAATGAGTAACCCGTTGAAACCAGTTATTAATCCTACGTGGACCGGTAAATAACCTGTGTGGAATAAGTTTTGATTGTTGAAACAGGTTGCCAAGTATTATATATCATTTAAACCCCCGTTTCATTTTTAATTGTAATTTTTAAACGGGATCACATCATCAATGAGTGTTTAAATGATGTGTAATACTTGACAACCGGTTTCAACAATAAAAATTTATTCCACGTAGATTATTTATCGGTCCACGTATAATTAATAATCGGTTTCAACCATTTAACCACTGATAAAACATTAGTTTACTGATTTTTAGTTAGTTTGAGGTTTTCTATACAACAAAAAATGGTTTGGGGTTTTAATCACAAAAACCTGACAAGTTGAGGGTTTTTTTGTGCAATTATCCCTGATAAAAACCAGTACTGTGGAATTTTTACTGAAGGATTCAAATAACATTTTTATAGTTGGTTAATAAAAAAAAAGGCAGCCATTTCAATTCTTTTTATGGTTTAAAATAATCAAATTTGTTTTTAATAGTAAAAAAGATTAAATGTTTACTTTCTTCGTCACATTTTAAATATCCACTTAATAAAAACATATGAATTTAAGAAATAGGTAATTACTGTCTCATTTTATATTTAAATGACTATTTTTTTCTTATTTATTTACTTAATCAATTTTTTAAAAAAAAAAGACAATTACATTATATAGGATTATTATTGGAACTTTATAAATTATTATAATTCATTGGACATTTTAAGTCAAGAGGGATAAAGGATTTAATTTTATCATTTCTGATAGCCTTGGTTTATGGTTACCTTGAATTTTAAAATTTTAATATTAGCTATATATGTAATTTTTCTTTGAATAAATTTCAAATGGCTTAAGTTAAGAGAAATATTGTGTAATTAGAGGAAGAGCTAGTCTATTTACACCTTATGATGGGCTAGAAAAATGGTTAGTTGATTATGAAAAGTGAAATGGTAAAATTTAACATTTTCTTATTGGATAATTAATTATAAAAAATTGATTTCTAACGATACAGTAATAATGACGGGTAAACATAGACGGGGCAGATAATCACAACGCTACATCCACCGGAAACAAAAAGGGCAACACAATCTGTCTAGGTTCAAGAAAGAAGAAATGCTGAAGCAAAGTCAAAATCTCCATGAAACGCACTCACGCACGTCGCCATTTTCTCAATCGCAGCTCTCTTCTTCCAATGGAAAAAGGGGTAATCTAGATCAAGAATCTCTCTGTGGATCTTTGTAGTTACCCTCGTCTCAATTGGATTGAATTCGTCATCTAAAATCAAAGAATCCAAGAAAAGAATGGCATCATTGGGAACCCATTTCACGTCGTTCCTGTTCCTCTTTCCTCTTGGCATCCGTCGCCTTGTATCCTCTTTCTCTGTCTACCTCAACGACCCATCCCTCTACCGATCCAAATCTTGGTACTTTTCTAACCCCTCTTGGAAAAACCTTGACTTTTTTGCCTTCCTTGTTGCCCTCCCCATTGCTTCTTTCTCCCATTTCTTCTTGTTCCTTGCATTCTCAGGTCACCCCACTTACAAATTCTCCTTCTTGCAGCAATCTTTAGTGGTTTTCCTCTTCTGGCTACTCTTTCTTTTCATTGCGATTAAAGAATTCCTTGATCCCATTGCAATGCCTGACCATTTCATATTTGTTTTTGCTGGGGTTGCGTTTCTGATCGAGTATCTCATGAACGGGAAAGGGATTGTTGGTCTTGGTGAACTTGAGTACGGTTTGTTAGGTGGGTTGACGCTTGTCTGCGCTGCATCTTGTTTCTTTCTTTCGATCAGGCCGTCTGCTTATTTTGCAGATTTTCTCTTGTCTTCTGGGCTTGTTTTGAAGGGTACTTGGGTTTTGCAAGTTGGTCTGTCATTGTATACGGATGCATTTGCATTCGAGGGCTGTGGTAAGGTGGTGATTGCCCCTGTCCCAGTTCAGGGGAATACAGATGTCAAATGTGACATTGAGGACGACAGGTTGAGGGGTATGGCATTGATGAATTTGTTGTTTGTTGGGCATTCGATTATGGTATTGATAATGTGTTTTCTAGTTTTGGGATTGTTGAGTCATAAGAAGGCGAAAGGGAGGCCTCCAGTGATGATGGCTCAACTCGACTCTGATCGTATGCTTATGCACCCTCCTCTTCCTGCACTTGACTTGGAATGAGTAAGATTTTTGTTTTGGATCTTCCTTTACTTTACTTTACATACACACAATGAATTGTTAGCCATTTACTTGTAACAAATGTCATTTCCCTGATTTTATTGTAAAGGTTTAACAAAGTTTATATAAACAAACAGTATGTACTAATCTTCTTCAATTGCATGCTAGTCATGATTAGTTGAACACGTTAATTATTCATCAGTTTGTGTTTTGGAATGGTATACAACATGATGATTGTGTTGACCGTTTGAGACATTGTGGTTCCATCATCATCCATGGACTCCATCCAATTCTTATAGTTGTTGCTTAATCCCTCCCTATTCATAAACTTTAATTACATATAATATTCTCTTGATCACATATATTCTTTTGACTGATTTTTAACTGATTTGTGCATGTCATGATGTATAAGATGATGATCTCTGACCCTGAATACAATAATTCCTCTTAATGTTGATAGAAAGTAAAACAGAAATCTAAGAACAAGAAGAATGATACTGAAAGATTAGAATTCAAAAGATTAAAAGAAAACAAATCAGTAAGGGAACCCCAAAGATGGTGAACCCTACTGCCTAAATTCAGAATAGATAAAACTCTCTGCCCAAGCTAAAGAGCCGATCTAACAAACAATTTGACACACGTACCCTCTCTATGCCTATCTTATAGATATAACACTAACCTAGGGTCTGTTACTGGGCTGGTTATCAACACGATATCATTTTATTTATCAGATTTCATGCATCATAAATGAAGTTGTGGTTTAATGAAGAGGAATGAGCTGATTTTTCTACCTATTAAGAAGTTGGAATGGTAAATGCGGACAAAAAAACAGTCCCAACCCTAGTCCTCCTGTCTAGCGTGTGACCGTAAACATAAAAACGAACCAGGGGAAGATCCTCTTCCATAGAGATTGATCCTACTTTTTTAAGACTAGCCAATTTCTAACTTAATTGTCTGAGTGATTCCTAGCAGCCATTGATGGTGACCTAAACATAATTCAATGCAACTCAAAACAAAAAGGATATAAAATGGAGGTGAATATGACCCTACAAATAAGATAATAAAACCACTTTACAGCTAAAACCTTTATCACATCAGTGTACATCACTTCGTCATCTCATTACAGTTGCAGTTCACAACACCACAGTTCACACTCTTTTCAATTAAATTAAACAAAATAAATTAATTAAACAACATAATACATAATTAAATAAACAATGAAAATAAAAGTATATAATTAAGTAAACAATACAAATTAAAAGTATATAATTAATCAAAGAGTTTATTATGAAAAAACCAAAATCTTTTTAATGTTCTTTGCGGTTTTGTTCATCCATGTTATTTTTTTCAAGAAAAGTCCTCAAGTTAAATTTTTTCTGTTTGTTTTAGTAAAATTTTGCTATTAAACCCGGTTTTTCAGTTTTATTAAAATTCTGGTTTACCAATTAGAACCGGACTATAATAGTCAAATTTCACAAAACTTAGAAAAAAAATTAACTTAAGGACTTTTCTGAAAAAAAATAACATTGAGGGACAAAAACGTAAAAACCGTGAAAACATGTTGGTTTTGTATAATACACCCTTAAATAAATATAATTAACTTAAACAAAACAAACAAAACTAAATAATATCTAGATCCTCATTCTTCGTCAAAATCTCACCCATATTTTTTTGGCTAAGTTCCCTTTCATTCGGGTCATTGTTCGACGTTGCCCTAAGATGTAGTAATAAAGATTTGTTAATAAGTCAGTTGGTAAAAAGTCTGTTACACTGTTAGTTTGTTAGTTAGTTACATAAAGCAGTAGTATGGTGAATATTTGGCTATAAATATCACCTCTGTAATTCGTATGTGATCACTTGATCACTTTTAGCTTTTCTTCTGTAATTCAGTTAAATAATACTTCAAACATTCAGTTCATTCTTCTGTTCATGAGATATTCGATTGCTGATGCTTTATTCACACGTGTCCCTATCGAAGCTGGTTGTGTATGTGTTTGACGCCGACGTCTTTAATCGGTTTAGTTGTTGGAGTCGTAAACTCCATCAATGGTACGATAAACTATTTTGGGTTCTTTGAGAACTTTCCAAACATGTTTTAGAATAAATGACAAAGAATAGTGTTCCCAGTAATATTTGATGGTCGCGTTGTAAACTTCTTTGTTGGATTGACCACTTTGGTGATGGGTTAACAAGTTGTTGTATATTCCGGAAAAGTCTTTCACTTAAAAATATATAAATTATCGGTCGATGTACGTTTTTGGTATAAATTGTAGAGGAGATTGATCTGAAATGGATTATCGGTCGATGTACGTTTTTGGATGATGTTGGGGTGGATCCATTGAAAACAAAGAGAGATAGATGTAGAATTATAGAGATATTTTGAAAATTGTGTGAAAATCAGTTATTATACGGAGGTATTTATAGAGTAAAAATGTTTTTTAAAATTTTAATTAAAAGAAAAACTACCATTTATTTGACCATTGAAGCTGTGAACATGAGCATCGTGACTGAGGGGAGGGTACCAACCGAGTGAGGAGCGTGCCACCTCACCAAATTCATCCGTGGAGCATAGCATGGGTTTGAGACCACTTCGGTTGGACTAATAAGATACTAATTGCTTCTACGTTACGATAAGATAAAAACTGTAAAAAAAAAATAATAATTTATGAATAAGAGAATAACAAATTTTAAGTGATCAAGCAAAAATTCAAATAGACAAACTTGAACTAAACTAAAAATGAGTATATGTTAAAATTTCATATCATATTTTTATTTAATATTTATATTGTATTTAAATGCTTTATAGACATTAGTATTTAAAGAATAATTAAAGGTAAAAAAACATATAAAACTACAACGAATTAAAAGTATATTAAGCTGAAATTTATAATCCATTAAAAATGATAATTAATCAAATGATAAATTAAATCAAATATAAACTTAAAATAATTTTTAATACAAAGGAAGTCCAAAAAAAGTTTAAAATAAGTAACTTGATATTAAAAATAATTATTCAGTATGTTAAAATTACAAAAACAAACTATAGAAATTAATATATTTTTTATTTGATATCATTTTTAAATCTTAAAAACTATTGTTAGCATTTAAAACAAAATATTAAATTAACTAATTTTAATAATATTTAAAATTTATAATAAAGTTTTGTTTAGATTAATCATATACTTAATTAAGACCCCACTTGTTTTGACAATTTTAGATTATTTGTCTTAAATTTTAAAATTCAGATATTAAGTGATTCAAAAATTATTGGTTACAATTATATACTTAATTGAATTTCAGATCTTAAAATATTTCAGACTGTTTGTTAGATTTCAAAATTGTATTCTTAAAACCTTTGAGATTAGTTTTGAAGATTAAAAGATGAAATCCCGTCTGAAAGCTAAAATTAAGATCTGGAAATCTTTTTTAGAATTAAATCAATATTTTATTTAATTAAAATATCAATATTCAGTTTACTTAAATAAAACTATTATTTAATTTAATGAAAAATATTTATTTAGTTTAAATAGCTGAAATATTAAATTGATTTAATATGTTAATTATATAAATTAAATAAATGTAATGTATAAATAATTTAAAACAAAAAATTTAATTAATAGTCTTAAAGTTTCAGACTTCAGATTTCAGATGTGACTTCAGGCTTCAAACTCTTAGATCACATTTTAAATTTCAGATGTCGTTTTAGGCTTCAGACATTTAATTTTTTAAAAAACAAATAACACCTAATATATTATATGAAACAAGACCTTTTAACGGAGACATTAGGCATGATGTTAAAATGTTAAATCAGATATCTTAATAAACACAATCATTATTAGAACTTGAGATATATAAAATGGAATTCGACCACATTAATGAATTTGCAAATTTACCTATTACAACTTGTTACAATAAACTGAAGACTAGAACCTTATTTTAATTAATACTATTATGAAATTAAATGTTTAATATTACAATTTGTATTCAAACATTTATAATAAATTAACTAAAGTTAGATATAGGATGAAATCACATCAAACAAAATGTTTTATTTTAAATTAAATATAAGGTAACATAACATTTTTAACTAAAATAAAAGAGACAAAAATATAAAGAAGCAAATTATATGTTTCTTTCCCTTTTATATTTCTTCTTTTCTTCTTCATGTTGGACTTTCTTTCTTTTACTTTTTTTTTTTCCTTTCCTATTCTCCTCTAATTTTTATCCCTTTCCATCCAGCATCAGTGCAGTAAAATCGACTCGATTCTCATCTCACTTCTTGATTTTTGTTTAGCACTTTATCGTGTTCCCGCAACAAGTCAACAACCTCCTCCCCTTCTGATTTTTGATTTTTTTTTTTTTTTGGTCTTTTTTAAAAAGATTTAAAATCATGGTGGTCGTTGTCATCATCTATTCATTTGTTACTTTAAACAACAATTATTAAACTAAACGCCACTCCCTCCTTTTTATTTCCCTTTTCATGTTTCTTTTATATTTTCTTTTTCCTGTTTTGATTAAAAAGCTGTGAAATTTGCTGTACCTGTTACAAGATTGGTACATGGGTGTTTCTTTCTTTTGATTCAATGCTTTTAGGGTTTTCTTGTTGACTTTTTACCATTTAGTCTGATAGATCGGCATCTGGAATGTCATCTAATTCTAACTAACCTCCATTGTTTCTTTTTCTAGAAGTCAAGTTATAATATAGATATAGCAGTGGGGTGTGGTGATTATGTCAAAGGATTTAAATATAATTGGTGGAAAAGATAACAACATTAAATCGAAGCTCCTTGTGAATGAGGAGCAGGAGCAGGAGCAGGATCAGGAAAAGGATTTAATAACAGATGAAGATGAAGATGAGTCCAAGAAACTGTTATTGCCAAGGAAAGGTGGCTTATCCACCAATCCAGTCAAGAAAGTGCAGTGGAATGATACTAAACTCACCCAGATCCTCGAGTATCAGCCAAGGTAATTAACTGCTTGCTTTTGACTTGTTACTAGAGAAGATGATTATGCATCTTTTGTTTACATCTTGAACCCTAGATCTTGCTATTGGTCATTTACTTGATAGTTTACCACTTATGAAATTTTGCAACCATCTTTCAATTAATCTTGTATTCGTATATATTGTGGATTGATACTTACTTGGGGTAACTAGATCAGTAGTCTGCCTTGCCACAAGGAAGGAACTGCTATAGCATCCCAAAATGGGAGTTCTGATTCTTGCAATGTCACGAAGTCACTAAATGTGTGATATTCTCTTAGTTTAATGAAATATTTACTCAAATACAATCATATCAAGGTGGTTCACTGGTAGTGGTTTGTGGGGTTGTGTGTCACCCAAAATTCAATGCACCAAAACACTTTTAGTCACGGCATCATCTTTTGGTGTATTGAAAATTTTTTATACACTTCCCTTAGAATCATAAGTGGAACTGTCGGTTTACTCTATAGTACTAACTTCTTTGTGTTGTTAACCTGATTATTCGATAGAAAGTACCACACAAGTTTTCCATTGTGTGTGTGTAAAGATCATCCTTTGGTTTAACCAACCCCCATCTGATTTGGTTGCACCAGAAATTTCAACGTATCTACAAAAGAAAGGTTTCTAAAACACTTAGGGGGTGTTTGGCTCATGGAATTGGAATTTAAATTTAGGTAGCGATTGGTTTGCAACTATGAATCACTATGAGTATGACTTTATAAGTAGACGGGTATAGGAATGAGAATGATTTCTGTGTACTATAGGTTTTGGTGTCATTACCAAAACTGTCATTTGGTTTGTTAATTGTTACTATGGGAATACAATAAAATTTTATTTTTATCGTTTTTATGTTTTATAACTAAAGAAATAAATTTACATGAAATCAGCTATTAAATTCCAATGACAACCAAAAACTTATGTATATATGTATTGCCGATGAAACAGTGGGAAAAACTGTTTATGTGGGACAATATTCATTATTGGACCAATCCTATATTAAATAATAACCATTTAATAACTAATAAATTTCATAATTTTTTTAATTCATTTTTAAACACTTATTTGGCGTTTCGTTCACGGAATAGAATGCGCAGGAATTGGAATTTAAATTTTAGTTATTAATAATTTAATATGGTTGATGTTGAAGGTAGAAGATGGTTTTTAGTATTGATTGGTTAGAGATGTAGGTTGGAATATAATTCATGTATATGTTGGAATCTAATTCATGTATGAGTTGAAAGGAATGTCAAATCCCTATAAACAAGTAAATTTGATGGAAAATACATAAATTTAACCCTTTACATTAGTTTTCAAAAATTCCTAATAAGCTAAATTTAGATTCCAATTCCATCGAATTCCATTACATGAACCAAACGCCACATTAATGTATTTTCCAAGTTCATTATTTGTAATTTCATTTTATTTGTGTGAAATTTAATTTTACAATGAATTTTTTTGTTTAGAAGGTAATTTTTGTGTGATATAGTTATGAAAATCGGTGTTTCAAACCCTACCATTGATGTGGGTATGGAGAATACCCATAGTCATGGTTTTCAAACCCATATCCTTATACCCATATCCATATACCAAATGTATATTTTCATTTCCAAACCCATACCATGATGATTCCATACCTTCATTCCAAACACACCCTTATAGTATATAATAGTTAATTGGTTGTGGTGTGGAATGGTGCTTAAGGCTATGGGTTGTGTGAAATGTTGGGAATCTAAACTCCTTTAATAGCAATGAATGATAGATTCCTTTAACCATAGATTTTGATGTAATCTAAACACATTTGTATTCATTGTTTTTCTAATCCAAATTTTAAAATATACTAGAAACAAATTCCAATTCCTTCAAAATCCTTTCGTGAGACAAACACCCCCTTAGGCGCAGTTTGGTTGGTAGGATTTTATGAAATCGAGTTGGGAGGATTTTGAAATCCCTAACCAAGAAGTCCTATGTAATCTAAAGCCCATGAAATCCCTACGAATCCATTTAAAGTTATGTGGGTTTTTTCACCATATATGACAGAGCGCTCCCGATGGCTAATGTATTGACCTATCAAAGCATTTCAACAGGCGTGTGTATAGATAAATTATCTTCATTATATGTATTCTCAAAAGATGATTGGATGGTCTTGTCCGTTGGCCTGTAGAGTTGACATGGGGGAGCTTTTCCTCCTTGACCTAGTGAAGATAGATACCGCTCTGCATTTTATTTGACAATGGAAGTTGTCAGGAAGATGCGGAGAATATGTGGCAGACTGGCAGGTGCTGAGGCTGGTTAGACCCATTTAGCCCATTGCGTCCAGCTTTCCATACCTTCTATGGGTTGTTTTTAAAAATCGAGCTTATATATCACTGTAGGGATATGTCTTTATGTTCCAAAGAGAACTTGTTGGCTGAACTATAAAGACGATAGGAGTGACATGACTAGTGGGGCTGCTTATTAAGCACTTAACATGCTACTGAATCCACTTACTTTTTAC